>JAPMOR010011977.1:541573-569851 GCA_026543865.1 Argiope aurantia | reverse complement strand
TCGATGGCAAGTAAGCCTTCTACTTCGATGGCAAGTAAGCCTTCTACCTCCAAAGCCGTTCCTGCAAAAAATCCATTTTCTGATACTGAAGTCCAAAGTGGGAAAAGGAAAACTGTGAATTCCGTTGATCCCAAACTTTATAAGAACTTTTTAATATCTTCTTGTTCTTCGGCTTCATCTTCATCATCTTCATCGACAAGTGATTCTTCATCAACTAGTTCTTCCTGCAATTCTTCAGATTATACTAGTGATTCGCATTCAGATTCTTCCCCAACTAGTTCTTCATCAACAACTAATGATTCTTCATCAACAACTAGTGGTTCTTCATCATCAACAGGAACATCTAGTTCTACACCATCAACATCTGGTTCTTCAGATAGCTCTACACCATCAACATCTGGTTCTTCTAGAGAATCTGAGGGCCAATATTCTGTATTTTCTGCTCAAGAAAGGGAACAACTTGTCAGAAATTTCGAGAGAAGATGTGCATGCTTTCGCAAATCTAATACACAGAGTATTGTGTGTTCTGTAAAGGGATGCTTAAGCCACTACCATCTAAGCTGTGTTCAATTAACTGAAGTTCCTAAAGGTATGTATAAGTTTTCTTTTTTCCCAACCACCTTCATTTTATAGAAACAAGGAACCACTATCTGCATAAATGTCAAGGTGTGTTTATGAGATTTTAAACTGTGACTCAGTTGTCTTCAAGTTCCATAATTGTCACTGCACAAAGGTATGAATACTAACATAATTATCCTTAATCACTAAACTGGTTTACCCATGCATCATATCCATGATATTTTCTTATTTTTAAAAGTAATGTACAATTATGTGATTAAAACTCAATACTAAAGTTATGAAAAAATCTATAAACTTTTCGAGTCCTCCATGAATTTTTAGCTGCTGACTAAAAGCAGTATTAATTAGGATGGAGAAGGCAGGCCTGTCCTTTGACTCATTATCAAAAGACACAAAATTAAGCTGTCAATCAATAGCATTTGGGAAAAAAGAATCTTTTTTTTTTAATTATATTATTTCCCAGGTTCTCAAAATATGATTTCAATCAAGTGTGGGAGAACATACAGTATTTAGCCTTTTTCTTGGAGAAAAACTTCTCTTTTTTTAGAAAAGAGAAAATTATATGAGTTGCCGCTGCAGAATGTTTCAGCATTTCTCCTTTTATACATGGGGATGAAACATTAGAGCCTCCTTATTCATACAACCTCCCTATTCATAATGACTTCTTCTGAAGTTTTGAATAAATATTTAGGAATGAAGTATAATTACTATTTTCAGAAAGCAGAATTGTGTTAAACGAAATATTTCTACTTCTTTTGTTAAGTATAAAGGAAACTGATTATCACCTAGTTATCAATATTTAACTTTTATGTAATACAAAATAAATTATATAATTTTTTACACTGATTTAAATCATTTGTATGCATATTAAGTATGGCATCAATAGAATGTATATTTGTTTTATATTTAGACCTTTTGAAAATAGTCAAAGAAAGAATGCATCAAATAATTGAAGTATATTTTGCTAAATGTGATTAAAAGCTTTCAAAATGAATTTATATAATTTGTTTCATAAACTTTTTCTGTGATATGCATTCATGATGCCGTTTGTATGAAAAATGCCTATATCGCATAATTTGTCTTCAGGACCAGATTATTAAATAGGCAAATGTCTAAGGTCTCCAAGTCCTCAGTTTGTTTTTTGCAGTTTTTTCAAAGAAATTTAATCTTGTGCCTTCATTTAATTTACATGGGCCATGTATTAAGACTTATTGAAAGCAAGTATCATTTAAATTTTGAAGTATTATTCTAACAGCTTGCCTATTTGCTTTCTGCTCTTTTTATGTTCTGTTTTATAATTGTTAAAAAAAAAATGTTGCTTAATAATTTAAAAAATATATGATCTTATAATTAAATTTGTTTTAAAATTATTAACTATTATGTGTATATTTATTTTAAATTTCAAGGCACTATAATCTCTCCCCTGATTATGATTATGGCCATAATTGAAAGTTTTGTATTTTTAGTATCGCATTTTTTTCTTCTTTTAAAACGACTTATATTGAGGTTAAATAACTCGGACTTAATAAAAATTATCAAGTTTTCAAAGTTACAGAAGGATAAAGAAGGTGCACAAGATTTACATTGACTTAAGGGGTAAAGTTGCCCTTACAGAAATTAAAGATGAGTGTGCATGTCTGTTTTCTGTATTAATTTGATGCATTGTGTTTGCAACTCGTTTGATTTAAAGTTATGAAAGTTTTCGTAAATATATTTTGGAAGGTGGAAATGTGCACCTCTAATTTTTTTTTTTCAAATATTAAATTAAATTATTTTTTAATATGTAAAGAATTTCAGTGTTTTACAGTCTTTTTACATATTTAAAATATATCAAAAACAGTATGCATAGTGTCATTAAAAGCTCTTGAAATTTTATTTTTAATGGTCCTTGTATAAGGGTCTTTTTTTTTTTTTTTTTTTAATTCCCCACAGAAGTCTGCTGAATTATTTGAATGTATTTTCTTAACAATCGCAGAGCTGTAACAAATCCTGGCAGAATGCCAGCAAGTCCAGGGGTCAATGTAAAAGGTTTTTCCTCAGTTTAAGGAAATGCTGGTAATGTGATTGAAATCATATACTTTCCCTTGACCTTATTGTTTGCTTGTCTAGATGGCAAAATTTTTTATGGATTATGGAAAATTAAGCGTGCGATATTTAAAAGGCTCCAGTTGATTATTGTTATTCTGCACTTGGTTACTTTTTTTATTGAACATTTATTCAATATATTTCATTATTATTATTAGTGAGTTTTTTAAGTATTTTTACTTCAAGTAATTTTTGTGCAAAAATTTTAGGCTTCCTACATCATGCCAGGAAAATGTATATTTAACTTACTTTGAACTTTCAAAAGTTCACTTAATGGTTAAATGCTTGTGAAAATGAAATAATTCCAGTGAATATTTCTAAAGAATTGAGAAGATCCACCTCAGCCCATTCTAAAATGTTTATTTTTGTAGAAGCAAAGGTCTTTAAAAAAATAAAAAACAACAAACATTGCTACCATTGACATAAAGATAAGAAATCGATTGCTGAGTTTCTTTATAGGGAAAGGGGGAAAAAAAAACTTAAAAAAAGCAACCTCTTGAAATTGAATGTAAAACTAAACTAATGTACTTGCTGCACAAGATGGTTACTTTTCTTTACTAAAGAAATATAAAATATTGTGAAAATCTGTTATTAAGAATACTTATCTATTAAACGAGTTAGAAAGTAAAATTTCTAATTTAAATTAATAAAATTTTAAAACATAATTAATAAAACTTGTAGATTTTTATATCCTAGATTTGTTTACTTATGTTTGTGTTATGCTCTTTTTCTTCTCTTTTTTTCTTTCTTTCAAAGGCAGTATGGCCAGGAGTCATCAGGGAAATTCTGAAATTGGATTTTGTTTTTATTAATTGGTAATTCTAACATGATGATACTCTGGTATTTTTCATAAGTAGAATGAAGCATTATTGACAACTTAAGAAATCCAATAATTTAGTTAAAAGTAGAGGCTAACCACGTTTCTGTGCTTGCACCAGGTTGTGAAAGAGTTATATTTAAATTTTTGAGTGATTGAAATATCGAATATGTAGCATCGTAACTACTTTTTCAGAAGTTCCTTCAATTCTGAAGAACAGCTCTAATGCAACTAGATTATAATGGTTTCTGGTTCAAATTTGTTGAATCAGTTTCCAGATCCTAAAAACTAATTCTATTAATCAGTCTATAGTCTATTAATCAAGTACCATGGTTAATAGACACCGGTTCTTTTATATCTATTAACTATTTATTGTTTGCCTTACTTTTATATTCAAATTGACTCCTACCAGAAATGTATGTCCCTTTTTCAACAAGCTAGAGACTTTTCAATATTAACAAAATCTAATGTATTGAGGGAAGCTAATATTTAGAAAATTGAACTAATTGAAAGAATTTAGAAAAAAAATTTCTAGAAAGACATGAATTTATATTTACAGATTTCTTAAAATTAGCATTCTTTTTATATCCAAGCTTAGTTTTTTTATGTTTGTAACCTTTTTTTATGGATTTTTTTAAAGAAATTGAAATGTTAATGAGTTTGGAATAATGATAATGGAATGTTTTTTTTCTCGTAATAATACTAACTGTAGTGTAATGAGAATTTTAAATATGCAGCATACAAGCGCTTTAATATTTTCCGAACGAACATGCATAAGAAAAGTTTTAAATAAGTAATAAATAAGTAAAAAAAGTAATAAATGTTGGTAAAGCATATTCGGCAATTATTGGCGGTGTTTTATGTTAAAATTGGGATAATTGCTTAGTTAATACCCAACTTATTTCATCATAACACAAGTCTTTAATCAGAAACCCTTGTAATGTTGGTTATTTTTCTCTAAATGTGCTGATAAAGTGTTTATTTTTTAAGAATAAAAATTACTTTTACACTGTTTTAAAGGTGAAAAAAGAATACCCTTTAAAAATAAAAAATTTTGTTCAGTTGAAATGTAATTGTTAAAAAATAATTTCTGAGAAATTAGTTTTGGACATAGTTTATAAAGACTTTTATTATAATGAAATTCAAAATGATATTGCTTCTTCGAATCATTGAATTGCATCATTCTGCAGCTGTTAAAATTATTGTATACAAGATTTAGAGAAAATATTGCAATCGTCAAAAAATTTGAACTCGAGATTGTAATGAATCACTACATTTCATTCCTCCTTGAATTCGAAAACACATTTTCGGAAAATGTCTATCTGTAACAAAAAGGTAACGCAAAAGCACTTTGAGCTAGATGGATGAAATTTGGTATATGGTTTTCACACTAAACTTGATTTTGATCTGATTTTCAGCAACATCTGTTTAGAGGAAATCTGTTTGTCTGTCCGACTGTTCGAATATAAGTTATCATAACTACAAAACAAAGGTAACTAGATGGTTAAAATTTGGCACACATATTTAATATCTTTTGTGTAAACATCTGTCAAATTTTGAGCCACATCCAACAAGAGGTTCACCGCATGACGGCATGTACTTTCATAATTATGTAAACACAATAGTTCAAAATTGTAGTGACTTAAATATATTAAATTTGGTATGTAATTTTGTGACTATAATGTTAGTTTTGAGTCAAATTTTTGTTTTAATCAATTGAAAAGAATGCGTTTAAAACTCAAATTCGCTTTTCGGATAGTTTCAACCACATGCCAGAGATTAATTCCAATAATCACACAATAGAAACAGTAAAAATATTTGATTCACGCCTAGTGTTAATATTCCATAACTATTATATGCCAATGCCACACAAGAAATTTCCTGGCAATATGCAAGAAAGTTTTGTAGTGACACGCTGACTGATTTTTTTCCGTTTTGTTACTAATTGCAGAGCCGTTTTTTACTATGAATTTGTTTCCATTATTTATGGAAACTAGGACTTTGTTAAAGCATTTTCATTTCTTCGTAAAATATGTAGAAGTTTCTTCTGTAATTTTTTTAAAGAATATTTCCTTATAGATTAAAGAGCAGGTTTTCATTAAATTTTAGGAACGTTAAACATTTAAAGAAGATTTTTTACTACACTTTTGAAAAAAGAGGCGAGAAGACATTTTCTTTTTAGTCTGATCATTTGTGAATGCTGCTATTATTTTCTATTAAAAAATGATTTTGAAAACTTATTTAGAACATGGCTTTGTTCTATCATTAATTTGATAGTAGTTTAGCAAGGCGTATGAATGCTTTAGTTCTTATCTTTATAAGATTTCAAATAATAGAATGATCCATTCCTGGGAGAAACTTACTCTTACTTTTGCTTATATAAAAATCAATTTATGGTCATGCTGAGCTATCATCTATCTGATATTTTATTTTCATGTTGAAAAAGCTCACAGATCTTTATTGTTAATATTATAAGTTGACTTAATTTTTTTTGATATAATAGTTTTTTTAATGATAATTTCTATGCTTTTATTAAATCCAAAAAGGCATAATTTTACAATAGAAAATGTTGTGCAAATACAGAAATAAATATTAAAATGAAAAAAAGATAAACATTTAACTTTAATTTTTAAGAACTTTTTCAATGAAAGCTATGCATTATTATAAAACTGAAAAAAATACTTTGCTTAGAAAATACGCAGTTTATGGAGGCATACTTATACAAAGGTACTTAATTTTTGGAGCTAAGATGCTTAAAAGTAACTAATTTTTGCAGCAGTTTGTCACTAGACACCCTGATCTAGGGTAAAATATTGAAGAAAGGAAAATAAACTGACATTTTTAGAGGATAATTTAGAATAAATTTCTAATATTGAACATTTCTTTAGGAAATTATCAGAGTTCCAAATAGTACATATCTTTAATTAGGGAAATTCGGCTGATTTTCAGCAGCTTTTTTCACCTTGCATGTTAATTATACGGGAGCTTATGCCAAAGTACCTGGGGCGGTAAATGACAAATCAAATTTTTTCACTCTGTTGTCGGCACACTTCAACAGTATTGAAACACTAGTATTCACAGTTTAAGATTTTGGCGACAATTCAATTTTGCCATAATGACAGCTCTTGTAGCTCGGCTTTAAAATCGGTTATCTTGATGAAAATGGTGTTATTTGATTGGATTTTTCCTGCTCTTTCGAAATATGTGATCATTTTACTTGTTGATCTATTCAGAATCTTCTGTTTGTCAAGTTGATCGGTATAATTAGCAAAAATAATTACTTTGTTTTCGTGGTCTATGGAAAAGGCAATGTATAAGGGAAGGTTCATTTCCGGTTATTAGCATTTTCACCTTTAATCGCACATTTTCTTCAAAGGGGGCACCATGTTATTTATTTTTTCGAATATAACGTCGATTATGCCACGTGTTGCGAAAGTGAATTTTAAACTACATGTAAAATATTAGCCCAGTATTATAATCTGGAACTAATTTATTGTAAATAAATATGATTTTTTTTTTGTATGTGTAGAATTATGAAGTATCCGACGTTCTTTATTTATCTTCTGCATGCCTTTTTTCCCCTTTCTCATATATGAAGACAAAGTAAACTTGTATATGAGACAGAGCAATGCAATCGTTAAAAAAATTCGAACTCGACATTTTAATCCGAAAAACGCATTTTTGTAATTCTCTCTGAACACACTATTTCATAAGCGCTTTGAGTTAGTTAGATGACATACTTAACATTATAAAATTGTAGATATCTTTTAAATGTTGAACGAAATCATTTAAAGGAAGTCCGACTGCAAGTGAATATAATTACAACAAAATGTAAAGATAGAAAGATGAAATTCGTAACATCTGCTGTAGAGAATGAAACGTAGAGCTGGATCAAATTTAGAACTAAATCCTATAATAAGTTTGTCGTTTTTCGGTCTTTTATTTCTAATGCATCTAAAAGGGAAAACTCAAAACACAAAGACTGAAATAAATGGAATTTAGTATGCGATGACCATAATTGCTCTATGATAAAGATTGTTTTCTATTGGCTGAAAAGAAAAAGGAATCCAAAATGCGTGTTCGATTTTCTGATTTTTTGTAGCATGCCAGTGATTGTCAAAATGAAACCCAATAAATATCTCACCCTATATTCATGCTGAAGATCGATATTTCTTTAATTTTTGTTCCTCAGTGCCTATAAGTAACTGGTTTTCTTTGCTAAACTATGAAGAAACTATTCTCATTTGAAGGAAATTCTGAGGATTAAAATCTAGGCCTCATGGTATTCACAGTTTTGGAAATACTATTCCTGCTGGTTTTAAATTTATACTTCTGAAACATTTTTCTGCTAAAATTTGGTGATAAGTACCAAAGTTCTTTTCTCTTTTTGATACAAATGGGGTTAAGTATTCTACTAAAGTGCAAGTAATTTTTTACAATGATTGGCTGGCTAAAAGTTAATGCAATTTTGTTATCACGGAATAATTTATTTTATTGCATTACTTTTTTTTTTTTAGTTTAATAGTGGACAGTGTTGTCACTAATATTTTGAGTTTTTCATTTTTGGTTCGGAATTTTTTTTCCTGTTGATTGGTTCATTCTTTTATCTTGTTTTGTACGCGAGTAAACAATATGAATAAGGAAGACATCTTAGACGTAAAAAGATAGTTTCATTCTTAAGTATACTGCCAATGAATATGATTGGCAGCTTAAAAACTCAACTAAGCGGGCACATATTTGTTTTATTTATTAATTAGTATATCTGCAAAAAATGGGAAAATGTGTATTTGAAATCTAGTAATTGAAAATTACTTTTTTTATTTCCCGAGTTTTTTTTCTCTTCTAAATTGATTTTAATTAGAATATAACTATTTTTCAGATACCATCAGATTATATTGTGCTATATATAAAGGGAAAAAATGAAATGAGATCATTCTGAAGATTTTAGATACATCTGTAAAAACTTAAAGAATTAAAAAAAATGGGAAGAATCAAACAAAATAAAATAGAAATGATGGCCACCTGTTAATTTAAAAATACTGCGGAGAATCTGAATCCCTATTGATGGCATAATGCTTACCATTTTTTTAACCTCTTCATAGTTGCATGGATTGAACATTTTGATTGGGCCAAATATCTAATTAAGCTCTTAACTTTTCGCTTCGTCAATATTTTTTTAACAACTATTTTGAGATTACTCTGTTTTGCTCGATTGTTAACTTTTTTAAATATAACTTTTCCTTCTCTCTCTCCCCCTTTAACAGAAACATAAATAGTGTTGAAGTTGATTGAAAAATCTTACAAAACTAATAGTATGTGAAATCTATCAATTGCAAGCGTTTTATGATATTTCAGATTTTTATTCTGATTCCATGGGCCTCAGGCATCTCATTCTATACAGAAATAACTACTGATTAATTTACTTTTTAGTATGATTACTAACAATATAAAAAATTGAATTATGACAGTGCTAGAGAAACTAATTGTTTTTAAACTCTTCAAACTGACTCTTTCATTGAATATTCGGCACAAAGGTTTAACCATGAGGATCAGCTTATTGTAAATACAAACTTGAAATTAATAATTTTAATTTTTTAATTAAATGTGATTTATATCTACAGATTTTTGCTGTCTGCCTCTTTTTCAATGCTAGGACAATATTTAGACAGATAATTGAGGAGAGAAAATCTCCCCCATCATTTCTAACATTTTTTATCCACAAGGAGGAAGAATTGTTCTTGGCTCCAGCCTTGAGATTTTGATGGAGCTCGACTTTTTTAATCTCCTGAAACCTAAAAAATCGTTTTCTCAATTGATTTTAAATCAAAATCATAGATTTCTATAAAACTTTAGATAAAATCTGTATGCATGTGAATGTAACAATTCAGAAATACAAGGTTCTAGGTCAATGAAATTCTGTAGATACATAAAGTTTTGGATGAAACCTTAGACAAATCCACGGTCAGTCAATTCTTTCAGTCTGTTCTATATCTGAATGCAATAACTAAGCGGTTTAACCTTTTGTTTAAAAACATAAAATCATGGTCTTGACTCAAAAATTCTAGATCTGTATAAATTTTAACACTCTAAAGGTCCATGAGAAATGTAAAATGTATATTTGATTCTGTATGCTGTATTATGAAGCTAAATATAAGACACTGTAATATGTTAATACATGAGAAAGTTCACTAAGTTTATTCTAGCTTTTTACTTCATATACTTAAAGTAGAAGATCATATGGGTTTGTAATAAAGAGGTATTGGACCTCATCTGTATTCTAGTAGTATCTTCAATTACTTTAAAAGCTGAATTTCATATTTTTTAAATATATTTTAATTTTATATATTTGTTGGCACTATAGAAGTGTTTCATTTTTGCTACTATTAATGTATGCGATGGTAGTGAAGTAAATTTCAAAAATAAGAATTAGTTTGAAAATTGTTCTCATTTTTTTTAAGTATCTTGTGTTTAGACAGCATTGAAGATAGCAGAAAAAGGACATCTCATTAAGAGCAGAGAGAAATAAGAAAATTCAAATATAATTCTAAAAAAAAAAAAGTTCAAAATTGTATTGGGCCTTGAAAAATTTGAGATATTCAAAAACAAGAATAAATTTGATCTCTCAGAAAAAGAAAAAATGTTTTTAATAATATCCAGGAACTAGTTCATGCTCTGACTAAAATTTATTTAAAAGCTTGGATGAAAAGATGAGTGTCAAATTTAAATTAGTTTGTAAAGGAATTCTTATAATAGAGAAAGGAAGGATTTTGGTGAGTAGCTGCATTTAAAAGATATATAACATATTGAACAATATCATTCATTTTCATTCCAATTTCACATTGCTTTTATATCATGTATTGCTTATGTGTAAAATATCGTAACTGCTTTTGTTATAAAACTTAAGTATTGCAAAATCTCTTTTTAAATGTTTTCAGATAAAAAGTATATGGAATTTTAAGGTAAGTTCATTTAATATAAGCGATGTTTTTTTTTTTTTTTTTTTTTTTTTTTTTTTTTCCCTTGTTAGAATTGAATGACTGTAAGTACACCATTTTTGCACTTTGAATCACTGGAGTCATTTTATGTAAAAAAAGTGTTCCATACTCATACAGGGTTAAGATGTGGATATTTTTACTATCTATACACCTGACATCTGTATCTTCTTCAGGGGTTAAATTATGTGCTCTATGTACGCCATTATAGAATTACTTTTAACGGAAAATTGACATAAGAGGCTTTACTTATTTAATGCAATTGAGTGTACCTAACTTTGTACAGGTTGAAAAATCATTTATATTAAAAGTCTGTATGCTTGTCATAGTATTTTTGTGTACAAGCAAATTTTATATCGATAGGCATATGCAGAAAAAAATGCTTATGAAATATTTTCTAATAAGAAATATTATAATTTCATCGTAAACAATATTTCAAATCGGCTTTGGTTTTACCACGTATTGCATTGAGATGAAATAAACAGCTTAATTAATTACTAATTGTTATATGCCAATTTTTCCAAAAGCGGTGTGTTATTTGTTTATGCAAAGTACTAAAGATTTTCTGTCTTGCAGAAAAAATAAAGTTTGCTTGGTATTCACAGTATTGTAGTACAGAATGATGTAATCATTTTATTGTTCTGTCATGCAGTTTTTAAAAAATAATGGATATCTTAAAATTTATTATTTGTGATTGGTTTTTTACCAAGGAGTTTTATAGAATTAAAAAAAATTGTGATCGAAATTTATTCTCTTAATAAACTTATATTAAAATTATAATGCCCTCTACAGTTTCTGTTATGTAACTTGAAGGGCTTTGAACCTAACTTTTGAAGTATTAATTCAAATAGTGAAATTCAATTTATTTATAATTTAAATAAATTGATATTCAGATTAGAAACTGTACCCCCCCCCCCCCTTTAAAAGGCTGCTTGGTATTAGTATTACTTCTAAAAGTTTTCTTGTCCTTTTGTAGTGTTGACTAAACTACGTTTTTTTAATAATATTAAAGCAATGATGGTTTGCATCATAAAATCGAATCGCTTTTTTTCTCACGATACATTCTGAAATTTTCCAAAACTCGAGACGGATAGTAAAGTTAAATGGAACTTTGTTATTCTCTTTATTGTTGCCCATATTTTACTATCACAACATATGCATGTTACACTCAACACATGCATGTAATCTGCACATAAGTTATCAACAACTGGAAAAGTACTTTATTGCTGTATGTGCATATCTTCAAAAGGCAACATGTCTAAGCCACTAGTCTTACTCAGAAATCACAGTATGAAAAATGCAGATGCCTTTCACAAGCAAGCATTATATAAACTAGTGTGGAGTGAGAAAAAATTTCAAATTTTTGAGTATTGCATTGTAATGCGGTGTGAAAGTTGTATATTTGTTTGTTAATCAATTGAAAAATTTTTTTTATCGAATCTTCAGTTCAAGCTATGTATTTAAAGTTTGTTAAAAAGACAGACACATCAAAATTTATTTTCTTGTATAAATTATACAATTCGCAATTTTAGATTTCTAAAAGCACTTGAATAATTTGTTTTAGTTGTCTTAATGTCAAAAAAATTATATGTTTAGTGATGTGCTACATTTTGTATTTAGAAGAAGAAAAAAAAATAGAATAAAAAACTATAGCTTGAGAATTAAGATGAAGTTTTGGGATTTTTATCATTTTACAAGCAGATGCACTATGATATATTAACTGCTCACATTAATGGTAATGTTCTGAATAAAACATTATCATTAATGTGAGCGGTTTATGCTTTCTGTTTTGATAAGATAAGATTAAATGTATTTAGGATGTTTCACTTAGATAATCTTAATATTAAATCTTTTATCTAATTAACAAATTGCTTTGATATTAAACTGAACAATTTAGAAGATGATAGCAGATCATAAAATAACATTGATGCTGTAGCTGTTATGGCTTAATTTGTTTAGAATTTCATCTATATTTTTGTCTAATTTATGTATTTATAAGTGCTTGAGCTGTAAGTTTGTTTTCTTCCATTGCATTCTTCAAATCCATGTTCTTAAGTTTCTGTAGTTGCTGTTGTCTTTGATATTGTTGCATCTGTTCAGAAAAGCTCGCGTATGTTGGCGAGCATCTCTTTTCACAGCTATTTGGTGCTTAGTCAGATACCAAATAGTTAAAGAAAGAATATATAAACTAAAAATCTATTCTGGATTTCAGTAATCATGACACTCAAATTCCAAAAAAAGGAGGAAAAATAAAAATACGACTCGGTATTACAAGATGGCCAGCCGATTGGGGAAACTGGGAATCATCAGGGAATTCCGTTAGGTAGGCAAAAGACAGATAAATATTTTCTAATACTGGATTTTTTAAATATATATTCATATAAATCGTTATTTCTTCATGACAATTCGCTGATATTGTGTTATAAAATGAAATATCGCTAGTGTAGAATGACACATCTGTGGAGACTAATGAAATCAATCATTTAATGATGGTCAAAAATAAACTTCACCTGTTTTCGATATATAAACAAAAATAAATCTGCAATCTCCAGAAGAAACGCTTGATGCATTTGGATTATTAGTTTAATTGGAAAAAGTGATTTTGACAAGCATAATCCTTTTTATATCCAGCAGGATTCAAGATTCTTACATGTAAATTATAATGACGTGCATTTGCCTCAGGAAAGAGGTGGAACAACCAAAATAACAGAAAACAAAGTCTCATCTAATTTATGATTTGCAAACGATCTTAACAATTCTTGAAACGGAGACATATTAATATCTGTTTCTGCATATAATTGAGATTAAGATTAGGATCTAAAGAGTAGGTATATGTACCTCATCAATTAAATGGAAATTAAATTTTTGTAACAACTTTTCAATATATTAAATCGGATTCATTTATTTTCTCATTCAATTCATTAAATTGAACTCACAAAAGATTTACTAACATTTTCGAAATTAGTAATATAATTATTCACGATCAGGAGATAACATTGCTCCTTCTTACTTATTTGGAATTTTAATATTTAAGGTCAAGTCCTGATTTAGAATCTTCTTTATTCGTAGTTTCATTTATTTTTGTTCAGTCGGCCTAAAATTAAATAGATCGAATTTTAAATTTGAGTTCTGTTTTTTCTACTAATTCCCTTGCATCGTTTAGAGATCTGGGCTATAATTATAAACGCTTGTTTTATCTCCCAGTGTGGATAAGCTTGACAAAAATAGTGAATTAGTCAGTAATCAAAAAGGAAAATTTTACTATCACTGGTATCTTCCTCTGAAATTTGCACTCATTAATTACGTATTAGAAAAATTTGACTACTATTGTTCTCTCATTCCAGTGCCATGATTACCTGAAAAACTCGTTATGCCCCATCTTAAGTTCACAATACGCTTATCGGAACAACCGTCCCCGGATCAGAGGACTATCTCCTTCATGAAAGTGACTGAATGGTACCATTGCTTTTAGTCTAGTGTCATGAACTGGAAAAGAGCCCTGAGATAGTAAAAGTTCCTCGTTGGCATCCAGATAGATAGTTAGCTTTGCAATTGACTGGTTTTATGTTGTTAATTAAAAGAATATTTCTTATCGACAACTATTGGTGGTGAAGGTGTGACGGCAAATTGCCGTGAATGAGCGAGTTCAAAGTTAAGATTTGAGAAATTCGATATACAGAATTTTTCATGAAGTTGCACTTGACGGAGTTTGTAATTAGTTTCTGATATTAATTTAATTGAAAAGGTTCAATGGAGGGTTAGAGCAGGTCATTTCGAGGTCTTTTAAATCTAGGATTGGTGTCATATTTTGGAATAAGTTTAATTGCCTCTTTTTCGATGTTTTCTAGGTTGTTGTTGAAGTTAGTAGCAAGTTTGTTTGTTTTTATCTATTTATTAAAAGACGAATAATCAATTGCTTTATAAATCGCAGAGTTAGAAAAATTGTAGAGGGTCTTACGTGCAGTTCTGATTACATTTTGTTGTTCTAACCCCCCCCCCCTACACACACACACATAGGCATATGTAAATATTGGTCGCAAATAGTTGAGTAAATAAGCAATTTATTTTCTCTGTTTGTATGCGAGTCCTTTGATATTGGGAAGAAGGGGGATTTTCTGGTTAAATCTCGGAATTTATTTTTAATGTAAATAGAGTTTCTGTTTTTTTTTTTTTTTTTTTTTTTTTTAAATCTATGATTACACCGGGTTATTTACAATTCAGAGTATAATTCAAAATAAATTTTGTCATTAAATTTATGTTGGGGGTATGAGGTATTAACAGGAGATTTGTGGAGAATTATTGCTTCAATTTTGCTGACATTGTTCGAGATTTTCATTTCATTTCGAGCGCTTGAACCAACCTTCAAGCGCTTTTAGGTGACGATTCAGAGCAATTTGGATGAATTTCGGGTTTTCGTTTTTTTGCTAAAATCGTCAGCGAATATACAAGGGAGAGTATTAAACTGTTTTGGAATGTTTACGAAAACGGAAAAACAGAATGGGGCCAGTTTTAAATCCGTCAGGTATACTTGCCAAATGTTTTTCTGTCAAGAAAATTCATTTTTAATTTCGACTTTAAATTTTTCATATAGGAGATTAAAATTTGTGTAGATAATTAGGGGTGTTATAGTTGATTCTGTCGAAGGGTGGTTTTTTTTTTTTTTTTTTTTTTTTTTACTATAAATACTGCAGTGACTTTTTGTTTATTATGAAAAGCTTCTTAGACCAATTCCGTGATTGCAAAGTAGATACGTGGTTGATAAATTTATTCTGAAGCCAAATAGCTCGGACATAAGAATATTTTTTGAGGTGTTTAGTTGATTGCAGGCAATCCTTTTATAGTTTTAGTTGAAGAATTACTGGCATTTTTCAACAAGATTTGTACCTATACCGTGAATAGAATAATACATGAACTGTCGGTCACTTTTTATTTACACGGTTAAACCTTTCTTCATCTAATAGAGCTTGACTGACACGTTCTGAAGTAAAGTCTTCATTTAATTAATATATATGTTGAATTATCAAGTGGTCTCAGGATTCTTAACAATTACCCATGGAAGCGCCAAAGAGAGGGGAAAAAAATCCAATTCACCTCATTTAACAATTAAACAATTGTGAAATTTGAAAATTTTAACCATAAAATATTCATATACAATTGCATTTTTTCTCATTTTCATATAATTTCAAGAAAATGTTATAAAGAAATATAAATTGGATATTTTTCAAAATCTTAAAAATAGGCATTTTACTGCGTGCAGTATTCTGAATTTAAAACTTGGTCAGAATTTACAAAATTAATATTAACTTGCAGAAAAATGTTCAATTTTGAAATTATACATATTTTTTATGAAACTTTTTTAAAAAAATATTTTAAAATACAGTTATTTAAAAAAATTGAAATTTTATGAAAAAAATTAATTAGAATTCATGCAAAAAATTTCTGTGGATAATTTATCAAAAAATTTATATATAAGTCACAGAAGAACTTATTTTGAGAATATGCATGGAATTTCAGATTAATAGGGTAAGTAGTTTTCGAGATATCCTGCGCGCAATTTTTTTTTAGAAAAATGACATTAAAGTTGAATAATGATTTAAAAAAAAATTGTATACTGTTATGTAAAAAAAAAAGTCTCCAGAAGTATAAAATCTGCCTTTAGTTAACTTTAATTATTACTTTTGTTTTTTAAAAAAAAATTTTGGAAAAAAATTTTATATAAAAAAATGAAAATTTTAAAGAAAAATCTAATTAAAATTCAAGTAAAATTTTTCTATGAATAATTTATTTAAAAATTGATGTATAAGTCACAGATAAAATTATTTTGAGCATTTGCATGGCATTTTATATTAATATGATTTCTAGTTTTTGAAAAATCCTGCTCACAAGATTCATTGTTTTAAAAGAAATGATGTTAAAAAAATATAGTAAAAAAAGAATTTAAACAAAGCAACGCAAATTAACCCCTCTCCACCCCCAGAAGCATAGGCACTGCCCTTAATTAGCTTAAATTTTCAAATTTGTGTTGAAATTTAAAGTTTTTTTTTCCTGTATGTGCGTCAAAGAATGCTGCAGTTGTCTTTTGGCATTCTGGCAAAGGAAGTTTCTATTTACATATAATCAGTGAACCTCCCCCCCCCCCCCCCCCCCCCCCTCGTTAAAATTTTAATGCCAAAATCAAAAGGTTCGGAAAAGACGAATCTTTAACGTATATAATATTCTTTCAAAGAAATTGAAAAAATTGAAGTTTAAGAGTCCTGAGACCCCTAAAGTTGCACTGTTCTGACAAATTTGAGGTCATTTTGTATGCAAGATGTTCGTTATTGTCTCGCAAGGTCTTCAGGCCGGGTTATATAAATAGCAATGGTTTCCTTCGGTTCCAGTTTAACTACCAAAATAATAATTAAGAAAAAGGAAAATAAAGAAAAAGAATTCTGGAAAGATTCGCCCAATTAACTCTGGGTGATGGTTCAAAGTTTCCCTGCTATATATTCTAAGATTTGGGTGGATCCTTTCCATTTTCGGTCAGTCGAGAGCTCTGTTTATCGTAGAAATAGCTGTCTTTTCTTTTCTTGAAATGATTTACTTCTTTTTACTTCGCATTCTGATTGGGTAGAAGTGCATTTACGAAAAGGAACATACTGCGGTCCGTTAGGAGCATTTCCAAATCAAATTTGACAACCTAATACATTTGGAAGGTCAAAAGATAAGTAGTTTCCTTTATCTTAAAAAGTTATATTTTTCAGTTTCAAAATTTTTTGCTTCATCTTAAAAATAACTTATGCATTCCACATATCCTGGGTCTGCTGAGACTGCGTGACTCTAGGCTTATAACTTTGTGTTGTTATCAGCGCAGTGGAATGTAAGAAAAGACACATAAAAACACGTCTTTGTTCAATCTCTACATAGAAGAGAAGAGAAGAAAAAGAAAAACTATAAGCTGTGAAGAATTATACATATGTATATAAAATGATAGCTTCTGCAATCGACGAGAAATCCACCACTCTTGCGAATGTGCTTTGCACAGCCAATACTATCAAATATATATTACTTATGATGTAGAGCTTGAAATTTCGGCAATTATGATGTAGAGCTTGTAATTACATTCATTGACAAGGAACAATTCATGTTTCGCTTTTTTTTTCAGTCCCAATCCAAGAGGAATTTGGCAATTCCACACCAAATTCTAACTTACAGACATACACAGTGTGTTTCCACAAGGAATTTCAGTAATAAGAAACAAAAACGCAAAATTGAAATTATATTTTAATATGGACTTTTTAAAAAGATGTAATCTTAACCAATCTTTTTCTTCATCATCATACATAATTTCTTCATTTCTTATACGATAAAATCAAAAAATTTCTGTTCTGCTTCATCAGTGTTACCATGCATGCATTTTCCTCGTGGAAAATTTTCAGAACTTGCAATACCGTACTGTTCAAAACTTTGGCAAATTTCTCCCTTTCCCTGTCTGAAAAGAACAGATTTGGAATCGCAATCGGAACGTATGAAGAAACAAAACGCTTTCTCTTAGCTTTTAAGTTCTTTACCCCTATAAAGAATCTACTGCCGTATCGTTTTCAGACTTCAAAAAGAAAATATTTTCGGAAGTAGTGAATAACACTACCATTGATAACAAGAGGTCTATCTTCACCAACTACCACAAGCATTGCGATATTCAATTTCCAACTTTTTGAAAAACTTTTGATTATTGGACACTCGGCATCTTCGTCAGTTTGCTTGACAACAAGCTTTCTCTTTGAAATTTTATAACATGCTTATAAGTTATTACTTGATCTTATTAATTTGAGAGGAATTGTAGTTGACATTGTCTCATTAAAGACAACATGTCCAACGATGTGTTTTATCTTTAATCCGATAATTTTGTACTTTTGCCTACAACTTCAGGGTAGCCATCAAAAATTATTGTGGTCCTTTTAATGAGATACTTTTCAGAGTATTCAGGTTGAAACAAATTACCTCCTTTACCTGTCCTAATGCATAATACAAATCGGCCGCATTGAAAATAAATCAAAGTGCTTCCTTCATTCAAAAATTATAATGTGAAAGGAGCCTGTCGAAATTCAAAATAATTCTGTAATTCTTCATTAAACTTTTTTAGAAGAGACAGAGGGTCTGAAAATTTTGTCATGATTTATAGGAATAAGTGTATCACAAACTTTCATCTTGGGAATTGAACTGCGAATAAATATTGCTCGATTTTTTCCCCTTCTCTTTAAATGTAATATCAGCAATTGCGATCTTTGACAAGCATCGAACTCCGCTTACATGAGCATTCTGGCAATTTATCTTCTGTTACAGGTCTGATTGTTCACATTTTTGATAACAGGTCGTGGGATGAAGACCACTTTTGAAGATCTGCTTCGTATTTTGAAATTTTAGAATCCTTAGTTTCCACAAGTTATTCAGTTGAAACATAATGATAAATTATAAAACTCTAATTTATTGAGAAATTTTAGGCATAATGACAATCTATGAATCAGTTTTCAAATGCACTTAAAATTGTTTTTTATATTATTTTTTAATTAAATTTACTTGTTAGCAGCATTAAGGCAAAATTTTGAAATTTGAAAGCCCAATATTCAATAAATTTAATTAGTACTCGTTTTACTCAATGCCAAGTTCTATAACACTTGTACCTTTTATGGTTTGATAGCATTAATTTTGAGATCAATATTTTAATTAAAAACCCGCTTTCTGATTATATATTTATGTATAACGACTGAAACTCATACCTTGCGCGAAAAAAGAAAATAGATACCTAAACTGAAGGGGTTTAAACAAAAGAGCATATTGCCCGTTACCACTTTTAATGATCACCAGCGACATTTCTTTTTTCAAGAATAATTCCAATACCATGCAAAACAGTGGAAGCGACATCAGTTGCAGATCTGTCGGAAACATTAAATATATCACTAACTAAAGCAATAGGCGTTAATTTCGACAGAATTTCCGATGGTAAAGGAACTGAAGGCAAATCAGTGTCAATTCTGTCGTGCAGATTTTCTAGTAATTTCCATGTCACAAGTGTCATTGTCAACTACGACAGGTCGCCCCCCCCCCCCCCCCCCCCCCCAGGTTTAAGGTTTTGTTTCTTGTTTATCTAAACTGCCAACGAAGGCTGTATAGTTTTGACCGATCGTATTAACCCTTTGGGTACATATGACGTTCAGAAAGTTCCGTATTTTGTGTCAATTTGTTTTTGTAATTTTAATTAGCTTAAGTTATCTCAATATCATACAGCAGTATATATTCTGAATAATAAGAATTAAATGAATTCTTGCCTTCACATATTCAAAAAATTAAATGAGCTTCACACACAAAAGGCGTTTCAAATAAATGGGTAGTCAAAGGGTTAAATGGAAAGGGAATTATATTTTTTTTGTTTCAGTTGCTTAGTATACTTCTGGAAAAAAAAATTAATTTTTTGTATTATTTCCAGTAGCTTTATTCTCATTCAGTAAAATATTCTTGAGGCACTCACAATATATATATATATAAAATTCTACCACCAAATTTGATTTTAATTCATTTTGAAAATCATTATTTTAATCATTTTTACAGTTTCTTCAAGCAAGATCATCCTATCAGATTACTTTTTTTTTTTGAGGTCGCTGTTATTTGGTCTAAAATAATGAAATTCAAACCTTCATAACTCAACCACTTTGATTGAAGAATAGTAGTTTTTTTAATGATAGCTTGCCTAGACTATTTGGTTTAAAAATTTGATCAGATTATGTAAAATTTAGGTTTTGCACTTTTTCTCAGAAGTGTATCTATTAATGGAAACAACATAAAATATAATTATTTATATCATTTAAAACACTTTTGCACTTGGGACTATATGCCTATCTCTAAAGGTTTAAAAATTAGCTATTTAGAGTGGACTCTATGTAGAAACTTATTTTAGCCATGCAAGCTATAAAAAGAACACAATACAAACAGTGCCTGTAGCCAATATTCTGGCACCATTAAATGTAAAAAACTGAAAAGGATTTATACAAAGCTAAAAATTTTTTTGGAAAGATCTCGGTGTATTGAAATTTATACTCATTACAAAATTGTCTCCCCCACCCCCTCCCTAAATTTCAGTACTCATCTCTTGAAATCTATTCCTTTCCAAAATATGAGCAGTGAAATGTTAAGTTAGATTAAAAATATTGATCTGTCATTCTGATTTGGGAAGTGATTTACTTAATGGATCTGATTTTTAAACAATACTATGAAACGGTCTATTCTTAATGTATATTAATTTTCGATTTTAAGAAATCTTAGTTTCAATTTTTTTTATTTCAATTTACACTTACTGTATAGCAAAATTGATCTATTTTAACAGAAATTAAGAAAATTTTATTTATCATTTGAAACTCCAGCTAACTCCTGATTTCATGTTATATAGCTCAAAAGTATCAATTATTGCAGGCAAATATCAAAAGTAAATGAAAAAGTTTTAAAATTCATTGAATTTTATAATTATTTTTTAAATTTTCACTCTGATGAGTAAACTGTTAGAAATATGAAATAATTTGATTAAAAATGCTTAATATTCTCAGTAAAAGACAAATATCATTTGTATTATAAAAATTTAGATGCCACTAAATAAATTTCAATTTTTTGAATGCCTTATAAGTAAGATAATTGTTAAGCCATTTATTTTAATGTTTTTAATATTCACAAATATCAACATAAATGAAAAAAAATTGATTAGTGATATTTCCCCCATAAAGAATTCTAAGAATTGAATTTTTTTTTATCGGCATCTGAATAATAAATTTATGAACCTGAAAAAAAAAAAAATTATGTCTAAAACTTCATTGCACCAATAGAAGTTGCAATTCCTATTCATTTACATAAGAAATATGATGAATCGGTACAAATTATAAGTGGTTATAAATTAAAAAAGTTAAATTACGAAAAATGAAGATTATGATTGCATGACAATGGAATTGCCTATTCAATTCAAAAGAAAATCATTCTTTAAATTTTAAAAGTAATGGCTGTTTTACAACAAATTCTTTGAAATCATTTCTATTCATCATTCTTTTATCATTCTATTCATCTATTTTAATTAATATGTGTTTCAAGCATATTTTGCATTAAATGCAACTGTACTTTAATGAAACAGCTTGCATAAAATAAACGGATGTCATGTTGAAAATAGATCTCTGATGTTATTCAATAAAGGAAAAAAAAAAAAATTAGTACGCAAAATTTTTAACACAAAAATAATAGATAAATTGTCAATCTCTTTTAATAAAACTCGCTGAGGCTATTCAAAATTCCTTAATTTGATTACGCTGTGAAACATATGAAAATATATTTTGTTCAGTATAAATGCTTTAAACTGACTCGGGCTCAAAGGAATTTGGACAAGATGTGAAATGCCATATTAATTGTAAACAACAATAAGTTTTTTGCTGGAAATTTCAGCAGCACGAATCTTTCTCGGACATGAAGTGATAATCGAAAATAGTCACTCAAAATATTTACTTGCCTCACTGAAGTATAAGTAACCCATTGATTGTTTCAAATAAGTGCAGACATTATGCAACTCTCTTGTGAAGATCATACTTACCATGTGAAAATACAAAATGCTCATTACCTCTAGTTGTAATAATGGTTTAGTATAAATGTTTGTACTCAGTTGAATTTTACCAAATCAGCATTTATCCATAGCCACATAAAATGTGAAGTTAATATATATATTTCAATATGTAGTCAAATCCTTAAATTACTTTGTCTTGAAAACTCTTAAACAACCTTATTTCTTTCCAAGCAGTACTTTTTGGTTGAGTATTCAATGAACAATAACAAAATAATTGTTCGTAGTCTTCTCTTCTTTCTATGCATTAGATCAAATTTGATGCTAAGGGCATCTAATTTTTCTGCTTTCATTAATGTTAATTATTTAAGTAATTGAAAAATGAATGAATTATAAAAATCAATAAATACAAAAATGTACTGAAAATCCATTTTTCTTTCTTATATTGCTATGGAACTCCTTGGTATTACATAACTAATAGGTAAAAACTATTTCCTTTAGTTTCAGACACAGAGCGACCTTTATCCTGTACGACCCAAACATACACTAACGAGAGTGGCACAAAGTTAAAAAGGATTCTCCAACCTGCTATTCAAAAACGGAATTTGAGAAGGAGAAAACAGAAATAATCTGCAAAGATTTGTTAAATGTTATAATACATAAGTTGAAAAAGATGTTATTTATATTCATCTTCTTTCATTGTGTACATTCGAGTCAGTATGCTACTGTAAATAGGAGAAAACAATTTTCGAACCCCTCCCTTTGGAGTTTCATTATAGTAATTTTGGGATGCAATCTAAAAATATTATTTACACACATCAATTTTTGATGCCAATAATTTCAGTTTTAAAATGCTTTGCAAGCTAAAATCTTTGATCCTGGTTTTATATTTGAGAATGTTAACAGAATCAGATAATTAGAAGTTCATTTTTAAATGATATTTGTTCATGTATTTTGTCAAGTAATTTTATTTCAGGTAATTTAGCAAATGTAAATGAAAACTGTATTTTGAAAACTTTATAATATTAAAATGAATATAAAATTGTATAAATGAGTGTTTATCATTTATGCTTATGTAAAGGATATAATTTCTGAACTGTTTTCTCTTATTTGCTGGAGCATTTCAAATACTGGACCATTCAGATGTTCAGTTCTCAAAAATAACTTTTTAATTATAAAGCATTATTTTAATTAGATGTGGTAGACTAAGAAGCATTTGCTTTCTTTGTATTAATAAAATATGTTTCCAGATTGAGTTTTGCATTTCTGTAGTCAAGTTTTCCTAATTCATTAGAGGATTAAGAGCTATTTTGAAATGCCTGCATACTTCTAAATTTTCTCATGGAAACCTATGTCTAATTTTTATTAATGTTAAGCTTTTAAAAATTAAATCTATATTGACTTAAGTTTACAAAAAGCAAAGACAGTATTGAAATAAATTTCCTTTCTACTAATGAAGCATTTTGTTAATTAGAAAAGTCGTCAAAGGAAGACTATAAATATGCATAATTTTGATTCCTTTAAAACTTGGGAACTATTAAAAATCAGTTTCATTGCTTCAAAATTAGTCAAGCGATTTTATATATGCAGAAGAAATTGCTAGCATTTGTTGAAGAAACAAGTGATGTCACTTAGTTGTGGTATGTAATTGATCTTTTTTACACTGTTTTATTATCTAAGCTGCAGAAGAATACAATGATGTCCTTTGAAGGAGACACTTTGAGAAATATTGCAAGAAACTCTGCTCCAGTAAGTGGTAAGGTACTCCTCCTATTGCAAGAAACTTGGCACCACTTTTTTTTCCACATTATCATTATCAAGACAAAACACAAACCATCTTATTTAGCACAAAATATTTTTAGGATGGAATCTTTATCAAGCAAAAATATAACTTAAAGTTTACAAAAATAAGATTGAATTAAAAAGATTTGTAAACTTTCATTTTACATGCGAGTTATACCCAGTGTTAATTTCAGTGTTCTGTCAAGAAAAGTGAATTATTGCTAAATGTTTTTGTATACTTAATAAGAATTTTCTTATATTTTTTGTTAAATATTATATATATTGCACTTCGTTCTTTTCATGGAAACTAGAAAGTACAAGAAGTCTAAAATAAAAGTAAAGCAAAAACATTTTGGTTAAAGTCTGTTATGCATACTTAATAAATATAGGATTAACATTATATATATTAGAGTTTATAGTAATCGAATTTTAATAGCAATTGAATAATGCAAAAAAGGCACAGTATTCTCCCCAAAATAATTGGATTTGTTGCTAATTTAATAACTTCCTACAAATATTATTGGATTTTAAAAGTATTTCTTACATTTAAAGAAATTTGAAGAGGTATCTACAAAAAAAAAAAAGGTAATTTAACTACATTGGAAAATTTAAAAACATTTAATTTGCTGCATCAAGTTGGTGCTTTCAAATTGAGTTTTTTTGCAGTGGACAAAAATTAAAATTCCTATTAGTTTTCAAATATAGGCAGATTTCTTTAATTACAATAGATAAAAAGTAGTAAAAATTAAAAGACTTGTGTAAGAAATGATGAATAGCATAAAATCTTTTCACATCCAAAAAGATGGCTCATGAAAAATCGCACACAAAATATATTACAGACTTAGCTTTTTTTTTTAACAGAAAAAAAATAATGAAAGCTTAATTGCAAAATGCATTTATTATATAAAAGGTGTGCCAAAAAAACAGTAACAAATGGTTTTCCTTAAATATTGTACCTAGATATGTACTTCCATTTACGAATTTTCTTTAAAAAAGATAGGAAGTTGAATGAGTGCACTTTGGCTTATGTGGTGATTGATAATAAATATTTAAATTTTTGTTATCATTCGGTGTTGATTGTTAAATTGTCCCTTCTATATTCATCTACATACTATAAAGTCGACACTTGTCACTCTAAAATTTATATTAAACATTAAAAGTCAAATTTATGACCTAGTTTACTTTTTCATATGTCAAACTGATGTTTGAAACCTTCAATGCACATTTTAGGGACAATACGTTTATTACAATGGGTTATTAAAAAGGATAGAATAAGATATTAAATATACACATATTGGCTTTAATGATATTCAAAAAATGGTCAAATAAAGCATTGATTGAAAACGTATACAAAAGGAACAACACTTTTTTTTAATACCGGTACAAAGTTATTTTCTTCTAACAAACGTGTACAGATACATTATAATTATATACTGCATAAATCATCATTTCAAATTGTTTGTGATTACTGAAAAGTATGATGTTTTCAGAAAGCTTAATACCACAAACACAATTGCAAGCAAAGAGTTTTCTTTTCTTGTTAGGAATTACATTTCTTCTCTGAGATACCTTAAATGCTCAAGTTTCTCTACCCCTATTTATTAACTGAAAATTGTTGCTATCAAATAATCAGTGAACAACGATATGCATGATTTTCAAAGTTCTTTCAAGTCTGATGATTGAATGTTGTGCGAACTATCATAGACATTTGCTTATGGTAGTTTTTTAATTAATAATTTTGCAGTTTTTAAACTTGAAATTTAAAAATAAATGTTTCCCATCTAAATTTAGAAATAAATATCTGTTCAGATTTTGTAGGCAGAATTCAGAAATTTTAAATGTGTATAAATGAATGCAAGAGAAATACATTGCTGATACTTATTCACTTTGGGATATGTAAAATAATTATCAACCTTCATGAAAGTCGAAGTGCTGATGTAAAATGTTGCAACTGGGAGTGTACATCCAGGTGCAATATTTAGAGAATTCCAATTTTTTTATATATTAACTTGTAATTGAAGTAATAGTAATAGGATTTTTAGAGTCTTTACACCCCAATTTTTTTTAACATGTTGAATCGTAATCAAATGGCACGATCAATCAAGGAAAGCTCAAAAACATGATACATGAAATGAGTTTGCTCTTATTTGGGAGCCATGACCAATTGGAGCCTGAAGCATACTTCATTTTTATCTTCCAAGTTCTTAAAAAATAGTAAATTTTCACATTCAGGTAGCATGACAGGATTATTTAATTTTGCATTTACCTATTTTTTTACACATCTTTTTTATTCATTATTGTGCACAGTGAAAATTAATTTTAGACAGTGATGGTTGTTATTATTTATTTGTTGTATTATCGTCAATAATTATTCAATTTGATTCATATGTAAAAGCTTCTAGACGCATCATCACTGGTAAATTCAAGTATATATTTCTCTTCATGTTAGAATTATAGAAAAGATTCCATGTGATTAAACTACTTTCTTTTAAATATATAGCTTTATTATGCAAGATGCTCATTTACTGATGTTTAAAATGAAATTGTATTCAATTGTAGCTGCTATTATTACTAGATTATTAGTTGACCATATTCAAGCTTATTTAATAGAATTCAATGGTATATTTTTTAGTCTTCCTGATACTGTTCTGTCTTTGTTTAGATTAGTTATAATATTCAGCAAAATTCCATGTGTATATTCATTTATGTCATACTCTTTTTCCTATTAAAAAATACTCAACAAATTCCAAAATTAATGAAGTACTTTAGTATATTATGCGAGTTTGAAATGACACCTTTGCGTATGAAGGAAGATGAATATAAATAACTGTTTTTTATTTTACATTATATTTTTTTTAGCAAGAACTTATTTGGGCAGTAAAAAAGATGTTTTGGCTATAAATCTGTTACTCAATGCCAATATAAAAAATACGAACTTATTTCTCCACTCTTTGAACTGCTTATTTCATCTTTGTTAGCATTTTTCTTTCTTTATATTTTATATGTATAATTTTTTTATGAAACTCATATTAACCATTTTATATAATTTTTTTAATTTTTATGCTTTTGATTCCTGAAAAATAAAATACAGAACTAATGTTTCTCGTTTAGTTGTTGTTTCAATGCATGTCCTCTATTTAGGAATTTAGATGGAGAGGCTTAAAAAAGCATTTAGAAGGGCAGACATTGAAAATAAAGATTCTGAAGATAGCGTTTTTATTATTTATTTATTATATATATAGAGAGAGAGACAGCAGCAATGGCTTACTATTTATCCTGTACTGAAAATTATAACATTTCAGATTTGTCTAGTAATTCAGCGATTTCATTTTCTTACCTACTTATTTTAGTTTGTAATGAATTTATATACGAATACATTTCTGTCTTTTATTATTTGATGTGGGTTCAAGTTTTTATTAATTTACTTGTTTTAGAGAAGTCCTGTTTTAGTAAATTACTTTATTTGCTCAATTGGAGCTAACTACATTCTCTGTAGCATTTAGGGTGGATTAAATGATTTTTCAAAATTTAATGTTTGCTCTTGAAAGAATAATATGTTCTTCTGAATTTGGGCATATTGTCACTCTTTAATATATATATTTTTACTATATTTTCTGAAGTGAATAATTATAAAGAAATTAAAATTCAGATTGCTAATCCTGTTCAATTTTCTTCTTTTTTTTTTAAGTTCAGCTTATTGTTCTTGTAGAAATCCGAGTAGTAAACAGTAATCATGATTTAACAAAACATTCTTAAACTTTTAAAGCATTGTTTTATATACATTTTAAAAAGTTCTGTGCCTCTTGCGAAGAATTTGGAGGAGAGGGGGTGTATTTAACCCCTACTAATCAAGATGGAGATCGTTATTTTGTTTTTATTTAATTACCTAATTATTATTAATGAAAATTTGTAGTATATGTAGCCTTTCATCGTTCCAATGCTAAATTTTGTATTATTAATATGACTAATTTTTTTATATAATCCTCATAGAGTACTTCTTTAATAATATGAATCTCCTTACCTTCCATGCTCATTTAAGATTTATTCAATTTCCATTACAATTTTTATGTACTTTAAAATGTCACTACCAGTAAAGTTCTTAAGATTAATTCCTGTATAGAGAATATAAATTATAATTGGTAAATTGAATCATAGAAACTTTCAATTTTATTTATGACGAGAAGCAGTTTAAATTTAATTATAATTATTTAAAAATATCAATTTTGTGTATTATTATACTTTTGAAACTTTCTTTATAAGCATAAAAAAATTCATTTCCTACACGTCTATTTGAAGATTATTTAAACAGACTTCTGAGCTATTGGAAACTTTTTTTCATTTACAACTCTTTCCAGCCGAAAAAATACTCTGCAACCCCTTACATATATATATATATATATATATATATTCTACATTTTTTTTCTATATATATATATATATATATATATATATATATATAT
>JAPMOR010011977.1:514852-541473 GCA_026543865.1 Argiope aurantia | reverse complement strand
GGGGGGGGGGGGCTCTGCAAGAATTTCACAATCTAAGTATTTGTATGTTTGTTCTCAAATGAGAATTACCTGATAAATTGATTACCCAAATCTGCATATTATGAAATACAATTTTTATAGATACTTCTGCAATCAAAAGGTACCCGAAATGACGGCATAAAACAAAAAGTATCAATTGATTGGTTAAAATATATTTTGTTTTTGAAGTAATCTCCGCCGACTACAATGCATTTTTGTCAATGTTTTTGACAATCAACAAAGCGTAGTTCAAAATTGGTCTTGTAAAAGTCATTCAAAGCTCATAACGTTTCTTTAATTGGACCCCAAATTTTGATCACTATTAGGGAGTTTCAACCGTGAAAATAAGTAAAGTCGCACGATGCCATATCAGTTGAACAACGGAGTTTGTGGAGCCTTATTTGTTTGTTTTTTTTGCAGTCAAAAATTGATGAATCATAATGGCATTGTAGAAAGACAGACGCATCATCGTTGTACAAAACGCCGATTAGTTAACCGACAGTTTTTATTTTCGACGTTTCCCATGTAAGAGTTTGTTCAATAATGTCTCGAACGACGATCATTATATGCTGATTCACTTAGCTGCTGGACTTGCTGATGATTAAACGAATTGGATTATTTTTGAGGGTACGATTCATCTGTAAAATATTCTGTAGCTGCTTAACATATTTTATTCCACTCACACTTATTTTTAATAAGCAGTTGTCTTTAAAGGCTTTTTGAAACATTTCGAATATGTTTTTTGTCACAAGAATTACTTTGTGCAAACAAATCTGAATGCATGTTCTTTACGTATGTTCGCCATTTTGAGAAATTGACGGAGCTAAAATTCTTTTCTCATTAAAAATAAATTTATTGTTGTGTATCAAGGACATATTCCTACTTTAAAAGATCAAATAATGTTACATGTCAGACGAATAAATACCGGTATGCTGTGAGCCACAGTCGAAAATCGCGTGTACCGCATGCAATTATTAGAACATCAAGTTGGTGGTCACCTGGAGGCAAATTTGTAAGTTGCTATAATAAATGTTTTTCGTTGGTATTTGGTGTGTTATTTACACATTATGCGCTTACAGAGCCAGGATTTCCCCTATCAACGTTTTTTGGTACTATTTTTTTTTTTTCTTTCTTGATAAATCGAAACCGCATACTTTAATGTGCATAGTGGCCTAATTTTGTTATATTTCGTCCAGTACATAACACGTTACAGGGTTTCGAGCACCTCCTGTTATTTCTTGATCACCCTGTATATTAATTTTCATTCCTCTTCTACTACTGTCCTGAGTCCATCATTATTCCAAACTACATCGATCCGAGTCCATCATCATGGCTTTGTTGCTGTCATTTAGTTAGACTCATTCTTCGTCAAGGGTTACAGTGTATTTCAATTTATTTCCTGTTAAATAGTTTCCGTTTCGAGTTCTACAAACTTTTCTGCGTTTAGCTCATGCTTCGGCAAAAGCCGGTGAATTATTTTTTTAGTCTTTTTAAGCTATGGTTTGTTATTTTTTGTTGCTGCAAATGTACTATGCAATTGAGTTCTGCGTCGGTGGATTTTCTCTTTCGTTACTAGCAGTTTCACTTCAGAAATATAATATTTGAAATTGTATTAGCTTTTTCAAGTATTCGTTTGGAACTTTCTGTGTACAAGTAACAATGAACGGTATTTTTCTTTCCGATTAATAATGTTGCTTAGAAATTTTAATGCCTTGCATTTCGCAGCGTTTTTGAAGCATGGAGTAGTAATATTTCTTTTCGGAAAGCTCAAAAATTTTGCCTCAATCCACAGATTGTTTACTTGCAACATTTTGAAAGAAAAATAATTTTAAAAGTAGCTGACTGTATTCCTCGTATCAAACAATAAGCTGTTTTAGAAAGTTTTACACTAAAAGATTTGGTTTCTTAAAATTCTTTATCGAAATGTATATTGCTGTATATTTCTTTGTCTACGTTTTCGAATTGTAAATATAAATTGCATTCTTTTAAATCCGGATAATGGACAGTCTTGGTTATATGATTTAAAAAGGGATTGTTGATGGCACATAATAGTGAAAAGGTAAGTGGAAACACTGTAAAATATCCAGTTTCATATTTTAGAAAATATTTTTCATATTATAAGATAAAGAGATAAACCCTCTACCGTCGGTATTTAAAAGTGCCATTGAAACCTGGCTGATATCTTGATAGTATGATTTTTTTACTGGCAATTTTCTAAAGAACAAGAAGAGTGTAGCTTAGATAGCAAGCAAGAGATGCAGTTAAAGGCAGAAATTAAAAATATTTAATCATTTATTAAATTAAGTGATTTTTATAAATTAATACAAGTTTTTCATTTCTACTGGTCTTATTCTGCACCAAAGCTTAACGAATGGTGCTAAAATAAAGCTGAAAAATTGGTAGTAAAATAATTTGGTAAATAAATGCTTAATGAATATTTTAAAAAAAAAAACTAGTATTAATATAAATCTAAAAGAATAAATATTTTATGAAAGAAAGTTCGTGATATTTCGTTGCTTTCCAGCAAATCAATGTTTTAAGTTAGTTAACCTATTAGTTAAACTTATTTCAAAAGCAGCGAGATATTTCCGGTCCTGACGAGAAATATTCTAAGATATTCTTTACGTCATTTCTCCTTTTTTTTTCGTTTTTGTATTTCGATATGTGTTTTCATAGGTCGTATTATATAATACGCATTTTCTCTTTTTGGATGTTGGCGGATAGCAGATAGTGAGTCCATAGTTTTCTCTAGATGGGCGTACATTGAGAATCAGTGATCATGCTGAATCTGAATTCATCGTTGAATGAACATGTACTCCCTTGATGTCTAGGACTTAATCAAAATCCTCTTCATCTTGCTAAATGGACTCTCCTGTTAATAAGATTGAACAGGATTCAAGTATCAGATCTTGAAAATTTACCTCTTTCCTATAACCATCTGTAAATACTAATTCTTGCATTTCTGCTTCCTGTAGTGATCCAAAATTCGTAAGAAAAATGAGTCCTTTCGTCATGAGCAATCGTCATTGTCTGCTATGACTTTTGGGTGAATTTGCATAGGTTTTCTGTTCATAGATCTGATTTCTATGTTGCTTTCCATAAGTTAGGCACAATGCTCACGAGACTACACTGTTTCCAGTTTCCCAACAGCTGTTCATCTCATTTCATCAACTAAACGTTGGTGGTGGTCATTAAACATTTATTTTGGAAATTTGATATTTTTATGAACATTTTTCTTAAGCATAAATTTGTTTTGCTCCTTTTTATTTCTTGATTATAGGCTGTTAGATTTTGTATGGAAGTTCTTGGATATTCCAAGTGATATTGAACTGGATATTAAAGCCATTTGTTTTCTTCTTGCATATTATTGTGTGCCTTCTGTTTTAAAGGTATTGCTGGCTACGCAAAGCTTTATTTTTCCTGTTTGTAGAAACAACACAGTGAAAATTATAGATTTTTTTAAAAAAATGTTTAATGAGCTTTAAAAACTATGTCCTATTCCTTTTCGGTTCGGTTTCGAATTTTGTTTGAGACCTGATTATACGAATGGTCCACAAGCTAATACGGGCCTGGTACATGTTGAATCTGGAAGGGGATCAATGTTTTCCACGTCACCAAACCATGTTTGAAAATTACTAGGTCCATCTCAAAACAGAATTTGTGTAATTTCAAAGTAGAGTACGAATCTGATTAAACTAAACTAGCATGTAGCACATAATATTAACATTTAAAAATATTATGTTTTTTTCATTTTGCACACTTGCTGCAAATAGTCATATGATATAAATTATTTTAAAATGAGAGAGAGTGACCATCCCGAATTTTTCTCGCATGCTCTTAATAAGTGTGCCCTCACTCACATGAAATTATAGACCTTGGCCCAAGCCATAAACGCTATGGCATCTCAAATTTTTATTTTCAGAGTTCTGTACATGAGAATATAGGAAAGGAAGCCGTCATTTTACCGATCGATTAAAATCAAAATTTGACTCGGAACTTCAATTTTGATAACAAGATCATATATCAAATTTCGTTTATTGAACTTATTGCGGTTTTGAGTTCTCGCGTGTACTTGCGTGCGAAAGTACAGACTATCAATCCTTTGACGGACTTGATTCAAATTTCATAAAGATCTCCCTGTTAAATTGCTTAACCTGCGTACCAGATTTTATCCATTTAGCTTTTTTACGTTTTGCAATAAGCCTGTGCTCTTGTATTTGGACAGACTTCATGTACATAGATTTCGTTCAAAAGTTGATACAAATCTACATATTTGGTTCAAAAACCACACATCAAATTTCATCAATCTATGTGAAAACATTTTTGAGTCATCATTTTCACAGGCAGACATAATTCTAACAATAGTTTTTTCGCAGTTTCTTTGAGATTTTGAGCTTGTATTTTTTGACATTCTCTGTATACGAGAACATAAAAATGAAATGTTATGTATTTTTAAAAGCTATAATATATTCCTTTAATAAAATCCCAGTTCATGCACGAAAGTGACTGAATCGCCTTCAACAAAACGTAGGCTCGGTGAGGGGCCCATTTCTTTCTGTTAGTCGTGTAAGATTTCATACAAAAATAATTCCCTAGTACCACACAAACTGAGTATTTTTGTTATATTCGATAGAAAGATTATTTTTGCTTTCTAAAGAAATCTTTAACTTGCAATAACATTAGAAATTTGGACAAAAAATGGTTATGGTATATGTTTTGTACCACCCCTTATTAAATATTTTGCTGTAAAATATAAGTTAAACTATTAATTGTAGGGTATATTATTACATAGTATTATTTGTAATTTGGTATATTTAGTAATAGTATATAGTATTTAATAATATAATCAATATTAAATAACAATTTCAATAACATAGCAAATTTAGAACACAGTATTTAATTATATGATATATATTACTTTATATAAGGTCATTGTATCTGAAGAATGCAGAAAGTTTTTATAATGTGGTTTACAGAATAAAATATGGTGCTTTAAAAATATCCCTTATTCAATTGTTTGAAAGCTGAACTTCAATGCTTGAAAAAATTAAATGAAAAATGGATAGGTGTCAATGTGGGAATTGTAGCAATTCAAGTAAACCGCATATAAATCAATAGTTTTTATTGGGTCCAGTGTTTATTTTTACAATCGTTATTAACATTGATTGCACTTCTATTGTCTTTTTGAAAAAATTTAAATTGATAAGTCACTTTATATTTGGAATTTTAATGAATTATTTAAACTTCCCACCACCGTTAAATGGGTATGTGAAGCTCTCTTCTATACACTCAAAGAAATTTCTTTAATTTTTTACACATTATAAAAATGTTTAAATACCCTGATTTAGAAAATGAAAGAAGGCTTTAGGGAATCGTGGATCGACTGAAATTAAATGGCACGATAGAAACTTTGTCTCTAAAACCGAGTCTGGCAAAATATGGATTGGAAATACTACGGGTTTTTTTTTGTTTTTGTTTTTTTTTTGTTTACTACGATGATATTGATATACTTAAGATTCAAAGAGGATAATTGATTCCTCTGAAAGCTTCACGTCCTTTTCTATTAATACGAAATAATCTCATTGAATAATGTTAACTGAATCAATACTTTTGCATATAATTATGAGAAACTAGTGCATCGAACAATGGAATTTTAGATATTGAAAGCTAGATTTAAATATCTATTAATGACAAAATTTCATTGGCTCATTCAAGCATCTTGGAAGTACTTGTGAGATTTGCATAAAAATAAATTTACGAAATAGTATATTCCGATTAATTTACTGGTTAATGCTTTATTATGACAATTGAATGGACAGAATATGAATAGTATTTTAATTTTTTTCCTTTTTTAAAATATTCTTATATATATATATATATATATATATATCTTATCGTGAAGGTGAAATTGTCAAATGTTGATTGAGAGATATTTAAATATGCCCTTGTGTAGTTATTTAAGGGACTTGTCATAAACAAGCCTGCTGGCAAAGCCAGCGATTTCAAGCCGAGTTTGTAAAGTAGCTTCTGAGGGAAAAGACCCCTGAGCATCAGAGGGCAGAAGTCTGATTTCTAGCTCATATGGAGATGACACTCACACACTCGCTTGCACAGCCTCTTTTTTTACAGGGTGGCTTTTTCATACATCTCACAGATAGAACACAAGTTAAAGAACAATCATGCCCGAACCCTGGACACCTAGATTACGGAGAAGACGCGCTACCCCTAAGCTAGGACGTCGGCATAGCTTAATTTTTCAGGTAGAATGATACCAAGTATTTGTTGTACTTCTCTAAAAGAAAAAAATCGTTTGAGAAATCTTGATTTTCCTTATGCTTCAAAGCAATCTTTCTTTGTTGTCAACTGAAAACCTATTGTAAGCACTGATCTCTCACGAGAAGGTGTGAAGCATATAATGTGGTCTTATTGATATAATTTTTCAAAACATAGCATTGAGAACCGATTTCTCATTAATATCTGACTTGTTGAGCTTTTTTTACAGCCAGCATATATTCTACATCTTAGATATTTAAGGGAATCTTTTTTTTTTTTCTTTCTTTCTGGTATTAAAGAGGTTTTACATTGAGTTCGATTAGAAGCGATTATTATTGTACTTTTAAAGTTTTATTATAGTAATCAGGTAGGCGTTCTATTACAGTTAGTCTTGATTTGTCATTTTCATTAAATTAGTAATTTTTTGTGATCGGAATATATAACGTTTTAGTTTGTCCTGATATTTTAACTATGTCAGCAGTTATAAAAATATTACTGATATTTTTATAACTGCTGATTGAGATATGAGAAGCATAGAATCCAAATAGTTTCTTCGATTTCTAGAAATTTTATTTATAGTATTGTCGATTAATTTTTCTTTCTGAGGAGTAAACCATAAGAGACACTCATTCTTTAATTTTCTCAACTAAATACTTTAAACTTCAGATTTCTGATAGAGGTGCTGACAATGGTATAATAATTGATTGTAAAAATGAAAATTATATGAAATTATTTCCTTGGATGATGAAAATCACTTGCATTTCTCAAAAATATTAAAAAATGTTATTTGTTTTCAAAAGATTACTGCATAGGTTAGAGATGCACAAAATGTGGATATATATATATTTTTATTTATTTTCCAGTCAGATAAGTATCTTTTATATTAATCTCTTTATCCCTTTTATTTTGAAATAAAAAATGTACATAGGGAGGTATTAATAAAATGGGAACGTATTTTATTTGTACTGTTGTTGAAGTGAGAGAAAGATATCTAGTATATAATGAGAAAGCAATTGATGTTATAAATTATTTTCGATCCAAACACTACATTTCATTCTTTTATATTCTTTTCTTTTTTCTAATAAATTTAAGTATAATTTTGTTTTTGAATAATCTCTGGTTTGAAATATGTTAAAGATCAATTTGGAATTATTTTCTTGTGAGTCCTAAATATTCTATTTTTATTTTGAAGCTCAAAACTTACTGTTTCTCATCCTTTTAGAAATGATATCTTTTAAAAGTAAGAGATGGCTCTTTTTAATTTTTAGGACATGTTCTATGATTAAATACTAATAAAGAATGCTTTTAAGGATTCTAAATATCCTTTTTTATTTCGCATATATATTGAACAAATCTGAATTTCTCTTCTAAAACAAATTGAAGCTTTACAAATTAATTTCTGAATTATATTTCAAAGTAACTCTTTATTGCATACCAGTAATCTTTTATTTATATGTTTGAAAAGTTTAGTTACATAAACATCCTGTTTTGAAGGAATTGAAGGCTATTTTTGGGATGCTAATTATAATTTTGAGCTATGATCAGAGCGCTAGAAGGATGCCTCAACAGCCGCCAGCAAGAGAATGTTCGATCCCTGACTTCAAATATAACTTGCTCAGCTCGTGTTGGATCTTTAGTGAAATTAGGTTTCAAATCTAATTCGTATGTTTGAAGGGAACGATTAAGAGTTACATTTAAAAAATTAACATTGAAGAAAAACTATAAATTTTATAAGTTTTGATACCGCTCTAACTTTCAGCAGTTAATTTTCTTATATTTTATTCACCTTTCAAGTATTTAAGATATCCGAAAGCTTCATTTTTAATTAAAGTTTTTTACCCTGAAATTTTAAGTAGTGTTATATGAAGTATTAATTTGCTTGAACATCTCGTTTAGATATGTTTAATGTGATATACTGTTGATGTGTGTAAAGAGTTAAGTTTTCTTCTTTTCTAGTAGAGTAAATGATTCCATTTAGACTGCCAGAAGCATGACCATTTTCAGATATTTTTCAGTATGTCCATCCAGAACCGTAAATTTACTCCCAGTGATGTAGGGGTTGCATCCACATACTTGGTTATCCAGATGAGGGAAATGCGATTGCAATGTCTTCCTCTCTTTTCTCCTAGTCTAGAAAATGCATACTCTGTTCATTATTGGTCTAGTGGGTTAAAGTATCGCTAGGCTAAATAAATAGAAAGAAATTCATGATTAAGTCCTGGTATCGTTCTTAACCTGCATTATCGTGCATTTGAATAGTAAATTTCTCATTCTCAAGGCTGTCTTTTAGAGGACTTTCTCCTAGCAAAACACAAATAGTTTCCCATGCAAGCCCTCCAAAAAAAGCAATCTACTATAATATATTGGAGCTAAAGTCGCAGAGTATTGAGAATTTTTCACTCTGCAGTAATTACAGGCTATAGTAATAACCGAGGGAACAACTGTGCAGTTATGTGCTTTTTAAACTAATATACAACTATTATTACTTTGAGACTGATTTCTTTCCTAAAACATAACAATAAAAACTTAGCTCCCATTGTCAATACTCAGTTATATTTACTTCTTAAGTTTCAATTGATTAAAGGGTGATTTTGGTACACATTTATTGGGTAGGTTTTGATTTCTTTTTTTTTCTTGTTATTAGTAAATGTGAAAATTAAACAATATCTGTTTCAATAATTAGAATTTTTCTCTGTTCTAATGTAATATTCAGTGTAATAAGATAAAATATTCTGATATTTATTATTCTGTTACTAAAGCTAAAATAAAACTCACCATGCTAAAATCACACTTGCATGATAAATATATTTTTTTATTATTATGCTAGCTGGCACTCGGCACGTTGCTGCCGCAGATGAAATAATTTTGAAAATATGATTTGAAATAGCTATTTTGTTTTATCAGGGATGATAGAAAGAATGATGTTTATTTTTTTTGTCAACAATGAATACATTCATTGAAATTGAATGATGTATAAATGAAAAGTATAAATAATATTTATTCTATTTTTTGGCTTTATTATTCAAGTGCTTTAGGGTTGACAATGTCCCCCCCCCCCCGCTGTCTACAGCCAAAACAAATTTCTTGTCTGTCCGATTCGTGATCATCCAACTGGCCATGTGGAAATCATGGATTTTCTAGGTTTAATTCGCACACTTGAAGTGATTGACTTTGTGCCTTGTTGATAGTCATCGAGAATGCAAGTCGAATGAGGAACTGGGAGAGCTGCCTCGATTCTTGCCGCATGTTGGGTCTTCTGATTCTGATGCACGTGATCGGGTAGCACATAAACGTTGTCTTTGGATTCTTGCTGCATGTTGATCTTCTGAAGCACGTGAATTTGCAGTTTGTAAACGATTTTCTTCATTACACGCTTGCCGTTCCACGTTTGTTTGAAAAGCTCGAATTTGCTTATTTCTACGTTCTGCCCTGGTAGATCTAGTAAGTGATTAACGTTTGGGAGGCATATTTTTTGGTGGTGAACACGATATACGTTTGTATAACTGAAATATCGTTTGTCTATTCACTGAATAAATAGAAAAAATACTGTTTACACTGGAAAATTTCCATTATATGTAATTTTCCTTGAACGACATCGATAATAATAATTCTATTTTGTATGTGTGAAATAAACTCTGAATATATACGTTTCACCGCAGCCAAAATATTGTGCACGCTGAATGACAATATGTTGTGTAGATGTTGCTATTCGTTAACGGAAGAAAAAAAAAGCCCTTGCACTAAATATTTTCGATTTTATTTCACTCGTATTGATTGGCATCGAGGATAATGATTTTATTTTGTTTGATATATATGCGATTAACTCCGAATGACATGTGCCATTTACTGTTTGCTGATTTAAAAATAATGTTAAATCGTAGAAACGATTTGTTTGTACATTTTATTGTGTTCAAATAATTGTACTATGCCTTTAACCTTCGCGCAAGTGCAAGCAATAAGTTAACAAAGTTCTATCGCAATCTGATGAACGGTACGGCAGCGCATAAAATGCGAACAAACAAAAATTCATTTTTGTATTTTAGATCATTAAATAATTGTTAGTTGAAAAAATAATTTGGTTTCTCTTTTCATGCAGTTTCATAAATGGAAACACTTCAGTTATAAAATATTAAGATAATAGTTGTTGAATTAAGAAACTAGATACCAGATTTAAAAAAGCTTTTTACTGTACTGTGGAAGCATTTTGCAGTTCTACTGCAAATCTAATATGTTTTTTTTTTTTTTTAAGTCTGTTGAACTTGTTTTTACGAGTATCAATGTTGAAAGATTAATAATATACGAGGTAGGATAAAATACGAGTTAGTTTTGATTTATCGCGTAAAAGATTACATTTGTGATTAGTCAGTTCTAAACTAAACTCAATCGTTGGATACCTATTTTTGATCCATTCATAAATTAGCGCTTTTAATCCTTTCCATTGAAGATAAGTTCATTTAATATCCAAACTTAAGTGAATCATCAATTAACTTTTTTTTTTCGTTTATAAAACTTGGAAAGTCTGTCCCTATAATTTCAAATAAATACAACTACTTTGTTTAGTTTAGTTTAATAAATTTCATTTCTTGTTTTCTTCTGATCTCTTTGCTGAGAGCTGATTGATCCTTTCATTTAAATTTAATTAACGATTGTGTGAAAAACTGATTACAAGAATTTTAACAGAAATGCTAAACTTCGCCTTCAGTATGATGATCTTTTAATAGTGAGTATTGACTAGGTTTTTTCAAATTTTTATTTATTTCCCAAAAAGTAAGGAGAATGATAGTCTTGTTGGTATAGTCAGTCTAAATTTGACGGTAACTAGTATAGGGTTGGCAAGAAATAAGCTTCCCATGTGTTCAAGCTTCAGAGGTTCTAGAATGCATTCTGTTGATTCAAATGAGATGAAATTTGAACTACGGAGATTCAAATGATACGCTTGACATTTAGTAAAATAATAAACAAAAAGTTAATGGAAAAATTTAAAACAGGATTTATTTGTGTATATTGATGATGTGAAATATCATGTACTGTACACCGCATGCCTATTAGCATTATTTTTTAGATAAAAAGAAAGCGGGTTCTGCAAGAGTGTTAGTTACTCCTCTGCAAATCATTAATATGTTACCAGAAAAGGCACTACTGTTAAAATTGTTTGCCTGGTAAATTGTCCGTTATTGCCGTAAAATAATTTCGTGCTGTGAAGTGTTCCTTCCGTTTCCATGTGCCCTATGCAAGATGATATAGAAATTTTGAAGAAACATGGCATTTTCCAGGTAGAGGACGAAAACCAATCTTTTCTTCTAGCATCGAAAATGTTGCTACCGGCCAGCAGTGAATCGCCACATGTAGTGTGAGTTGTTTCCCTTATATTGGGTATTCCGTCCGTATTTCACTGCACGAAAAATGGATTTGGCATTTTTATCTTTACAAAATCAAGTTTTGTACACCTATGGCAGGAGGGAGGACTCAAAAGTACGTGGAACATTTGCACTTCAGATCCTTGTTGAAATGGTGATTTAACGTTAGTTGGTCATGGAACATTCTGTAAAATGACGAAGTAAACATTTGCTTCAAGGGATAAGTTAAACCCACAGTTGTAGAATTTAGGCAGCGGAAAACCCACTCGCTATTTAAAAACAACTTTTGCTTTCTGGAAAAGTGACAATATTGTGTGGTTTTATGGCTACCTTTATTAGTGGACCGTAAGAAGTTTTTGAAGAAATAACTGCAAATGGAATCCAAACCTTTTCTGACATATGACAAAGGTTCCGTGATATGCTGAGGGATTTTGTAATCAACTTCAACAGTATGGATGTCTTCAGGACATCATTTTTATGCCGAATGGCGCACCTCCTCACATTGATCATTGAATAAGGCAATTTTTAACACAGTATTTCAGAAATACACAATTAATTAGCTGTCATTTTCTAATAGAATGACCTCCTCGTTCGCTTTATACAACTCCCTGCGACTTTTGATTGTGGAGTTCCCTGTTGTCAAAGGCCAGCATCTATACAAGATCTAAAGGTCAGTATTCGGCGCCATGTTCTTGATATTCCGACAAATTTGCACCTGTTAGCTTTGGGAAAAAGAGTTCTCCGATTAGAGCACGTTATTGAATATGAAGGGGAGGGGGGATATTAAGCAGTTTAACTCTTCTTTACATGATTTCTTTTGTGTGTGTGAAATAAATCAGGATGATATAATCCATGTTCTAGATTATAGGAAAGATATTTAAAAAAATCCTGGTATAAATATATAATATTATTAAACAGTATGATGAAAGTATCCATCATGCAAATTTACATGTTAGGGTCAATGTAAAATTTTTAATGTTCCTCTCCTCTAAATTTCTCCACTCATTATCGCTTTTATTAGCAAAAGATTCTCAGATTAGTTATAAAAAAATATTCAAGAAATCTCACGTTTCTTCCAACCACAACAGAGAGCAGAATGACAAGTTCAAATTCGATATAATGATTGTGACATTTAATTTTTGACAGCTGCCTTCCTTATTACGCAATAGTCGTGAAAAAAGTTGCTAGCAACAACCAGTTTATAGTACACCTGTTTTGAGTACAATTTTTTATTCACTAAATGTTATGATGGAAATTTCCATCATCATGCAAAGAAGGGTTAAATGCTACCTTTATATATTATTTAAGATTTATAAAGAATATTAAATATTTTTATGTGTATTACAGCACCATCTATTGTATTTTTGTACTGATTTTTTTAAAATTTGAAGCGTACCATTTGAATTATCTCCAGTTAAAATTTTATCTCATTTGGGACTAAGTGTGCAATCTAGAACCTTCTGAAGTAGAAAAATTATTTCTTGCTAACCCTGTATTACATGTAGACTCCAGGCTTGTACTTGCTAGGATTAAATTAGTAAGATGGAAAAATCGGGTAGTTGCCATAGGTAGTTAATATTTAACATAACAAAAACAATCTAAAAATAGAGAAATAATTAATTGTGCTTTATAATTTTTAATATTTTTTTCCTCCTTACCTGATATACCTAAAAGATATATGCAATGATGTCTCTGCTTCCACTAGCTGGTGTCTAAAAACAGAAATACTATCCCCCCATCCACAATTTTTATCTATAGAAACTATAAAGATCCGTCCAGTGAGAACATGATCAAATAAACACAGCAAAACACATAAATCTACAATGAAATATGACCATCTTCTTATCGCGTTTGCCCAAATTCCATGATCTCCCTCTACCTTTTCAATGACTTTAGTGGTTAATAGAAGACTTTTACTTTAGAAGACCGGGGTGTTCGCTTGCCCAACAGTTTTACGATGGTTGGGTGCTGTTAAAATCTTTTTCTATATGCCCTGTTCTCTGTCTGTACTTTTGGCGAGAGCCAATTTTGCCACCCCCTTGGTGAACTTTATACAAGATAAATTGAATTTCTTTTAAAATTGTTAGCAACATAAATATAAATTTTATTTCATTCTCTGGGCAAATGTCTTTGCTGTCTTATTTGCATATGATCAAGGTTTCTTTCTACAAAACACATTCATTTCGGAATGTGTCGCGTACTAAATTGCATGTACTAAGTCAGGTTTTGTGGATGGTTTGTATCAAAAATCGTAGAATTATCTTAGCAATAAGCTCTTATTAAACATATACCATATATACACACAGAAAATGCAATTCACAAACCTGCTTTGCAAACATCTAGAAAGTAGGCTCGTTATGTTCTCCTATTGTATGCTTCTCTTGCAGATAAGTTTTGATAATGTGTATTTAGAATAGGGCAAGTAAATTCATTGAAAAATGAGATACACTCAAGTCAATTTTATGTAATGGGAACAAAATTTACTAAAAGTGCTTTTCTCAACTCTGTGGCTGAGCATTTCAAGTGCTAATTAGGTATGTACTGAATTCTTTTGTAACTTTCCTATTACATATTGCATTGCAACTAGTTTGATTAAGAAAGGTTCTTAAACTGGCAGTAAAACGAATAATTCTTGGAGATATTTTGTGTATTAATTTTCCTGACTGTTTTTGAATTATAAGAGAATTTGCTATCTAGTGTCTTGCTCTTTGAAAATGATGAGTTCTTTCTAGAGAAAATCGCCAGTTCTAAGCATACATTTTAAATGTATAGTGGTTCAGGAAGCGGTATAGATGCCCGAGGTGTTAGCCTTAGTGGATGCCATGAATATAAAAGTTCAGAGCTTATTTTACGCTCTTATATTTATTCGAGAGTCGACATATAAAAATAGAGTAGGATGAAAATAAATATTATGCTCTCATTTTTACCATTCTGCATATATATTGTCTGTTTTCTGATACCGAAACTTTTCGCGCATGCGTTAGGAAGCATTGATCTTTACCAAAATAAAAAGGGAGATGGAGGAAGAAAACGGATCTACGAGACGAAGATCAAAGCGTAATTTAAAATTCCGTAAATACACGATTCTTTCTGTGAATCGCCCCTCTGTGTCATAAAGTTATCCAAATCCCATGGTCTCGGATCTCTAAAACGAGAGGTACATGTTTTTTATCTGTGTTGTTTAATACTGGAATTGTTTATAGGTTTAATGAACTAAGTTTTAAAGCAAGAGTTAATGGAAACTACAAACATCTTGACTTTTTAAAAATTGTTCGTTCTATTTGTATTTTTAAATTATACTTACTCCACTTTCTGGAAGTTGTATATTCCTGATACAGTTTTAATAATTTTCATACAGCTTCCGCTGAGAATTTTTCCGTCTTGCTATTCAATTTTTCGTATTCCATTCTTATTGTGTACTACATTATGAAGCTTTATTGCCTCTTTATGTTATGCATTGTCTCTATACAGATGGAAAACTGCACTCGCATTCATCAAGATAGAAATATGTCTATACAATGTATAGCATTTTACTAATGAATTTCTGTAATTGAGAATTTGTGCAATACTGAGTTTTGAACTATTTCAATACGTCTAATATTAAAATTTCAAGGTTCCTATAATTTTTGTTAAACACCGCTCATATCTTGCTACTGCTCCGCATAAAAGCAAGCATTCTGCCAATGGAAATCTGCAGTTGTGTTGGACTATTTATAAGTATTTTTCTTCCTTTAAGTTCTTTATTTTTTTAATACAAAATAGGGCATTATTTTTTTATATAGAATTAATAGCTTCATATTATCATACTTTATTTTAAAAATAGCTTTTTTTTTTTCCCCCAGGATGTTGGATTTGCCCAAATCATCGCGACTGCTGTTGTGTTCGAAATCCAAAAACTTACTGTTTCTGGTGCCTCTTAGATTTATGCGATAATTGCTTAGATCGTTTATTTCCACGTCGGTGGTTTCTTCCTGCACTTCTGTCCGATAACTGTGACTTTTGTTACGGATGTTTTAAAGCCTTCGACCCTTCCTCAAGGCCCCTAAGACAACGAATTTTGTATGAGATTAATGTAGGTTCTGCATCATCTGATGATGACCTTGTAGATGTGGTGGAAATACTGCCTGGTGTTTCTCGAAATAGAAGACGTGGGGAAGACACTCTGCGTTGACAAGCTACGAAATCGTGTCGGCATCAGCATTGAATGGCATTTATTTTAAAAGCATATGATAATTAACTTAATGAGTCATTTTTAAAATGTATAAAAATAGCTGTGTATCAGTGGAAATATAGCTTCAATATATGTTTGTAATATTAAGCATTACATTTATCTGCCATTTGTCTGGGGGCTCATAATTTTTATGCAGTTGTCGTATCGAAAAAGTGTATATGAATCATTTTGTTTTCCTTTTATTTTTTTTATTGCTTTAATGTATCGAATTCATGCATATCAGTAACCTAACATTATTAATATAGAAATATCCTGTTATGCTTTTTCATTGTATTATTTTTGCTTCACATATGTCCATGTCGTGAATCTTTTACCAAAGGAGTTTTTAATATTTAAAATTTTTTATGATTTCTATTTTTGAGTATGATTTTTTAAGTCTATATATTAATTTTTGTGAATTATTTCTAGAAATTGTGTGTTCCTCATAACAAATTCATGAACATTATTTTAAACTGATTTTATTTAATTTCTATTGTAGCAGTTTCATTCTCTTTTGGATAATAGATGGCGACACCATATCTCGTCTTGTCTTTGCTTTTGTGTGAAATGTTCCTTAAAACACTGCACGGATCATAATGATCTATATTCCTACACAATATGTATTTACCATTGTGCTTATAAACTTAATCATTGTGCATTTTACTATGAAGTAATATTGTCTTTTAAATATATTTTGGGCTTATTGAATTAAGCAAGCGCAGATTCCCCTCCCTAAATACATAATCATTCAAGAGCGTTGTTCTGAACTATTTTTTCAGTTTCATTAAAGCTGAACAATTAGTTTTATAAGCAAATAATATTTTATTGAAGAGAAAGTTATTTAAAACTCCCGGCAGATATTTTTTGGTGTGCATTTTAAATGAAACTCTTTTGATGTGTATTACTGGTAATGATGAATATTGTTGTTTTTGTATTGACAATTTATTAATATCAATGAAAATGTAACCTAACTATTTTATAGATGTAGTAGCCATTTTTATAGAACTGCATTCCTCTTAAAAGAGCAATTTCTATAAAAAATTGCCAATGTGCATTGATGTTCTGCAATATTACTATCGAGAATTGAATATACTTTACTGAAAAAGTTTTCTTTTTTCTTAACACTGATTACTGTTAATTCTTTAATAAGTTTGTCTTGAATATTTGTACTTTTTATCAAAATTTCTGTTTATTTGTTATTTTTCAAAATGTTTTTTTAATTTTATTTTAAAATGTATTTTTATGGGTGTATGCTTGAGAAACATGCACAAAATTTCAACCATTTTATTTGGTGAAAGGGAATATATGTGTCTTTATATATGCATAAACTATATAGTAGTTTGATTTTGTAGAAGTTTAATCGTCTAAATTGTTGCTTGACAAGCAAAAAGCACTTTCTTACATTTATTTTCAATTTATTACAAAATCTATTATCAGCATAGATTTCATGTGTAACCGGAATCTGTAGAAGGTAGATTAATTATTCATATGTGAATTCTTTTGAAATGTTTCATTTTATTATTACTGAATAAAGTTTTGGAAAATGGGTAATGGCCATTTTTGTGAATTTAATCATATCAGTCTACGTATCTGATCCAGAAAGTCGCATAAAAAAAGTATATCAGAAATTTTTCTGAAAATTAAATTTGGATATCCTAATATCATTTTGGTATAGATAAATCTTTTTATTTTTATAAGCATGAAATTTACTTCACTTATTATTTCATTTTATGAATTTATCAACTGGGTGAAAATTCTTGCAAAAAAAAAAAAAAAAACTATACAAGAACTAATAATTTAACATTTAATTGTCTATTCACGAGACCACAGTTAACATTGTTTCTGGCATTTCAGTCATATTACCATTATAACACTTTCAGTTTTTACAAGTTTCTTTTTAATTTGACTTATTTAATGTTTGTAAAGATGAAAGGACTTATCTGTTTTGGCAGATTTGTCACTGTTTTAATTCACAACGTCCAAAATTCTAAATCTGAAAGAAATCTATAAGAACAATTTTGATGATCAAACCAGCTAATTAGAAAATTTTCATGAAATTACATTACATGGTGTGTTCAAAGCAATTTTTCCTTTATTATTATGTTGCATTATATTATTGATATCTTTTGTCAGGCAAAATATAGGCTTTCAAAAGTAACAAATCGCACAATTTACTAATGATTATTAGATAGAGTACAGCACGAATGGTGCGAATTCTTTTGACATCACTATTGTATGACAAATGTATCTGAATATACCATATAACATCTAACTGCATGCTGTTTCAAGCTGTGCTATCACTTCTCATCCTTTTTCTCTTTGCAAGTTGACCAATCGATATAAAAATGAAATTGAAGTGGCTCATTTGACTGATATCATGTAACTTTGATTCTCTTGTTTTAGTTTGTGTTACTTCAAAACAAGAAGCCAATAAAAGTTCTATTTTGGGACTGATTTCATAATTTTGAATCGTAACCAAATGATGAGGACGATATCTGGGCTGGCACGACCTCTCCAAACTTTCATTTTACTCCACAGCTTATGACGTCAGATTTAGAGTGTAACAGGCCTATGCACACGGATCTTTTAATGGGATCACCCGGCTCCCGAAACCATACCACTGTATCGCCACAGTTTGCATGTCACCTTGAATCGATTCCATTGGAACAAAATTAATATTACTAAACATTATCACATCAGAATTAGAAACAATTCAAAAAACAGTTTAAATACAGTAATACGCGTAGATGTTGAATTTTCACTTATAAGATGTCACAAAAGTCTGATTTGGAAAGAAAAACATTTTTTTGTTTTTTATTTTATTTTTCGTTTAAACTATATTAATTCATAAATATTTGTAATAATTAAGAAATGAAATAAATATGAATGTGCAACTAGTGATGACGCAATCAAACAGGGGATGACACCTTGTTATTTTACAAATGCTACTGGTCTTCGCCATCGGGAATTACAAGATTTAGAGAGCTGTCTGTCGATAAAAATTTCTTTTGCGACCAAAGAAATTACTTTTTATCATTATGTAAGTGATCGCAACTATTATATTAAATTAAAAATATATGCCTGATGAGGATACTGATATGATCTTTCTAATTACATATGTTCATAAAATTGTATATGTATATTTAAATGTGCAGCTCTCTAATGTATGTTTTTGTCGGATAATATAACAATCCGGCTTTGTTAGAATGTGTATATCCTTCAGTGATTTAGTCGTAACTGAAGCGGTGCTAGATCGTTCTAGCATAAGTGTTGGGGGAAGGGAGATTGAGCAGGTAATAGGGAGAATAAGCAGGGGATAATTTCATAATAATATATATATTTACATTTAAAATGCTCATTTATTTTATCTAAATAATAAAATTTAGATAATTATAAAATTCAAAATTTGCAGATTAACTTGTTATTTTTTAATCAAACTTGAACATAATGTGCATTGCAATCCAATGGATAATAAAAATGTTTAATAAATTTTAAAACATATTAATCTTAACTTATACTGAAATTAAGGAAAGTTATTCGTGTAACTTTGAAAATGAAAGGAACCTTTGCTTTCTACTGAATTCATTTATTGAAAGCGATAAAAATATGAAAGGGAAAGCAACAAAAATAATATATCTATACTTATAATAAAGCTCAATGTGTGAAAGTTGGCGCTCTACAGGCCAGACCATTCAACTTACAGCTACCAAATTTGGCACGTGTATACCTTGGACGCCGGGAATGTGCACCTGGGGGTTATTTTTTCGAATTTTTAATTAGAATTTTATTTATTTAAAAATTAAACAAAATTTTGGCGTGTTTCTGCTATAACTTCCGAAAATATTACCGCACAAAAAAGATTTTTACATGAAGTTAAAGATCAAAAATTTATCTTTTAAATGATACCAATGTTTTAACCTTAAAATTAATTTTCTATTTTTAATGAATTTTTAAATAAATATTTTAACTTTATTTTTCAACAATTTTTTCGTACAAAATAAAAATAAAATTTAAGCTGCACGAGCACGTTTCTCATTCATGGGAAAAAATTAGCTTTTTTCAAAGTGTTGCCATCACATTGATTAAAGCTCCAACTAAAAATAAATTAAATCTTTTTGGAAATGAAATCTGCAAAAATATAATTTTCGGCACGTGTCTGTTGGAAATGAAACAAATATGAAATATTATTTTTTCTAAAAAATAAATTCAAGAAAAATTATTTTATGATCTTTTACACTCTCTATCTTATTAATCCAATAAATCAGTTTTATTTTAAGGTAAGTTTTGTTTAATATGAACAGTATATCCATTCAAATCAGAGCCACACAGCTAATTTGTAAACCTTTAGTAAGACACAGATCTGATAAAATGGTCTAAATGGAAAATGATTATATTTTATGTAACTTGATTCAATAAATGCTCTAATAAATAACGAATTTTTGATTTTACATAAAGCTTCTGCCGTGGAAATCGCGAATAACAAAATGTTCTTGAAACACAAATATTTTAAATAAAAAGAGTTAATTTCCAATCAACTAAATCAATCACTTAAACTGACTGATTTATGAAAATTTGAATATCACTATTCAATAAAAAAAAAGGATAATTTTAGATTTTTCATCGATCGTTTCAAAGAAAATGCGCCAATCAGCGCGCAGGTTTCTCAAGATTAATTGGCCTAAGATTATGAAAATGTTGAGTTTTTCTAAATTTTTAACATTCAAAACTTCATAAATAAGTCTTAGTTAATCGTGGAAAATAGAAACATTCATTGATTTATTTAAAATTTGGTGTATCCAGAATATTTCTCAGAAAATGATACTTTACTGCATTAATTTTAGACTTCATAATTTTTGAAATATATTTATAGGCCGGAACAAAATATTATTATTGATTTCATTTCAATCCTTTTGAAAGCAAAACTAAAAACTGAATTTTATGCTGAATCTGAGAAATTTTTGTTGAATTATTGTTTGAGATATTACATAAATTATGAAAAATATTTTGTAGTTCACATAAGACTTAAATACCGAGCGATTCTGTTTGCAATACTCATATTCAATAATAATAATAATAAATAAATAACAATAAAGATGATAAATAAAATAAAACGCTTGGTTTTATTAAAAAATATCTTTATATTAATTGCAATTTCATGATTTCCACTTTAAATTGAAGTTTTACCAGAAATGACAACAAATTAGCAAAATATATATGGTAAACGATCTAAACAACAGTATAAGTTTGGTATGACTATCAAAATTTGAAGATTAAAAATGTTTTGTTTGAGAAAAGACCAGTTACTTAAAATATTTAATTCAAAATTGTAGCGAGTGGTAATACTGGCGAACCGGCTGGTCGCCAAAGGCGGCTAGTTAATAATAAGCTCGTCGGGTTTTTTCCCCTCTCCCCTTCCCTAATCTGTAGAGAATTGTTGGTGAATTTGATATTATGAAGGAAAGAAATGCGACTACATCTGATCAACTTGGATCGCTTCCTGTTTTCTAAGTTATCAGAACAGTCATTTAATATCAAGTATTGTTTGCCAATGGATTCTAAAATCTTCCGCCCTTTTGCGAATGCGTTAGGATGAGTTTAATTCGTCAAAATAGGAGAAAGATGGAAGAAGGAGGTGTTTACATTGAACAATAAAGTAAATTCTGGAAATGCACACATCCTTCCGCGTCTCACTCCTTAGTGAGCGAGAATAATCGAAAAGTGGTCGTCACAGGATATGGAAACGAACAGTATGTTTTGCTCCACATCCAGAGCCAGGTCTTGACATAAAAAATATAGGTTTTACGAAGTAATGCGTAGAATATATTTAAATGTTTGTTGCTTTAAACCCTTTCCAACATCGCTTGCCAATAGTTAATTGCTTTTATTATTTTGAAATATGAATCATATTTTGGAAGAATAAATCAAGGTAAAAATCACGTTATTTTGAGAAAGTGTCTTTTTATTTTTGGTAAAAAAAAAAAAAAATAAGCAGTACCAAAATAACGTCCCGCCTTCATTATATTTCTTGGAGGATATATGACTAAAGTCATTAAGACTTTTCTTGTGAAGAGTATAAAAAAGAATGTACTTATATCGCAGTATTTTATCTCATAGACTAACTGTTGTAACCGCAGCTGCCCCTGCATGTTTGTTCTACTGAATGCGTCAAAAAAAAAAAAAAAAAAAAAAAAAACGTATACTCACTTGGAACCGTCATAGAAACTATTTCCCCCGTGCTACAAGGTTCAATTTCTGGAGACGTGAACCGGGATCTATGGATAGCATAATTTGGTCGGATGAAGCCCAATTCGAACTGAATGGAACTGTCCATAGGCACAAATGTGTGTACTGGGCTAAAAAGAATCCTCATATTACTGTTGAAAAGGCTGTGATTTTCCCTGGTGTATATGTGTGGTGAGGTTTTGTCTGCAGGGGACTCATTGGGCCTTTCCACTTTGAAGGTAATGTAACAGGCGAAAAGTGTCTAACATTGATTGGTGATTCCATATTCCCTGCCATTCGTGTATTAAACGGTAATGACAAGTTTTATTTCCAACAAGATGGTTCCCCGACGCACGAGCATACCCGGAACAATATTTGTCAGGCCAGTGGGTAGAACGCAGGGGTACATTCGAGTTTCCTTCACGCTCTCCAAACCTTACGCCGCTGTATTTCTTGTTATGAAGCACAGTAAAAAATGAGGTGTACAAACGTAACCTAGACACACTTTGGAATGAGATCCAAGCGGTTTGCGCAGAAATCTCATTGGACACGTTGGTACGATGTACGGAATTTTGAACAGTAATCACATTTGCATCAGAAAGTGCATTTATGTTTCAAACTGGAATTTAAGCTTTTCATTTCCAGCAACTGAACCTTGTCGAACGGAACATATATTTTCTATGATGGTTCAAAGTGTTTATACAATTTTTTGGCGCACCCAGTATATGTAAGAAAAAAACGAAAGACGTATATTTTCTATGGTAATTCCATAAAAAGTTTAATCTAATTACTACTCTAATGAATCCGGATTCAAAACAATTTTAGTGTCAGCATTTGGCTCATATATATAAAATTTTCCTTTGAGTTCCCTGGTTACATATATGCAATCTAGCTACATATAATTAATTAGCCATGGGAAAAACATGGAGTTTCTTAGTTCATATTAGCGTTTTTAAGGGATTAAATATTAATTTCAACGATATCGGGAGAAGGCAATTTAAAGACGATTTGGCTTTGTTTTTTTAATGTACACATTGGGATTTTTAGCAAAAGAAAATGGGTTGGGGGTATGCCATAATACCAAGGGATCAAAATTAATATACATGCAAAACTCTTCAAAGATCGAAGAAGAATTTGCAGAAGACGCTTATTAGAAACTGTTTATTAGAAAGAAAAATTTCAACAGGCGATATCAATTTGTAGTTAACATTATGCTTTCTCCAACAGTTTGTTCTGCAAGTTAAATATTTCAAACAGCTTAAAAGAATATGATCAAACTCCTTTTCTTGGTTGTAGGAGTATCAATAAGGGTTGTATTCAAATTTATTTAGTATGTCTGGAGTAATAACCATCAGGGTGATCACACTTGCCATCATTATGTGCTCTCTAGCCGTAAAATAAGGGATAAAATGGAAGGAATAACTTCGACAGTTTCTTTGTAACTTGCTGTTTTAATAAATGAGGTATATATTTTGAAACAATATTTTCTGGCAATATGTGATAACTGCAATCCTTTCCAAAGTACGAATTCCACTATGTGTCAGATTTTGCGAGAGAGTCTGCGATTCTTTCCAAGAAATATTGCTGGAATTCAAAACAATAGGAACTTTTGGTTTAGTTTGCTTCTAAACAAGATTTTTTTCCCAGCAATTTTCTCATTAAGATTCTTTAGTTTTTTTATAAATAACTCTTGAAGAATTGAAAGATAATCTTTTCAAGGCTTGAAGGTCAGAGGAACTGCCTATCAGCAGCAGTATTTATTTATTTTGGAAGCAGGAGGTCATCAATAATTTGACGGATCTTTAAAGATTCGGCTGTAAAAATTGAATCGATAGTATGAATTCGATAAGAGAATTATTGTAGTTGTGAAATGTTCAATTGTAATAATTTTGCGTTTTAATATCAACAGCTACTAAAACAGAATTCCAGCAATTCCAATATTTTGATAACCCGGAAGTAAGTAATTTTCACATAGTAAGATGCAATGTGAGCGTTGAGAATGCCAGTGGGCATATAGGGTATTTTAATTGTTTTTATTTATTTCTAAATGGAATTCTTTTTGATAAACTTAAGCTAAAAATCAATAAAAAAAAGATTTATTGTATGATAATTGGGAGCATTAAAATTTTAAAATTACCAAAATGTGAGACAAGATTAGGTCAAATAATTTTAAAAAATTGTAAAAATCTAACTAAGATTTTTTAAAGACAGCTTTTAAAATACGGATCAAAAGGTAATATGTAACAAATTCAACTCAAACTCAGATTTAAAAAAAAAAAAAAAAAAAAAAAAGGCAAAAAAAGCAAAAATAAAAATTTTCGAAGAAAATAAGTTCAACATCGGCAAGATAGTTGTAATTAAATCTTAAGATACGTTTAATATTTCAAAGAAAAAAAAACATTGTTCTTGATTGGGCTTAAATCAATTTTTTAAAAAAGTTGATTAAAGTTTTAAAAAATAGTCGTGTACGAAAAACATTTATGTCACCTTTTTTATTAATTTTAAGATGGTGTAAAAATAATTTTTGTGTAATGATATTTTTAAAAGTTATGGCGAAAAAAACATAAAATCCTTCAACCCCAATTTCGCCCCTTTCAGAAAGTCGTAGAACTTTTCAATAGCGCAATATATCCTTCTAGGTGCTAAGGAACATGCTTACCAAATTTCATTAGAATCCATCCAGGGGTGTGGATATATATATATATATATATATATATATATATACGAGGGATGTTCAAATGAAAAGGTACGAAACGTCGTAACAATGTAACCGTTAACATATTTACCTATGCCGCTATGGGAGAACGCAGCGAGACATCTAGGGAGGCGATTGGTATCTCCGGCGTCAAACGGAGCATGCGCAGGAGAGAGCAGAGGCTCTTATAAATACCCCCATCCAAGTATGGCTACTTGTTGAATTCCTCGAGCACAGAAGAACCATTAACTCCGATGTATACCATGAGACACTCTGAAGACTACGCAGGTCCATCAAGAACAAAAAACCGGGGCTACTCACGGAGGGTGTGGTTCTGCTCCATGATAAGTATGTCCACACGTTTCCAGGGTCACACACGTGGAACTGGCCAAGTTCAAGTGGGAGCAGCTCGACCATCCGTCCTACAGCCCGGACATGTCGCCCTGCGATTTTCATGTCTTGGTCCCCTAAAATAACATCTGAAAGGAATGCGCTTCAACTCGGACGGGGAACTCAAAGACGCTGTGAAGGACCGAGTCTCGTCAAGGCCACAGGAATTCTGGGAACAAGCAATCCTTCGGCCCGTTAATCAATGGGATCGTTGTGCTCAGGCCTATAGTGTACTTTGAATAAAGTCTTCATTTATACCCTTTCGTCGTTTCGTACCTTTTCATTTGAACACCCCATGTATATAAAATTAAGAGTTTCTAATATTACCCTGGTGACTATCTGAAAGGACCACTAGGGTACTAACTGAGGGTCTATCGAAGTTTAGAAGGGGGTGTCAGATCACCTATCCATCAATTGACGAAGCTCTAAATGATGACAAAACAGCCAATCTGATGAATTTCAATGTTTTTAAACCTCCCTGAAATCTCAGTCTGTCGGTTTGTAAGTATGATAACTCGAAAGTGGAAAGAGACCGACGTATGAAACTTGGCAGTGAATCTTTAGACCAAAAATAATAATATCTGTATTTAATTTGTGAACGGAAATTCTTTCGGTCTTCCAGCAAGCCTGCATGTTAACAATAACTCAAAATGCTGCCAACTAGATGGATGAAATTTGGCATACGTTTTCATCACCAGATTCTTAAATCTGTATCAAATTCTTACTAAATGGAATTACTGCCAACCTGTCCATGTGTATGCGAACGCGGCAACGCCAAAAGTTATATGACTGATATTCGAAATGAGCATAATTTTTATAAGCATAATTTTTATAAGCATAATTATAAATAAGCATAATTATAAATAAGCATAATTTTTATAAGCATAATTATAAATAAGCATAATTTTTTTTGAAAGCAGATGGTATTTTCAAAGAGAGCGATGGCACTTTGAATTTTTGAGTTCGTTTTATTCTCTCCCGGGAGACAGGCATGATTTATTTACAAGAAGTGCAGACAATGCACGTCCGGCCACAGCGCGGCACAAGAGCGAAAAAGGCAAGAAGAGAGAGAAATAAATTATCCCTGGTCTGATATAACATGAGATATTGATAGGGAAAATATTTTTTCACAGTGCTTATATACTATTAAGATTCCGATAGGGATTCTCATACATGTCGATTCTGATAAGGGAAACACAGGGATCTTTTAAAAAAGAATTTGCTTAGATCAACAATTTTTATCCTTTTACTTGGAGCGTGGGAACCGCTGACGAAAGCATTTTCACAAAGCTTCAGTTGAATTAATTAAGTAGAAAAAGTGGAATGGGATCAGAAAATAAGAGAATATTTTAGAATGAAGTTACTATGGACTGAATTACGATAAAACTTTAGAAATTAATTAGGGTTGAAATTAGATTTTAATATATATATATATATAAACACACACACACACACA
>JAPMOR010011977.1:447295-514752 GCA_026543865.1 Argiope aurantia | reverse complement strand
TGTTAGTATACAAGAAAGTGAAAAGCAGAACAATTCGGCATATTGTATTACAAATAAGCAGCAGTCTAGGGTAGCAAAAGGGGTATAGATAACCTGGGGATCAGCTTTGAGGGATGCTGTGTTCCTAAAATATTAGTACTTTTATCTTTTTAAAGACGAATACTACGAGATGGATGGAAAGGGTAGAGCGTTCTTTATCCTTGCTACACCACCGCAAATACTTTCGAATCCGTTGCGAAAGATTCTGCTGCTGTAATGGTAAAATATTAATACTTTTAGTTTATTTGTCGAATAAAATGAGAAAGATGAAAAAAGAAATATGATGCTCCGATCTACTTTTATCTTTGCTATGCCGTTGCGAAAGATTCTATTGTGATAGCGAAATATTAATCATTTCATGTTTAAAAAAATTCAAACAGCATGAGAGGCAAATAGATAATGCTTTGCCCCAATTATCATTTATTCTTGCTGCATCGCTGCGAATTACAAATCCACTCCGAAGAATTTTGTTGCACAGTATTAAAATGTTACATAAAACGAAAAGGCGATATTAAGCTCTTACCATCTTGTTTGTATTTTCCCTTTATCCCACTGGGGGTCATCTCAGATGCGAGATGAAAGCTGACGTATAAGTAAGCAGGTTCTCGCTTCCCTGGTGGGCGAGTGTAAATTGCCTCTATACCGATGTTGGGTTTACCCCTTCGTGGATATTTGACACATGGGTTGCACCGTAATGGAGGCTATTTTACGTTCATCTCTCTGCTTTATCTATTGTCGTGACGACTTGATCATTGAGATTACCCAGGATACTTTGGCATGGCGGGGGAAACTCATTTTATGATTATCTTTGTTAGACCAGTGCGAATATTTACCCAATCCTACTTCTTATAAAGTTTAAATTTCAATACTTATTTAAAAAATTCATTTGGATGATATAATGGGAAAAAAATTCATTTTATGTATTAATAATTTGTTATATTAGCACAATATTTTTTCACTCATGTTGCTGCTGTGGAAAGGTTTTAAAATAAAAATTGACCTCGTTAAGTAGTGCTAAATTTGCTTAGAGGTTAAGACTTCTGATACCAATCGATTCTGCTGATGAATGCAAACCATTTGTAGAACAGAAATTAGGAAGAGAGAGAAAAAAAAAAAAAACATTCTTTGATCCTTAGAATTGATCGTTAATCAATCATTTTTCCAGTGGCATTTAAACTAAACATTTCAAGGAAGGCACGCCTATCTACTTATCAACGAAATCCACTTCGATTTTTTTCCCAAGTCATTCTTTGCAATTGAGAACTGAAATTTTAAAAAAAATGATAATAAGCAAATAATATTGTCTTTTTAAACTTTACAGGGAAACTTAACATCGGATGGTTAACATAATTTTAGTGTTCAGTATCGGTGTTGATTCGCTTTAAATACCGAAACAACATTTTCAACACAGGTACTTTATATCTAGAGAAAGCTTCTTTTACAGAATCTCATCTAAATGAAATTTCTGATTATTATGCCTCACTCAAAGAAAAATAAAACACAGCTACATCAAATGCTAACTTTTATGCGCAGAATTTTTATTCCGAATACACAGAAAGCTTGCAGAATGTACTAAAAACTTAATATGATAGAAAAAAAAAGCAAATTTACCTCAGATAATTTGGAAACATTTAAGGCGTCCTGTCATAAATGTAGCAATCTATAATTGCAATTATTTATTGAAACATAATTTTAACTGAAAATTCAAATATATATTTCTTGTTTTTAAAACATATATACCATATATAAACATATATACCATATGCGATTCATCTTTTCAAAATTAAGAATGATTTTTGCGAATTATTATAAAACTAATTGTTTCAATTCATCTGATTAAAAGATTCTTTTTATTTCAAATTTATGCAACATACAATTAAAACTATTACATTATCTAAGAAATTACTGGAATGAAGGAGCTGCTATCATATTCAATAGAGTTATTCAGTTTCATGCCACGGTGCGACATTAATATTAGTAACTAAACTAAACTCCAAATTCAATGAGAAATTTTGCACAAAACTGAATGACCAAATTCAATAGTTTTTAAAAAATAATTTATCATTAAAGAGTGAATTATAATTACATTCTTAGATAATCATTACTTTATTTTAATTTTTTATTCAATTTTGAATAAAAAATATGAAAAAAAAATGAATTTCTTAAGAAAACTGAATAATAACTTTGTCATGAAAGTTTAAAATTCGAAAGTTTAAAATAACTCTCTTTAAAATGACTGAAATTTTCGACTGCATTTTCATTTGTAAGATAGGACAAATTTATTTATGACACTAAAACAGTACTATTTTTCTTTTCCAAAATCACAAAAAGAAAGAGACGAGACACGAAGATGCAGCTTTTCCGCGAACGATCCAAGATAGCAGAACTCGCAAATGAGTAATGATTTAGGCGAAAATCTAAACATATTTGGCGATTTGGCGTAAAGTTGGCTACAGTCTAACGGCTCTTGTTCGACTGACCGGGCCATTGCATGTTGAGATGAAAAACCAGAAACAGCGCATTGTAGCGAATGTTTAGAAAAAGAAGTTTTTGAGAAAGATCTCCACAACTGATCTGATGATGAAGTTTGAAAGAAATTAATATATATTTTTTAAATAGTAAGTATTTTCTATGTTTATCATACAATTATCTACTTTTATGACATGTTTTTAATTAATTTTTTTCTTTGAATTGCTTATTTTATTTCATATAAATTTTGACAACAGGAGATTATTTCTGTTTTCGTTTTACCGGTTTTTTTCCTCCTTGATTCTTATTTTAAAATATGCATATTAAATTTGGAAAGTAAGGACTTATGAAATGAAGATTTTGTTAAATATTTCATACAAATTCTTTTTGTGTTAATTTTGTTTTCAAAATTTCAGTTCTATTTGTTTCACTTTCGTCATATAGTTTAATTCGTCGATCATATTTCGATATACTTATTTATTTATTTTAACATTAAAAATACAGTGAAATCAAAGCATTAGTTTTATAATTGTTTCTGTTCCGAAATTTTACTTGAAACAGAGAGCTAAAAGATAAATAAAATGACATTAAAATTCAATGGAAGAATACATTATTAAAATATGTCTTCGAAAGAGAATACTGAAAGAAACACAAACATTTTAAGATGTTTCCGAACACAAAATGCGAAAAAAAAATCTTGTTTTATTTAGCTGTACATATAAATCAGAAAACAAAAAGACAAAAGAAAATAATTTTGTAGTAAAAAAAATAATCAGATATCTATTATTACATATACTAGCATTGGCTTCTCTAATAGAGTTTCTCTAACAAAATTATTTTTTATAGCATGATGCCTTTAATAGAGCTTCTTCTTTAATAAACATATTATTCAATTCAGATCAAATAACCGCAAATTCTTTGGGAAAGCATTTTGACTTTTATCTGCTTCAGATTTTTTTATTTTGCGAAAGATGCTCCTGTCACTTAAGGATTTTCGGTCTATTTATAGATTCGACATAGTTTTGTGGACCTTAATATTTTGCAATAACGTCGTCGGCATCTTCACGTCAACATTTTATGGTTTGTTTTATGACACTAAATGTCCATTAATCTCTCATAATTCATAAAAATGTTCATCGATTTTGATTGTTATTAGAAACTCTATTAATAATAAGAATTTAGATTTCTATTTTTAGTATTTAAATATATAGTTGAGGTAAATTAAATTTCACATAGCACATTGGAATTTAAAAAGTAAGAATTTTGGTTGTATATGATTGGACATACATTTTTGAGCAGCTTTAAAATAAGTATTGAAAGATATAGATATGAAATATAGATAATAAATTTCATAAATAACATATTTTAAAAATTATTTGAGTTTCTAATCTGAAATATAGAAAACTTTGTAGAAATAATTTATTAATCATTTAAGAGTGAGTTTCGGCTGCAATCAGTTTATTTACTTTATTAAATTGGAGGCATATTTCACATCGCTGTGAAATTCTGACTTCTTTTATGCTTTCACTTGCTTCAGAGCTAGAAAAAAAATACAATCAAAATTTTATCATTCATGGGTTTTATTTATTTTTAAAACTTCCGGAAGTTCCGAAGCAAAATTTTCCAACATATGGTTGTATAAGCCCATTTAAATATATTACATTTTTTTCTGTCGAAATTTTCGATTCGAAATTTTTTTTTAATGTGCTGTTTAGTCTTGTTCCCATCTAAATTTGATTTAGTATGCTTTACAAGCGCACCAATAATTTGTAGGTGACTTTACAGAGTAATCGTGTAAAACTGCTCAAAATTACTAATAATAATTAAAAAAAACATTGAAAAATCTACCATTATATTACTTTCTTAAAAGCTGCCAATATTTGCATTTAAAGTTGTATTTAAAAAAATGGAATGCTAACGATGAGAGTGTTTTAAAAAAATATCATATCATGAGACTTTCTCAAAACATTGTTGTGAAAATTTTCAAATTCAAGTAATGTTACGAATGTGATGAAGGCGTGAAACACGTGCAAGCATACGAAAAGAGACAGGATGGGTGTTGAGAAAAATCTTTTGATATTCAAATTTCGTACTTTCATTATCAACCTTTGACAACCTTTTCTTACACATTACTTTATGATCTGGAATTCTCGAAACTGGAACTGCATTTGTTATGATGCTCATGTGAATGTGAGCGCATTCATGGGAAACCGTAGAAAAAACTTGATAAAAAAAAAGGAGAATCAGGAGAAACCTATGAAGTGCAGGAAGTATTATAGCTATTTACTACTTCTCGTGCGGCTATTCTTTGCTTTTGCTATAATGGGTGGAAAAGCACAACACTGTTGAAGAGAGAGAAAAACAAATTCTATTGCCTTTAAAAAAAAAAGGCACGGATGCGCCTATGGATACGAATTGCGTAACGTTTTAATGAAATTATCCCTAGTATGATCTCTTGATTTATCGAGGTGTGATGAATGAAGATATAACAGAAACGATCATTGTTATAGCTAGATAAATATGAAATATTTATTTACTAGGAAAGGTTTGTGTGTGTGTGCGTATATATATATATGAACAAAAGAATTTCAGAAGGATTTTTATCTAAGATTTAAAACAATAAATTAGCTTCCCCTAAGGGTTTTTTTTATAGATATATCAGCATCTGAAAATCCCGCCGATATGTTCGTTCATAAATAGTATTCGAAATATCGACCGGCTCAATACTATTTGGCAGATTTTATTAAATTACTGTATTCACAACTACTTGGAGTCACAAAAATTATTTATCGCAATTTCAGTGGTGCTGATAACTATTGGAGGTCAAAAAAAGTGCTGAGAACTATTTACAAGAAATAAGCAAAAAAGTGAAAAGAACAAAGGTAGCATAAATTCATTTTAATAAACTTTTGTTTAGTTATCATTCAGTAATTTAGTGAATTCCATTGAAACATTTGATACTAAGATGAAGAACAATATCTATACTTTTAACTTTTTGTGACTCCTTTAGAGTGCTGACTAAGAATTAAGTACTACAGGTTTTTAGAGCGAAGTTATTTTATAGTATTTCTTTTTATTTAAAATACGATTTTTTTTGTTTAGAATGGAAAAAAATTTTAAATAGTAAAGTTTTAATAAAAACCAATTATCACTATTTTTCATAGGTAGAATGATAAATATAATTTTGGATTAAAAACTAAACTATAAATCTTGATTTAAATTTTACTGTTATAGGAAAGCACACGAGAACATCATCTGCAAGAAAGGAAATGAAACCCATTTATCAATTCTGAAAATAGTGCATACATTCTACAAATTCAAATGACAGTATGTTCAGAAATCTTCAAATCAAACGCCTATAAGCTAGCCTGTGCTTTTAGACACCATTTTAGAAGCCAGTAAGTGAGCTCAAAAAAAAAATATTATTTAAGAAAATAGCAGTTGAATGAAGTCACTGTTAGAGATCCTCAAAAATATTGAACAGTGAATACTTCTATTACAATTTAAATTTTAATTCGAATTAATGAGTATATTAAGCCTAAATATTCCCTGAAAGATATTGAAAAATTCGAAAGCAAATGGGAAGGAATTTTTACGTTATTTGAAAGCGTATCAACTAATATTGTGTGAAGAAATGTATACAAAACACTTAAAATAAGAATTAAAGAATCTTCAGCTATTTCATACAATTTGTTAGAAGCGTTCATATCCGGCAGTTATTAATGATCGTTCGAGAATCAGTGAAAGAAGATTAAAAGCAACAACTTTTGCAAGATAATTACAGAGTGATCTAAGAAAGACGAGTTGGAAATGAAAAGCTTGATATTTCCGTTTATAGAGTTCATTTTTGAGATGCTATCACATCTTGCTGTTATCCTTAAGAGTAAGGTGTGAGCTTTCTGTGAGATTTGTTATTTCATTCATACATTAGTTATTCTTAACCTTTCGATATTTTAGAACCGACTTTCTATATTTACTTTACACACATGCTCTCTCTAATGATTTTTTTATATATATATTTTGAATGTCTAACATTAAAATATTTTTCGTGTTCTTAATCTGCTTCTTATGGGCGGTACAGATGCTAAATCATAAAAGCATTAGATCACTGTTTTGTGATTCCATTAAATGAGAAGCTATAATTGTCTTGTAGTTAATTTCATTGGAAGTTTATATTGTTTTAAAAATATATATATGCTTGTATTTCTTTTAAAGGTGGCATTTTATTTTTGCTTTATTTGTTCTGATGTTTGTGTAATTCATCATTTTTTCAAATTTTTCTTATTTTTAAGTTTTTATCTACAGAATTATTTCTGCTTCCTTAGTGATTTCGTCTTATAGGCTGAGAATTATATTTAAATAAGGCCATTGGATTTACAGCGCATTATGAATGAAAGTGAACTTTAATTACTTATACTTTCTTCGATGATGCTTTTGAAAAATTAAATGTCAAGAATTTGCCTGTTTGAGGTGGCGGTTAACGGAGTGCTTGAACTTAAATGTTCTTCACCTCCACATCAATTTCCCTGGGAAAGAATGACACAACAATTGCAGTTACATGGTTGAGAATGTGTAGAAGCACATTCAAATTTCTATTTTTATAAAAAATAAATCTGAGTGCAATAATTTTTAAGAAAACGTTGATGCGATAACATGTGTAATCTCTAAAATATAAATAAAATTTTCCGAAATTCTTCGAATAAACACTCATAAGTGAGCATAAATAAATTTTAATATTGATTTCGTTATTTCTATAATTTTCATCCAAGGTTATTCAAACATATTAACTTAATTGTATTTATTAAAACCGACTTAAGAAATAGATTCTTCTTCTTTACCAATTTCAATAAAGTTATAAAAAAATCGTGCAATAACAGAGTCACTATGATTAAAAATAAAGATTAAAGCCTTTACGACGACACTTTTAATTGCTGTTGATGTTTTACGTTTAAAATTAAATTTCAATTGTTTTCAGAAATTCGTTTAATGTTTTCAGAAAAGAAAACGCTTGAGTTAATGAATTCATATACAAGCACTTTTAATATAACTTTCACAATTATAAACCATTATTACTTGTTGCATTGAACCGTAAACCGATTTTGATTATGTAACCTTAACAAGTAAATCATTGTTTTTTGTTTACTTTTAAAAGTGATATTCGAATTCAAATTATCAATTCTTTTTCATAAGAAATAACAAAAATATTTGTATTACAACGCAGGATAGTTGTTTTAAGAAGATATTTGGTATACTATTATAAAATCTGTCCCTTCAGGCCTTTCTTTGCGACTTTAAGGTTATAGCTAAATCTTAAAAATGGCTTGTTCGAGTGGATTAAAAAGCAAAGAAGGATGAAAAAGAGATTTAAAAATAATAATATTGAATTAATAAATACATAAACTAGGATATTCTTCATTAAAATGTATCATTATTTATTTATTCACTCAGGAAGTGATGGTTGTTCAGTGTATTAAATATTTCCTGTTTATTTCCAATATTTACATATGAAAATAATGCAGATAATTTTTTTTTAGAATTGATCATTAACTGTAACGGAGGTTTATTTTCATAGGAAACGCTACATTTATAACTGCTGAAAATTTTGTATTTGTGATTTTAACCATATAAATGAAACATAAATAAGCTGTTTTATACGCTTTATCTTAACAAAAATAACTTTAATAATTTCCATAATTGTAAATTACGAAATGAATTAACTAAGCAAGGTTATAATGTCATTTTACCAGTGGAGCAGAGATGGGCAGGGGGAGTTAAAGAGATTGTAAGGATACGGGGATCAATTTCAGAAGGTGTGTGATGAGAGAAAATAGTAGCATATTTATTTCACTTTAAAATTCGAAATATGACACGGCATGAAAAAATACTAAATCTTGGGCACCATTTACCCTGACTTCATTATAACTTTTTACAAATATACGGTCTTATGGCATGGTTACGGAGCATAAATGGGAGGAAGATGCTTGTTTGTCCTGTCCTCTGGCCAGCATCATTTAAAAACTGGTAAACTGATGAGCATTTTCTAAAGAATTCCTCGTTGTGGTTTGGCAGTTCTTTGAAATTTTTCCTCCAAGCTAAACACAAAAGTGGGCCAGTTTCCCCTGAAATTCCACCAGGAAAACAACTTACTCCTATATATTGGTACTAAGTCAGGTTTGTGCTTCAGGTTTGTGCTAAGGGAAGCATGACGCTATACATGCTTCCCTTAGTCAAAATTCCTTGGCTCGCAGATTTGGCTCAGTGGGCTAGACCAAGAGAAATTATGTCTTCCACAATAAACGGCAATATTAAATTGACGTAAACTATATTTGTATATTCCTTCCATGAAAAGACAGAAGAACTGATGCGTTTTGAGCCTCTGCTTTTTAAAGTTTTAATGCATGTTCTCAATGTATTTACCAACATTGTTACATAAATATTTGTGACATTAATGACATTTCTTTTAAACGTTTGTGACGTTAAATAATTTCTTGGAGAAGAAGTGTTTTGATTAACATTCATTAAGAACTGAAGCAAGAAATTTTCATCGACAAATAATTTTAAAAAGCATTCCAATTTCTTCATTTATTTAGAGTACAACGACAAAATACGCATTCGATAAGATGAAACAGCAACTCATCAGCTGAAACAAATGAATGGAAATGTATTAATAGAGATAATCAATATCTAAAGAATTTAGTTTCCTTTTCGCTTGTCAGCGGTTCTCTAAACAATGTTCTTCGAATATTTTTCATCGTATAATATGTTTAAAGATTTCATTGTTAATAGTGAAAAATGAAATTCGGAGCAAAAGGTTACAGAAAAGGATAAAAGCTGGTTTTTGATTTTTCGTGTGAGAAAATCGGTCACGATTTTACAATCCTGAGACCTTTACCAGGAGGGAAAAAAAGTTTTGATTATAACTGAATAATTCAGAATAAGTGTATGCGTGTACTACATACCCATAAACGGAATTACAGGTTACGCAGTTTGCGTTCTAATAATTCTATGTAAAATTATGATTTATTCGGAAAGAGATACAAGTAAAGAAAGTGACGTTTAAAAATAAACAATAATACAAGAAAACTTATATCAGATTATAATTGATACATAGTTTCTGTACTCTTTGATCAATAAAGTGCATGCCTCTTTTGTGTTTCCTATATAAAACATAAACTGAAAATATTTTAAAATAGGATATTCAATTCCATATTTCAAGTCGTGAATGTTCTTTACTCGCATACAATATAGAGAATATTATGTATTTAATTCTTCAGTTACTTGTTATAAAAGGTATAAAATTCTTCTCTTTCAAAATTAATACTTTAAAGCGGATTTTTTAAAAAATGAAATGCGATTTTCTGAATGTTTGGAGATAGAGCTTTAATACTGTTCCCAGCAAAAAGTAATTTTGTATTGGCAGGCACGAGAATTTAAAAAAGAGGGAGAAAGGAGATGGTTTTAGTTAAATGGAAACTACTGTAATGAAAAATCTCAAAATGTTCCTGAATTTAGAATACATTCAAGCTTTTATATTTATAATATATTTATAACATATTCGGAATAAATTTTTTTAACTGAACTGAATGCTATTTTTGACTTATCTTATTGACTGTGTTGATACAATAGAATGTGCGTCCTTTAATTATATTTGGTTTTGGATTATATTTAAAATAGATTATGAAATTTTTTAAAGCATTTCGTTCCTGGATATGCTTTAAAACTGCTGTGTCTCGTATGATAAAGCCCTCTGTTATATAGTTTATTATATGCACTCGCTTTTAAAATAAAATGATGACGAATTCAGCACAGAAGTTTAGATGAACTCGCTTTTAAAATAAAATGATGACGAATTCAGCACAGAAGTTTAGATGAACTCGCTTTTAAAATAAAATGATGAAGAATGCAGTATAATTATTGGGAACAATAATGGAAATTAGTAATAAGGTATCAATTACCCTTTGAGAAAGAGTGAACGATCTACTAGTGAGAAAAAATGAATGGGAGAGATCTAGAGACAGAATTATAAACAAGAAAGAAAAAGAAAAAGACTTCTTTGTTTCAAAGCAGCACGACAACCTCTTTATAGTCAAATCAATCTTGAAAGATAGGTCGGTGAAAAGACCGGCGTGAAAGTATGATATCAAGATCGATTGTGGTGAATCCATTGATGTGAAAGTCTTAAAAAATGACACGCCTTTTGATACAAAATGAAACTGATTCGTTATCTATAATCATCATAAATATTATTATTAAACTCATTAATTATACGAACCAATCAGTGTGGGATATTTTTAATCAGTTTCATTGATTATTGAAAATTTATTTTGCTACTCTTTTGTCTTTAGAATGGACAAGTTATTTATAGAAAGTAGAGATAAATAAAAGGAAAGTTTTTTTCGAGTTTGTTGATCTGAATAAAGAAATTGATTCGTTTGATATACACTTCCTTCATCAATGCAATTTTTAGGTTTAAAAGTGGATTTGCTAATTATAATTTAATGTTTTGACTACTATTATTCTTAATTGAGTAAAAGTTTACAACATCTCAAAACTGTATTTTATTTTGTATAGCTCGAATTTTATTAATTTGTTTTTCAAATGTGAAATATCTTAAAATTAAAGTTGGTTTTTGAAAATAGCATTTGAAAAAAAAATTATATACGCATAGCATTTTTAATAATTAGAAGTTCTGATTTTAGATGGATTTAAACTTTGGTTAATCAAACATTTTCCCTTAAAAATTATATTTTGAAGGTAATGCTATTGAACATTTTTGAATATAGTTGACTATAATCCAGCGATTTTTAAAAAATTATTTCGCTTATTTATTCGAATGACGTTTCTATTCAAAATCAAGAAAGATATATAAAAAAAGGATACCTGATAAATTTCGATTCTTTTTTAAATAATCTAATTTTTGTTTTAAAAAATCCTTACAGATATCTGACTTTTTTATTGTTTGTTATATTTGTTTCTTAAAATATTCCATATTTAATGCTTCTATTTGAGATAACATCTATAAAAAAGGATAAATGGTGATACGGTAATATTTGAAAAACAAGAACTCCTCTTTTTTTTTTTTTTTTTTTTTTTTTTTTCAAAAATGAGTTCTAAATAGCTAACGCGAAAAAGACAGAAAACATGTGGAATTTTCATAATGAAAAGATATCAATCTTGTATTTTAGTGATGCGAAATGTAACTTTTACTTAATTCCACATGTAGACTGAGTTTAACGACACAACGATAGATTTTTGTGTTCATTTTCAAGAGCTATTCTTTTCATTTAAAGCTGAAATGTTTCTTAAGAAATTGAGTTTTAGATTTCTTTGAAAACAACAGAATTAGCTGAGAAGGTCGGGCAAACCTAATTTTTTTTCTTTCGCTCTTCCACTTTGAACAAAAGGCGTGTTTCTCCTTTCTTTACGTGTAAGAATAATTTTTTATTATTCTGAACACCGCATTCTTTATCTGTTATTATAAATTCGTGATCATAGCAACTTTTGTTCAAGTCATCAGTTCTGTATTTCGCTCGCTATTCTGATAGGTTGTTGACAGAGCTAACTACATCAGTCGAAGAAATTCTTTCTTTTTGCTGATATTAATAATCATTACATCTTATCTCTTGATTTCATTCTATTTTAAAATAGTTTGTAATTTTTGAAGGTTTACCAAAAATTATATTTATGGACATTTCTATGAATAGATATCCTTATAAATGTGTTAATAAATTGCCAGAACTTATCAAATATATGTTTAAAAAATCTTTAAAAAGCATTGAGAAGTCATAACAATTAACATTTTTTTTTTTTACTTAGAAAAGCAAAACGAATGTTGAGAGAAGGAATTTTAGATAGTATATTTGAAAACGGAATATCTTTTATTATTTTATAAATTTTAATATCTTTATAAATTTTGATTTTTTTTTATTGGGAAGTAATGTTTCCGAAATTTTTTCCTTGAATTTTTAAAAAAATTACTGAAAAAAATTCTTGAAGTGGAAAACTAATCAATTTTCCAAGACACCAGAAATTTTCTTTCAAAATAGCTTTATTTGTTATTTAATGTTTTTAACTATTATTAAGTGCTTTTATATATGAATTTGATTTCAATTTATAATAATGAAATATATTTAATTTATTAAATATAATGCATTTATTAAATGTCTCTATTGTAAGTATTATGAAACAAATGTATTCTACTTAGTAGGTATCTTAAAATAAATTGTTAGTAACCTTGCATAGATGATACTGTACTTTACTTATCAACTTTTTAAGCACAGTAAAAGGAATAGCGTGCTAACACTGAAATCTTTCACAATTTTATACTACGATAAATACCCGGAAGTCTTCGCTTTAAACCTAATGTGAATTTCAAAAGTATTCAAGCATTAATAAAGTAGCGCATACTATCATAAATTATACTTTCCTACAATACATTCTAGATAATAAGTAGATGCAGCACAAACGATTTCATATTTTTAGTTACGCAGTAAAATGTTATGATAGTTATGGAAATGACAGATAACATCCAAAAGATAACATAACATTTCATATTATTCTAAAATATATCACTGAAACAATATTTTTTCTTGCATTTTTCTTTTATAGAATAATACCTTAAAATTCATATATGTCCTTTTTGAGATAAACCGTTATTATTGCAGAATTTTTAAAAAGATACTCTATTTATAAAATTTTAATAAAACATTCAATCATTCTTTAAGATCATTGAACTTCTCATGTTTTCATAATTTATCCTGATAATTATCAAAGTAGGCAAAAATTTTCTTCAAATTCTGAGTAAACAGAACATAATTTATAAAAAAAGAAGTTTGTTTACATAAATTTTGATGTTTTTAATGACATTTACATATCATTATTTTATATCAACTTATTTTTACGATTTATAAGAAATTACGATTATGAAAAACATTAGCTCTCCCAAGTTTATTAACAGTGTAATGACCCCAGATATTCATAAGGATACACGAATATCTAGATGGTTATCACCACTGCCTTCTCATGGTTTAGAAACAACACATGTACGAAATAAGATTATTTTTTTTTATTTATTTACAACGAAAAACCCGTTCACGATTACTCTACAAACACGTGTTACTAAAAAACCTCAACACTCATGAAAATATAGCTCGAGATTTTTTCACCCATTGTGCCGCTACGAATACATAATGAAATTACTAAGATTTCTTCCGGATTGGATCTTGTTTTGAAAGGGTATCACGCATTTCAGCTAAGAATGCTCGTAATGCAGCATGTTTTTCTTAATCTTCTTGAGAATGACAGTATTTTTAATGGATAATTTGCACTATTAATGGATACTTAGCTCGAATGGCACGTTATATTGCACTTTTTTTCCAAATGCGTAATGAGCATACTGTTTGAAGAAAACTTATGGAAAATTATTAAGGCAATGAATAAATATTACAAAGTATTTTTTTCATGGAGTCGATTTACATAATATCATAGTCACATGACAAAGATAAACTGTCACTGGGCATCTAAAAATGTAAACTGCTGTATGGTCTATCTGACGTATCCACGTAAGAGTATATTGATTCCATTATGTTACTTCATATTTAAAATTGAGATCTAAAAATTTTCCTTCATGCATAATTTAGAAATAGAAAGGATTTTGTGGAAGTTTAAATCTAATTTTTATCAAAAATTTTGATTAAAAAAATAATTTCTATGAACTATCCGTGTGCATAAGCTGTTTAATATATGCATAATGCAACAAACAAATTACTTTTTTGATTACTTTAGGTGATTTATGATAACTGAGTTTCTTCGAAAGATATGACTCAGTGTAGGAAAACATAAAATCATTTATTTATATAAGCAGAGCAGCAGCTGAAAAAACTGTCTGTCAGTTGTTTCTAATGCATATGAATTACTGCATGGTTTTTATTTTTTTCAATGGATTTTCTTTTGTAATAGTTTCTGCCGCGGACACGTTGGAACCCGGATATTCCAACTCAAGATTTAACAGTTTTCAAAGATTAAGATTTTCAGCTGTTTTCATGGGATGAAAATGTAACATACAATTTTACCCGCGAAGAGTCATTAAGTTTCTCTTTCCTTCTGGTTTGTTCATTTGTTACAGCGTAATGTGAAAATTACTGCTTCGCTAGATTTCTAACGACAAAATTCCTTTATGACTGTGAAAGGGATCCTCATTGTGCGAGAGATATTTATTATCACAAAAAAGAAAAGTGATGACAAAAGAAAATTCGAAACACGCAGAAGAATCATTTGAGATGAATTTGTGTGTATCTGTTTACGACAGTACTCTAGAAAGAAGATACAGATTTGTAACCTTAATTTGTTTAATAGCTCAGTTTATTGTTATCTGCTGCATCGTGGATCTTTATGCATTTAGGAAAGCTAAATCACACTCTGAGGCCATTAAATGATAAGAACTATATATTTATCCATTTTAAGAATAATATATAAATATATATTATTTGACATAAAAATTCCAAAATTTAAAAACAAATTTAGAAAAAAAAAAAAAAAAAAAAAAGCAAGACCAATATATATATATATATATACAAATTTTCCGTGTGAAATTCGGATTGTTGTACTATATCCTTTCTCCGTCGATTGCGTTAATATTAATATAAATCCTTTCAATTTATTATATTTATTCATTTCAAAATTATATATAAAAAAACTAAAAATGTGTATAAATTATTGTCGAAGATGATTCTGATGAGAGAAGTTAAATACCTTGTAAGATCCAGCACTATCTCAAATTTCAAAAATTAAAATATTTTGTTTTCAATTCAAAATCCGATCGTCAACTCAAATACTGAAAGCTGTGGATCAAGTAAGACTCGAACTTTGATGGTTAGGTTTTTAAGACGTACACAGTTTATCAAAATAATTTACAAGATAAAAAGCAGGTCCCTGTTTTGGTTAAATCTCAGTGCTGATTATAAATTTCTTTTTCTTTTATATCTCTCCAATATAACAAATTTTTTAAAGTTATTTTCGTTGCGAAATAAAAAAAATCATGCATAGGATGTTGAATACAGATAATAGAAGGTGAATGATAATGTTAGTTTCGTCTTGCTGTTCGTGTGATACATTAAATATTGCATATGAAAAGCCATGGAAAATGCAGCGCATTTTTTTTTTCTCAATTTCCAGATATCGATGGATTTTCTTTTTTCTCTACTCATCGATGTGAAAAAAAATTGTGAAAGCATTTGAAAAAGTATATTTTGGAGATTTGATGGCTTATAACAGCATTGTATTAGCAATAATACCCTAAAGCTATATGCAATTTCAAGATAATTTAACCAAGAATGTAAAGCATTGAAATTATTTTCTTAAGTCATAGTTATATAGCAGAATGACGAAGAACACTATACGTAAGTTGATAAGACATAGCTTTTCTTCATTTGATTGTAGTCAATGAGCAAGAGTTTTAGAAAGCCAAAAAATGGTATCTTGTAATCATCAGTAGAATTCAGCAACTGACACCATATTTTGGAACTAAGAGGGTGTTTTTTGTGATTGCTATCAAGTTGGTCACTGTTTTTTTTTTTATTTTCTACCATTTTGTTATTAAAACCTAAAAGATTTTTAAAAAGATGTACAAACAATTGACTGGTCACCCAAAAAAAACGAATTAAAAATTTACTATTGTTTAAATAAATCTTTAATTATAATGAATTTAGATAAAAGAAATTGGTTTAAATATAAATAAAAGCGGTATTTCTAAATTTTTGAAGAAATATGAGAAAACTCAGTTATTTGAAAACCAAACTGGTGAAGGCAGAAAAAGGTGCTCACCATAAAGTGATGATGTGTCTATATGATAGAAGAAAATCATTTGGGAGAATGCAAATTAAAGGCAAAATGCACTGTGATGCTGAGTGCAAGGACCATTCGACTCAGATTGCAGGAATCTGGTCAAAATGAAAAATTATACGGAAGAAACTATTTTTTAATCGGAAACAAAGAGTGCAAGGTTTAAAGTGGGCAAAACCTTTGCTATGAGGACAGCAGAAAACTTTATCAGTGTGATTTGGAGTGTTTGTTAACGATGGCATAAAATACTTAAGGAGAAGAATAGAAGATTTCTATCTTGATTGCGTAACTTACCGTTATACCTTTAAATGCCCAGTTAGAACTAATTACGATCTGGGGTCGCAAAATAGCAAAATCCATGGGCAGAATTTGCATGATTTATAAGAAATATAGATGTCCCAAAATATTTAAATGAAATACTCATTCCTTAACTCTGCCTTTCGCATATGATATTTTTCCTGAGAATGATAAATTTATAATTCATTAGGATTCAGTTCTGTGGTATGTTGTCACTGTAAGTTAAAACTGGCTTTAAAACAATGGTATTCTTTACTGGAATGACTTGGGAAAAACCTAGACCTTAACCCAATCGAAAAATGTATGGAGTAAAATAAGAAAATTGTTACATAGGAGAAATTCAGTAATAAAACCCAATTAAATGAAATAATAATTCAGTCATGGTATCGCATAATAATAGCTGGGAAACTAGAAGTATCGGTGAACTCCTTGGAATAACGTCGCAAGGTTGTAATAATTGATGCTAAAGACTATCTCATTATTAATTATTAATTACCATCAGTGAGAATTTTAGTATATGCCATTTGTTCTAATTCGAATATCCATTATAAAAATTATTTAAATTGTTGGTTATTTATTAGCTATTATTTAATTACATTAAATTTTTGGTTAAATTGTCTCATCTTATCTGGCTCATAATAGCAATTTTATTCTCTCAATAAAATTTCTATTAAATATGAAAAACGCGTTTTCTCTCAAAGTTTCCACACTATTCGGCACTACTGTAAGGCCAAAGATATATTTTTCACACTCAAAGTGGTCTAAATCGTGGAGATTCTTAAAATCTGGAGTTCGAATTTTTTGACGATTACAATATTTTCTCTATACTTTGTATAAGAGAAAGTAATAAGGAATAAGATTGAAATTTATATTACTAAATAACCAATCATTTATATCTCCTTAGATAATTTTTATGCTACTTCAGGACCTCTGACGTGGCGGCGCTTGAAGCATTGCATTTCAAATATAATTCTGTTCTGCCAGTTATATTCTAGAAATAGAATGCGGCATAGAGTAACGGTGGATTTCAAGAGACATTGCATAACAGAAAGACAGCGTACTGAAACACTGGAAAAGGGTGTAATTTGTGCTAGCCTGAGAAATTAGTAACCTTTTACCAGGTCAAGACGGATGACGGCATATCTTAAAATAAACGAGAAAAGATTTTACGGTCAGTTTTGGGTGGGTCTCTTAACATAGGAGAACAAAAACACTTAAGCAAAATTAGAACTCAAAGAACACCTGTATATTTATTCTGGGACTTCAACAAAACGTTGAAGATTATAAACAATAATACAAGATTTTTTCAAAGTCAGTTTTTCTTTATTAGCGACGACAATTTTTCACAAAGACGTGTTTAACAATGCGCGTGCACAAAAGTATGCATAATACTATACGGTTATCTTTATTTAAATTATTCTTAATAATGGGAATTAAGATTAAATTGAGGTCTTTAGTTCCAATCGCATAATAAAAAAAGTTTATTGTATATTACAATTTATATATAATTGATACAATTATTTCAATCTTTAAAATAAGTGAATAATTATCAATTGCCTTTAAATTCAATCAATTTAGAAAATAAATTTTTTGGAGTTTCTGTTTCATTCTTTAGTTATTTTCTTATAAACTGAAGTCTTTTTTCTTCTTCAAAAACTTTCTTAATTTGTAAGAATTATATGAAATAAATGGATAATTTAATTAATAACTTTTATAAAAGTAATTCATGTACTATTATATATTTTTGCATTTATTCTTTTAAATGGTCAGTTGCATATAAATTGTCGTATGCACATCCATAATAAATATGAATTCTGCTTAATGGCTTTTCAAAAAACTTTAAAGATATTTTTAATTGCTGGAGACATTTAAAAAAGGCCGTCAAATACAAAGAGGCATTGTAAAATGTACTATCTGTATTCATTCTACTTCCAAAATCTTTACTAGAAAGAATTACTGGAGAAAACCAACAATATAAAATATTAGTTCTTCACAATAGCTATTTATATATTTGGAAATGTAACAAAAATATTTCATTCGTAATGAAGTACTAAATAGTTGAATCACTGAGAATATTAGAAAATAAAATAATTAGTGATAATCTCTGTAGTAACATAGCTCTTCAGTTTTAATTCTAAGATATGTTGAACAATAGAATCATTAATATAACATACAATTTATTTTAAAAACCAATATATAAAAATGGATTGTTTCACATTATAAGAAGAGGATATAACTATTAAGTGTATGCTACAGATGTGAAACGATGTGTGACGATGTCCAGATCATTAAAGAAATGGTATACTTCACATCATTATTACTAAGCGTTAAAATCCTAATTAAAGTTTTTCTATACCATAATGTCTTCCCTATTTCACAATCAATTAACTAAATTTCTTACGCCTAAATTATTCATTTACTTTCACTTCACATTTCAATACAAAAAGAAGATCAGAAGAATTGCTATTTCTTACACCAATTTTCTATGTTGCTTTATTTTTACTATTACCTAGTAAGATTTCCACATGACACGTTCACTGATGGGAGAATATTTGATTTTCATTCGAAATATGTCCAATAAAAATACTATCAAAACCAACTGTGATAGTAATCTAAGCACATAATTAATCTTGAAAAGAAAGAAAAAAAAATCCAATCCTATAAATAAGCATTGGATGAGTGAGTGATCTCAATTTAAGCCACCAAAGGGATTATTTATGGCGTTTTTCATTCCTTTAAAAACACACTGCTCAAAATGTTTTCCCATCAAATCATTTTGATGAGAAGTCGTTCTATCTTATCTCTATAATTTTCATGAAAAATATATATTAACAGTTTCATAAAAACGTTTCCGCCTTTAATTCGTATTATTCAAAAAGGCAGTGTTTCATTTGTGGTATGGAGGAAAAAAAGTCCAAATAATAATCTATTGAGTTCTTGAGGTTGGAATACTTTTGCCCCTTCCCTTTCCACCTTATTTGTTTACAAGAAAGGAAGATCGAATTGTCCGCAATGAAAATTGATGAACGAACAAAAAAATACAATAAAAACTGATGGGATAAAAAACAACAACACAGAAAACTTTGATTACCAACCTATCACTATAGGTCATAATGCGCCCCAGCTCTGCTGCAAAATAAGGCATCCTTTTGAATGGTAACCGGTTACCTCCAACCAACCCATGTAAGGTGAAACGAAAAATAAGATGGAAAAAATGACCATTAGTGTCTTTGAATCTGTGGAAACGAGGGAATTCTAGCTACCCTTCTGGCAAAGAGGATTGGTAAGATCTAAAATCTTCCGGGTTCGTAAGTCTGACCCTAACCAAGGTCAAATGGGACGTGAGATAACAGTAGAAATCTCACGTGCAGCGATTTATAAAAAATAAAAAAAATGAAGAGCCGTAAGAAATTCTTACTACTAGTAGGAGGGAAAAACGGGTCAAAATTAAGCTGCCTTTGAACGAAGATACCGACTGTCGTAAAATTTTCTCAGTACCTTTTGCTTCGCATTCCCCCTTGTCACAATCAGTGCAATCTAAGTTCAAATGGCCATTCCTTGCGCTTTCGGCATATCGCATGGTCGTGGAAATGGTGCAGAAGGTACAATCTCGTCGTTTCTTCTCTTCGTCATATCTGGAACGGCCATTCAAAATTGATAAAAAAGCACTTAGGCACGTACTGAGAGAGAAAATTACGTTACCTGAATTATGAAGCCTCATTTGCAGTGACGTATGAGTAATTTTAAGGTATCTGTAGCGTGAAATCTAATAACAATTAAAAGATAAAATAAACAAGGGGACATAAATTGAAATGAAACATGTCATGGAGCTTTCAGTTACTATTGCATAGATATTATCGTTTACGACAGTAAAAATACCTGCATGCTCTGTAAGAAGTATATTCGATTACATTCTTTCTCGACAGAACTTTTATGCAGCGGAAATGACTTAGCATAAAGATATTGTACGATATTCACATATAAAACAAACTAGTTCTAAAAGCAGAGTAATCCACAATATTGTTAAGATATTCTTATCACGTTATATAACTTTGCAAATATTGAACGATACTGTAAAATTTATAATATCCATGCATTATTAAGGAACAGATTACGACAGAACATCTTGTGTTATATGCGATTGAATGCGGTAGTTTCATATAAAAATGTGAAAAGCATATTATGAATGGTAAATTTCTGTTTGGTTTCACAGGAAGGAAAATAGTAGAAATCTTTCTATTCTACTTCTTTCCAATCCGTAAAATTATATGTTTGACATCAGTGAAAAGATGACCACATCGTTCATGATGACTGATCTGGAAATTTAGATTTGAGAAAAAGTTGCTTAAAAAATCTACTTTGATTTAATTTTGAATAGATTTCTGAAAATCTATTCAAAAGATTATTTCAGTGAAAATGTAAGAAATCTTATAATTTAAAAAACAATTTTCGATCTAATAAGAAAAATAACCTTAATATGATAAATGAGAATTCATAATAATTAAATCTAAAGATATACGATTTCTTAATTTAAGTTTTCGAAGATCTTTTGTAGTCTAGGAAAAATTAATATATGATTTGAAACTGGATTTACGTTTATGTTTGAAGTGTAACGCAAATTTTAAAAAGGGAAGAGAAGGAAATTAAAACATTTGGTACCGGTGAATAGGAATTATTTTACCAAGTTCTGGTTGGAAAGCAGTTGCTGTGTAAAATGGCTTTTTTATTTTATTTATATGAAATATAAAAGCATTGTATGCTACGAATACGTTAGATGGGACTTCAAACAAAAAATTCTTAGTAATCATTTTTATAAAAATGAGATACTTCTATTAATATACCAATCAGCAGCGGACATGTGTTCACCTAGAAATATAAATATTAATATTCAACTGGACGCTGCTATCAAAAATTTTATCATTTCTTACTTTCCAGTCGAACAAAAGCTGGATGTTTGACGAATGGAACATATTTCGATATTTAAAAAAGTGTGGGCTGGTAAATGACAAGAAATTTCTTTCCTACAATTTTGAATTTTTCATGAGGTTTCTAATTACAATGCATTAAATATCGAGCTGTCACATTTTTAATTATTAACATCAATATAACTAACCTCGTTTTTGTAAATGACTTCATCGTCTTTTTAAACTTATCTTAAGATTTAATAAGCATTTCATGTTTTGATTTTCATTAAATAAATAACAACTGTCATGATGAAAGAATTTCTGCGTCATTGCGTCTTGGTAAAATTCAATGATTTTTTTTTGAACGCCTAATAAAAGAAGTAGGATATAGTTTCGTCTTGTATGGTATTCGTTTTACAAGAAAGAGGTGTTTCGCGGGGAAGATAGTAAAGTGGAATTTCGAAGACGAAGGAATTAGTGACGAACAATGCTGCTTCTGTCTCTTTGGGTACTTGATAAACATTGAAGAAGAACCTTTTCATAAAATACCGTTTTATTTTTCGACACTAAATTTCACTGCACAAAGTTTTCATGCATTCTGAGAAAAAGGAATGTTTGTCAAGTTAAAATGGTTCATATTCCTTTGTAGTGAACATGATACACTATCTCCTCCCCCCTTTTCTACAGACTGATTAGCAAGAAATTTAAAATGTGAGTGCATTTGGATTTGTTTTAACGGATTTCAGCAGGTTTGTTAGATATTATTTTATCAAATTGGGTATTAGTTTATATAGGGATTAATAGCTCTATGCATTTTACATTACTCGGTTTAGAAAAGAGGCTTTTGAGATAAGAAGTTAACCTTCTTTGATATTGCTTAAACGAAGACAAGATGAAAAGTAAATATGCTCTGATTATGGATTTAAAAAAAAAAAACTTGTATTTGGCTAGTATTTAAGGTCATCCATCATCGAAAATATCAGCCGTTGATTGCTATAAAATGGTACAACAATGACGCTGATCTACGATGTTACAATTCTGATCAGTGATCGCTTTTAGTCAGTAAATTCTTAGACATGGAAATGATTTCATCAGATAATCGTTTTCGCTTCTTTCTTCAACAAGGTGTTAAAATTATGGCATTCATTTGACTCCAACTATGTCATCGAATTATTGTAATCTTTTACATATTGCATTTAGTTGCGAATCGCCAAACTGATAATCCTCATAAACACGATGAACGTATTTCTTTGAAGTTAAAACTGCTATCCTTGTTACACGGGAATTATTGTTAAAAATATTCGCTTAAACGAAGAATAAAAAAGTTTGTAAACTTATGAGAAATTATTTGATCCCGATTCCTCAACGTAGAAATGATAATTTATTAATCACTAGCCGCCTTTGACGACCAGCCGGTTCGCCAGTATTACCGCTCGCTACAATTTTCAATTAAATATTTTAAGTAACTGGTCTCTTAATAGATTCTCAAACAAAACATTTTTAATCTTCAAATTTTGATAGTCATACCAAACTTATACTTTTGTTTAGATCGTTTCGTTCAATTTACTCTATATATTTTGCTAATTTGTTGTCATTTCCGGTAAAACGTCAACTTTAATTTAAAGTGAAAATGATGAAATTGCAATTAATATAAAGATATTTTTTAATAAAATCAAGCGTTTTATTTTATTTATCATCTTTATTGCTATTTATTTATTACTATTATTATTGAATATGAGTATTGCAAACAGAATATCTCGGTATTTAAGTCTTATGTGAACTGCAAAATATTTTTGATAATTTATGTAATATCTCAAAGAATAATTCAACACAAATTTCTCAGATTTAGCATAAAATTCAGTTTTTAGTTTTGCTTTCAAAAGGATTGAAATGAAATCAATAATAATATTTTGTTCCGTATTATAAATATATTTCAAAAATTATAAAATCTAAATTTAATGCAGTAAGGTATCCTATTCTGAGAAATATTCTAGACACGCCAAATTTTAAATAAATGAATGAATGTTTCTATTTTCCACAATCAACTAAGACTAATTTATGAAGTTTTGAATGTTAAAAATTTAGAAAAACACAACATTTTCATAATCTTAGGCCAATTAATCTTGAGAAACCTGCGCGCTGATTGGCGTATTTTCTTTGAAACGATCGATGGAAAATCTAAAATTATCCTTTTTTTTTATTGAATAGTGATATTCAAATTTTCATAAATTAGTCAGTTTAAGTGATCGATTTAGTTAATTGGAAATTAACTCTTTTTATTTAAAATATTAGTGTTTCAAGAACATTTTGTTATTCGTGATTTCCACAGCAGAAGCTTTATGTTAAATCAAAAATTCGTTATTTATTAGAGCATTTATTGAATTAAGTAAAATATAATCATTTTCTATTTAAACCATTTTAGTATATCTGTTGTGTTCGTGCGTCAACAAAAATAGAATGCAGACAAACTTATTACGAAACTAAATCTTATTACATTGTAGATAATATTATCAAATTTACATCAACTTATTTTCATTCAAAATTCTAGCATCGTTTTTAAACAACAAATTAAAAGTTCCAAAAATATCACTGTTGCCAATCTGAATTTCACAACTATTTACAAAATAAAATTTATAATTATTAAAATAATCGTTTGCTACTTTTAAATAAAATATTTACGATTTATGTTGCAACAGATCTGTGTCTTACTAAAGGTTTACAAATTAGCTGTGTGGCCCAGATTTGAATGTATATCCTGTTCATATTAAACAAACTTGCTTTAAAATAAAACTGATTTATTGGATTAATAATATAGAGAGTGTAAAAGATCATAAAATAATTTTTCTTGAATTTATTTTGTAGAAAAAATAATATTTCATATTTGTTTCATTTCCTACAGACATGTGACGAAAATTATATTTTTGCAGATTTTATTTCCAAAAAGATTTAATTTATTTTCAGTTAGAGCTTTAATCAATGTGATGGCAACACTTTAAAAAAAGCTATTTTTTTCTCATGAATGCGAAACGTGCTTAATCCTCATTTTTATTTTTGACGAAAAAAATTATTGAAAAACATAGTTAAAATATTTATTTAAAAATTCATTAAAAATAGAAATTTAATTTTAAGATTAAAACAGTAGTATCATTTAAAAGATAAATTTTTAATCTTTAACTTCATGTAAAAATCTTTTTTGTGTAATAATATTTTCGGCAGTTATAGCAGAAACACGTCAATTTCGCTTAATTTTTAAATAAATAAAATTCTAGTTAAAAATTTAAAAAAATAACCCCCAGGTGCACATTCCCGGCCTCCAAGGTATACACGTGCCAAATTTGGTAGCTGTAGGTTGAATGGTCTGGCCTGTAGAGCGCCAACACACACACACACACACACATTGAGCTTTATTATAAGTATAGATATAGATATAGATTAAAGAAAAAGCTCTAAACGACTTGTATTAGGAGTCATGCGATTAATTCTCTTATAATACAAAACACTAATTTAATCAAATGAATTTATTGTAGACTACATGTGTCGTATTACAGATTTGGTTATAACATGGTATTAATTAATTGCATTATGGGAGAGTTTAATATATTAAAATAAGAAGTATAAGTAATTTTACGTGATTAAATGATCTTTCAAAAATAACTTTATGCAGAATTTAATGCAAAATGGTAAAATTTTCTTTAACGCATCGATATTATAAAAGTACTGCATTTCACAGCTTAATATTCGAAATTTTTTCACCAAATTATGTTAGGATTTTTTAGACAGAGAAATGTTAAAACATCTGCACTAATGAATACAAAATACTTTCCTCGAAGGAAGTTCTAAGGAAGAATATTATTCTCATTATTCATTCTTCTAAGTGTGTCTTTTGTTCGCTTTCACTATCGTGACACCGTAAGTAAGCCAAAGGTTGACACTGGTGCACTGATTTGATATAGTATATTGACAATTGCTGCTCCATGTGAAACTAAGTTAAGATCAATGGATCCGTGACTGCATAGAAGGAATAAAAAAATCTGAATAAAATATCGATAATGTTCCATTGTTTGATTTCAAACAGTAAAAGAGCATAATTGTAAAACTGTGTCATGGGATCAAAAGAGATCAGAACAAAAGGAATATATCAATCCAATAGTTTTAGTTACAGTTTCCTCTTACTTTTTTAATTTTTCGGCTCTTTGTATTACATTTTCCATTTAGTTTTGAATAATAAAAACTAAATGAAACATGAATGTTCTTTAAGATTCTATTTTTGTGAGGTCATGAGCATTGTTAGATATACACAACATAAATGTAATTTTTAAACATATTAAATGCTTGATCTTAACTGGAATAAATATTAAAAATAAACTGAATAAAATAGAATATGGATTTAAATAGTATATTTTTACAGTGCATTGTACATTGTTTATATGAATCGTATAAAAGGAATTAGTCCCATGTTTGTTATAAAGTTTGAATAATAGTTAATAACAGTAGTTTTTTTAAAAGTTAAATTATTAATTTTATGTAATCTCACTTTTAGACTGTCATTAGGGGTAACGCTTTTTCATGATTTTCAATTTTATTATTTTTTATGTTCAATTTTAAGGAATCGAAATTTCAGTCTGCTTTGCGAGATGAATAAAATATTTTACACTAACTTGAATTTTTTTTTCTGCATGAAGAATTCTCCGTCAAGAATATTTATGTTCGGAAATCATCAGGTAAAGAAGCTTTAATATAAGTGTCTACAATTTTTAACTATATCTTTTTTTTCAACGAAACTTATCTTTTATCATTGTCTATTAATTTCATCCTAAACAAAACCTAATTTATATAATTATTCAAATTTTTTTTGACTTGCATAATGAATATATTCTCAGAAAAGACTGAAATATTATTCATTGTGCCTTTGGGAAATTTAAAAAAAAAAAAAAATAGGAAGAAAGGAAGAAAAGAAATAGCCGCTAATCTCTGCTGAATATATTTTGAACATTTCATTACCTAAAATAGATGGAATCAATTATAGTTTTAATTAAACACTAAGTAATTCTAATCCATGATTAACAAATTATTGATATAAGAATTTTCAGTACTGGTATTATTTGGTTACAGTTACATATTATTTGTTATTTTTGTATTTCTTTTACTATATATCTGTCCTCAGATATTGATAAAATAAAACCTGAAAGTCTCCACCCTACTTCCAAGGCATTATTCTATAACATCCGGTTGATTTTTGTCGTGTTCTTAAAAACGGGACCATTTCCAACTGATTTGGAGCATGTGATTACTATACAATACTTGCTAATTAGTAAGAGATAGAAAAAAGACTCTTACTTTTTGTCATTATTTTGGTCTTGAGTCAATTTTCTACTTGAATGAAAGCCAAACACTGTTGGAACAGTTCAATTGGAACTCAACTTTTTCAAGGTAAAGAAAGGATTGTTTAAGATTTTAATTCAGAATTCAATATTTCCAGATAATATCTTTGATTTACAAAATTAATCTTTGGAAGGAACGCAAGTTTTATTTTACTTCTTGAACTTTTTTACAAATTTCAATGGCGATTAGTTTAAACAAGTAATACAAGACATCATGCATAAAATCTTCTGGGGAATGTTATTGATACTGATCCTGTTTGGAATGCAGATCATTAAATATTAGAGCAGAATTCTATTTTGTTTTAAGTTTTAAAGATAAAAGATATAATAAAAAATACTTTCGTGATTCGGCTGAAAAAGGTTTTATGGCAGAGTCTTACGCTCATTACAATCAATAGTGATGAGACAGTTAATTTATTATTTTTCGTTTTTATAATTATTTCTTCTGTTACAAATGCCGTCAAATTTACCATACTTTTTTATTATAAAAATTAAGATAAGTGCGTCATTCGCTTCACGCTGCTCTCAGTCCGTTTGGAAAGCGAAAATAATTTTCGAATTTTAAAGATGATAATTATTTTTAATAAGATAAAGCGTTGTTAGAATGATGCTGAAGAATGATGATAGTGCAACTAATAAACTAGGCTTATTAGTTGCACGATCATTATGAAAATTTTTTAATTCCTTTTTATACAAGTAAAGCAATATTTCTGCAAAGTATTTCTAAAACAGAATTTATTAATAGAATAATACTCCTTGTTTATTTTTATTCTCTTCAAAGCTCCATTTGTATTTTTTATTCTCTAAATTCACATTATAAAACAAAAGTTTTTTGGGGTTTTTTTTTCAAAATAATCGATTCAAAAAACGAATGATCTTTTATTTTGTCTTGATGAAGATTTGTTTTATTACATGAACTATATTAGTGTTACCAACACATTCCAAATGCTACATGTGCTTTGATGTTACCCAGCCTTCCTAAATGCAAGCATTTTCATCAGCAATACAGAAACGATCAGTCATTGGAAACTTTCGGTGGTCACTGATGCTTGTTTCCTCAGGTAGAGCACAAAGCGATGTACGAGTGTAATATGAATCCTCGAATTTAATGACTAATGTCGTAATGGCCCGCATTTGTTTACACAAGCACAAAGCGTATAATCGAGGTTATCACTTTGAATGAAATATCTCTGATGAATCAACCATGTACTTTGCTCAACACATTCACAAGCGAGATTCAATTTCACGCTGCTCGTTTCTTATAAAAAATGTTGATTTCGTGAAATAAATATTCGGTCTTTCCTATCCTTCTGTCGGCTGATCTGAATGTGATTACCATATTTCTGCGGTTCTTCTGATTATTGTAATGCATGGGTGGAATAAGTAAGCTGTTTTGAGCGCACTTCTAGATGCATGGACGGAATAAGCAAGTTGTTTTGTGCACACTTTTAGATTCGCTTCAATGGATTTCATAAGAAGGTTTGCTGACACAATGACTTAAATCACTGTTTCCTTCATTGTCCGATTTGCAACAACTAGGAAATTATTATTTTTTTCCCGTTTGTCTTTACTATGGTCAGTGTCCACTTCTGTAGCAAATGAAACTAACGTTTTTTTTTCCCCTTCGCTATCTTAAGGTGAATTTTCTCTCTATTTTTTTTAAAGTATCGATTGGTACACACGTTACTGCGTATTTCGGATTTTTTTTTTAAATGAAAATTACAATTTTTATTCTTTTCCGTTTTCCTTTGCCTTGGTTAATGACTATCCGTGAAACTAACATGGTTTCTCCGAAGAAGAACCTTGATCACAAAATAAATCAATCAGAGAACTTCTGAAAAGCTTCGCAGTAAGTTCTTATTTATTTAATTTTATAGCATAATTAATTATACATTGTGATGTATTATGAATGTCTCATATGGTATAGTAGATGGAATTATAACTACAAAATATTTCTTAATAAAATTTAATAATTATAGTATTTGTAAAAAAATGCTCTGGCACCTTATTGGAATGGTATTATTTCATCATTAAAGTAAAGCGTCAGTAAAGTATTTCATCATTAAAATTTTAAAAGATTTCAATCTTTTAAATATTTTATGAGTGCAGTTGTATTGCAGGTAAAAATGTTTTTGGCATCTAAGCATGAAAGCAGGTAGAAATATTTCCTAAGAGACATCTTTATTTATTCACTTCAAGTAATTAGTATGCAAGGATAACACAGAAAGTGAATGTGCTAAATTAAATCTGAACATAGGAAAGAAACATAAAATATTAGAGATAACTGAAATGAATTATGCTGTGTCACAACGTTCTTCTGAACTTGGTAAGTTCCATTATGTTCTGTTCATTAATATTGCAATTAATCTGTTTTCGATCTATGCCTTCTTATTTATTAGTAATTAACGATACCGGAAGTGAACGCCCAGTGTTTTAGCAAAAATGAATCAGTCATTTTACATGATCCATGAATCAGTATTTTCAAGTCCTCCGTGATATGTATATGCATGAAAGTGCACAAATGAAGATTCTACAAAATAAGTAAAGCACTTACTTTGTAGAATCATTATTTGCGCGTTGTTCTGACAAAAATGATGTGTTTCATCAAAATTTCAAAATTATAAAACTTTAAGAAAAACAAATCTCTAATAATTAGGTTTTCTAACAATAATAATTAAAAAACAATGAATTATTTTCCATTTTATTATGTGAAAATCTGCTTAATATTTCTGAAGCAAATCCCCCCCCCCCCAATGACTCCAACAGGTGTTCATTTTTTCATAAAATCGTCTTCTGTATGTATCTAAAAATAAGACACTTATTTTCTGAAATAATCATCTATATGTTGTCTATATAAAAATTCTATGCTTCTATGAAAGTTGGAATGTGGATAAAATTTCACTGAATTCAATTTGTGCTTTCTAAACAGAATCATTAAAAGATATTTTATCACTCAAAATATCCTTTAAAATGCATGAATTTCAAAAGCAAATCTCTCACAAAAAATATTCATGAAATTCTGACAAATTATCACAAGATAAGATTTTTTCAAAAATTATATGCCGAATTTAAATTTATCACCCTGAGGGTAATATTTAAATTTAATTGTATTGCCAACATCCGTTGTTTTGCTACGTATATTGACATCTGCTTTTAAAATGAAATTTTATTTATGTTTCTAAAATTGAGGTTGTCAGTTTTATTTCGGTAATCCAACTTACTACCTTGGGGCATGGCTAAATCTGTAAGTGATACGTTTCCTTCCTTGGAAAAAAGCAGAATTACCGACATTTAAAGATTTTGTTTGTGGAAAGCTCTCTAGTGGTAATGATAGATTAACGCATGGGTGATTCTGAGTCCTTGTTGCTCAACGGGTAATCTGCCCTACATCAAGCGTCAGAGTATCCAGCTTTTTTCTAAGAAATTCTTCGTAAAGGTTTTATTTTGTTTATTTTTATTTTTAACATCAATTTATCAACTAACGGTTGAGGATTTTCACACGGATTTCACTGTTAATGATGGAAAAAGTAATAGATTTTTTAAAAAAGAAAATAAGAAGTCTGTGAAGTGAACCGATTATTGTGTGAAAGTTGAGAATGAGAAAGCCAAGTTTAGTGATATTCTATCTTAACAATTAAAGAAACTTTAATTATAAAGTTGGAAATTTATGCGTGATACATTGCAACCTTAAAGAGAAGGTTAAGATGTTTAATTAAAAAAATATATTTATTAACTTTTAATAGTTTCGCTCCATTAAAGACAATGTAAAAATATTTTATCAGTAAATCAGGTACAGTGATGCAACAGATATGCTTAGTAAATTTAACAAAAGATTAGTAATAAATAGAGACTAAATTACATAACATAGATAAAATAAGAGCTCTAAGAATAAATGATAGCCGAATCAAATAAATAGATAAATCTTGAAAATTCAAAAACGAACTGTTAGATTTTTTTACGATGATATATATCAATGTATATTTCTTCGATGATACTGGTAAAAAGCACTTTTGATGTTTGCAAGTTTAAGCTTTAATTTCACCTGCTCTCATTTGCAGCTCATTTTACATCTGCCTGTAGGTATATATAATAACAGATGTTTACATTTAATTTGGACAGTGTAATTTTATTATTATGTTTTAAATTGATCTAGTGTTAATAATATAGGGAGACATCACAATGCTCTCATTTTACTTTTCATTGCGCGACAAAAATAATTAAATTGAAAATAGTGTCCTAACATAAACTTTAGCTTCCGGTTTTTAAACATCCAAACTGTAATGACTATAAAATAAACTAAAATGTCCTTTAAAATTGATTTTTTGAGGAAGAAAAATACACTTGTTTTTATTTTTAAAGCTTAACACTTCCTTTTGGTCATTTTCAACTACTATTCAAATATCATTGCAGCCTCTATTCTACTTCCTTTTATTCTTTATATAATTTGTAACTGTTTTCATTCCGTTGCGTTTCTATGTAAAATTAAGACACAAAGATTTACTGATATTTTGACCAAACTACTTGCTTTTTTTTAAATAATAGATTAATTTCCATTTTTTGTTATATTGAAGTTTCTTCCTTTATATTTTCTCACGTTTAAGTTTCGGGAAATAAACTACTTTGACCAAATAAATAAATAAAATCGGATATACATTTAATTTCACCCTTATTCGCTCATTACAGTTTATCATATATTTGCATTATTTTCTTCATTTTTTGACAACTTTCCAACTGACAGATGGAAAAAGAGATGAATTTTATTTTCTTTGTGTTTTCTCTTAGACTTCAGATATTCAGCATTTGAAACAATAAAGAGTTGAATACAACATGAATTTTGTTTAATTGATGACCAAGACTGACTATTTATAATCATTTATCAGTTTGAAATGACCAATTATTTAAGGTTTTTTTTTTCTATATTTCTTAAAATTAATACAAATTTTTGATTACCAGAAGTAGTAATCTGAAAATGATTCATGAAGAAATTATTTATGTTTCTTTTTGGTTCTATTTTTTTAATTTACATGATTTATTTTGGAGTTCATAAACACACTACAATAAATAAAATGCTTACTAAATTTTTACTAAAATGTATTAATTGCTAGTTTTCTGAATTAAATTTGCAATTCAAACTACACTTTCTTTTTATGGTGCACCTTTAAACATAAATTAGATTTAAATTTTCTTGTATATTTCGCTTATAAAATGAATATAATCCGTTTAATAGAGGAATGACTTTTAATATAATAACTCAATTTTTCCTCTCTCAGTTTTGTACTTTTTTTGGACATTAACCTGAACTTGATACAAAGTTAATATATCTAAAAGCAACAGTTTCGATCAGAACTATAATCTGAAAATTGCAGAGTTTCTAATATACCAATAATACACATTTAATGTTAGCTAAAAGCAAAACTGAAATTTAAATGAATGAGTATTATATTTCGAAATGGTTTAAGGCGTATAATCTTCGTAAAAAGATCTACACTTTAAGATCAGTGAAGATGGTAATTAAATTCCGTTGTTATTGCCGTTCTGTCGTAAATATAAAACCTTGTTGAGATTTCATTGTATGTCATTGGAGATTTGGAACATCATGCATGATTTATTGATGCCCCTGGAACGAACAGCTTTGAAAAGGTTCACTGAATATATTCATCAAATCTCTTTCCCTTATCTTCAGATAGTGTTTTCTAATGTTTTTTACTTAGCTAAAATGACTCCAATGTATTTACTGTTAGAAAAATATTTTTTCTTTTGTGTTTGAATTAGTTGATAGATTTTGAATAGTATTTAAGAAACAGTTAAACGTTATTCTTTAGTTTAAAAAGTTAAGATATCCTGTGTAGTTAAAATATCTTCAGCATACCTTATAATAGGAATGCATTATCCATATTTGTGTTACTTGATATTTTTTTGACAAGAATGCAACAATATATGAAAGAAAAAGATAAAACTGTTATTTATGTTTTATTCCATTTAATACCTGCTTTTCTATATTAAGATGTTTTACAATTTTTTTATAATTCTGATTGTTATTTATTAGACTGGATGGTTTATTTGATATGCTTAGCGGCTCCAGTGATTATATTGAGAATGTATCTTGAATTTTATATTCTTTTTCTATGGGGTACCTGAGAATGGGTTTATTTGATGATTTTCTTACACATAATACGTTTTTGTCTCCTTTAATTAATTATTTTTAGATTAATTTTACCACCAAAAAACTTTAATTTTCAAGCTTGCTAACAGTAGGTTTAGTAATGATTGAAATATGTCAGCTTTGGTTTGCCAAATGAAATGTTATTGATAAATATTCAAAACACACATAAAAAGAATTCAAACAGCAATTTCAGAAAGTGAAACAAATATTTAATAAATAGTAATATAAAACTGAATCATATTCTGAGACTTAATAATGTTCAGAAATTTATTAAAAGAAATCCAATTCAAAATTATTTTATAAACTCCACAGCACATCGAAAAAATAAATGCAAAATCGTGTTCGTGCCATACAAAATTGGCAATAAAATCGATTCTCGGTCAGCAGTTTAAACGACGCCTAAAGATACAATATGAATGTAAAAAAAAAAAAAAAAAATCAAAGTCGTTGAACAGTATTCTTGATAATTTTTAAATCTTGTGAGTTAACTTTGTCTGCGCTAGAAAACAAAATCCAAATTACATTCATGGTGCGTGAAAGCATTCGCTCATGACAATCACTTCATTTGTTATTATTCAAAACAAATAACCAGCGCCTTAAGTCGAAGCGTGTAACAACTTAAAACGCTTAAGAGCAACCTAAATCAGTCTCACGATAAAAAGCAGTTTCACACTAACAAAGTCAATATTCTGAAATATTGTTTGAACAAAATGAAAGATTTCACCGATGTTTACAATGAACGATGCGTTTCTCATTAATCTTCCATTGGCCAAACTGGATTGGACACCTGACCTAGCTGTACCTTGCAAATTGGCTCATGAAGAACCACAACCACCCAGTCAAAACATGACGGGGCAACTGGACTAGTGAACGATGATGACCCAAGGCGTTGCTAAAGCGTCTCATAAAAGTAATTATCGAAATCTTCTAAGGTGCGAAGACTTCTTTTTTCCTTGTCCCCTGAACGCGTTTTACATAATACGGAGATAATGACACTGGGTGATCTCAGACACACTAAAATGGGTCCGTCGACGGGTAATTTGAAGTCTTTGGTAAGGGAAGACAGGGAGTTTATTGTTTGAAGTAGGTCAAGAACAGAATTGCATGGTAAGGGAAACGTTTAAGAGCACGCGTTCTGTAGGTAGATGACTGGGCGTCTGGTTTTACTTTTGTGTGCAAGCGAGTAACGGTAAACGTATTTTGGTTCGCTGCTTTGAATAAAAGAAATCCTTAATTATTGGATTAAATTGCAGTTTATGTAACTAGAAAATTGCCAGTTGCTTTCACAATGGCAAATTTGTCCTTAATTGATACTTTTTTCATAAACCTGAAAATAAATATTGAAATTGATCACAATTAAATTTTAGAAAAGTTGCATTTAACTAAGAAAAGAGAAGACAATTGTAGTGCTCTTAAGTTTCATGTGGATAAAATTGATGTTAATCATCGCGTGTCAAAAGTTCAATTCTTAATGACCGAAAACAGAGAAACATTAAAAGACAGAAAAACATCAATGGAAACATAAGGAGAAAATTCTTGAAAGTATATTTTCTAAAATCGAATTTTACTCAGTATTTTTAAAGTTGCTAGAAAACTTCAAGAAAATGTTCATAACAAATTTCCTTAATGCTGAAGTAGTTAGAAATATTCATTATCATGTTTGTCTTTTGTCTCTAGTTTAAATTAAGTTTTATCTTGGAATAATAAAATGTTTGACTTATTCGAAAAAAAAAAGTTTCGGATTTCATTACTGTGTAAAAATAAAATTGATTATTTGCCACAATCATATACTTATAACTCTGAATTCTTGATAATTTCTTTTCACTGTGTTACTATGTAATTAATACGATGGCAATTCTGTAAAATTTCAACAAGTAAATAAAGGCAAAAAAAGTACCTTCTATAAATTATGATCCTAAATCATAAACTTTATTAAGTATTTTTTGCAATGAATAGGATATGCTCTAAATGTCTTTTTTTATTCTTTATTTTTCTAATTTAATGTAATGTCATATTTCTTTAATCTGGAGTATGTAAAATGTTTTAAGGTAAAAATAAAAATATATGTCATTGTCACCTTTTTTTTTATTATTAATTACAATTTCAGAAATGAGTTTGAAAAAAAAATCTGTATTACAAGATGAAAAACTGGAGCAAAAAAGAAATATTACATAAATTACTTAAGAATGTCGAAATGCTTTGGTTGCTTAATAAGGTTTTAGGCTTTTTTTTAAATTTAACTATATTTATTTCTTAAATATTTCAAAAAATATGGGGTATTTTACAGTCTCAGACTTTTAAAAGTGGCCTTGAAACATTTTACTTTGAATTAATGAAGGATAGAATCATCCCAGTTATAAAGATTGCTCCCTTTTAAAACAAGGATATATTTATAAAATGATGTATTTCTACGGATTCGATTTCAATTAATTAAGTATATATAAGCTAAATAATTAATTCTTTTATCTAAAATAAAACTGATTTTTTAATAATAATTTTCCTTTGAGTAAAATTTTAACTTTCATATCAAATGTAAAAAGAAAAAATGTATGAAGAAATTTAAAAGATGTAGATGTATGGGTATTTTACACTCCACAAGATGACTTTAAGCACGATTTACTTTTTATATAAAAGAAATAGAGATACGTTTAAGGGATGCATGATAAATTATCTAAAAATTTAATCTGAATTCATAAACTCACGTTTGAATTAAAATAGATTAATAAAGACATAAATTGATTAATAAATTTTCTTTTCAAAATGTTTCTTTTTTCAGGAAAAAGATGGTGTTTGTGCATAATTTTATTAGTAATTTATTTAAAAAAATTAGAACTATAATTGATTTTAATTATTGAGCAGAAAAAAATTTATAGTGCTGTAACTAGAAACCATTGTGTAGTGATGCATTTAAAAAAATGAGTGGTTTTCGAAGTCAAAGAATGAAAATTATTCCATTAATTGAAATTTAATTTCACACTGATTTTCAGAAAATTTTGAAAGCAATGTTAAGATTTTCTCACGCCACCTCGATTAACAAAAATGGAGAATTTTTAATTTTTCTTGGACATAACTGTAATTAATTATAGCTTGAATTATATCAAAAGCAACACGAATAAATGCCCTAAATTGTTGTTTTTGCACAAAATATCCTCCTGGGAACTAAGTCACCCATTTTCTAATAAAGGAATAAACCACAAAAGAAATCTTCTTTCTAACCGAGGCATTTCTCGCCTTTCTTTTTAAGGTTCTTTCATTTTTATTTTGCAACGAATTATGTTCTAGAAGGTAGATGAAAGGAAGATTGAAGAAAACAAACAAGCTAAATGTCAAAAAGCATTATTGTTGCTCTAAATAAATTACAGTTTTTCTATTATGTAATTATTTAGGGTTAAAATCTGATCAACTAGTTTCTTTATAGTACTCACTTTTTGATTTCGTAAATGTAAAGGAATTATATAAAATAGTTATTTTTCTTTAAAAATGCAATTCTGATCATGCTATTTGAAAATTAAATTATAAAAGATGCAGAAAATGACTTATATGTGCCTAATACATGGTGATAGCGAAGACTAGAATGACTTATTTATTTGTTTTTCCATCTTCAATGAAATATACTATCTGCATTTGTTTAATGCAGGAATTAAACAAATGCAGATAGTAAAATTCGCTTCATCTTCAAAACTAACTAAATCCCAGCCAAAATAAATGTTGAGAATTTAATTTTTTTTCCTTGAGTATTGGAGTGAACTTTTCCAGAATTAATAATTGGGAACTCTACCGTCTCACTTCGAATGTATGTAGCATTTAATGGGTGAGAGTCGAATATTTCTTCATTTTGAATTCAGCTTAAAATGGCATGCAAATTTGTATATCATTAAACTGATAAGGAATTTCCTAAAAAAAAATCATATTTGACCATCACTATTTCTAAATATAAATGTAGACACGAATATTTTTTATAGCTTCACGATGGGGTTAAAACATTTGTTGGTAGAAAAGAAAAAAAAAGCATTAGTATGTTTCTGTTTTATAAAATTAAAGAACAGCATAATAAGCAATAACAATTAAATATAACTTTTCATAGCCTTGTTGACTGAATTTCTTTTTCTGTGCTGTAAAATTTTAATTCTGTTTTCATTTTGATTTAGTGTTAAATTCTCCTCAAATCAGCCTGTTGAGTGCTAATACACAAACAGACATTCATTATTAGTAGGGATATCAGCAATACATTATTGGGCAATCATAGGAACATCACTTAAAAATTACGCCCTCCTCTCCCAAGCTACATGCATTCGATCGATCGTTACTAACTTGTCATGGAGCGATACAAATACTCTTTCAATATGCAGTGACTTCTAATACATCTGCGTTATAAATTAATCGATAACTTGTCTTCATTGAGTTGGAACGCCAAATGAATTGAAGAGAATACAATGGATTTTTAATGACGAAGAGTTGTAGATCTTATTCTTTTAATAAATTTAGGAAATGGATGATTGTTATGCAAACAAAAAATAATATGGTAATTCTAACATTCGAAGAAGACGAAAAAAATTTTGAATAGCAAATCAAAAATTTCAGAAAGAGTCGAAATATATATAAAATATCAATCACATGTGGTACTTGGATATGTTGTAAAGTATTATAAGGATACGAATTTTTTTTTTTTTTTACTATGCGTAAGTTAATCAGTGTTTGATGCCATCTATGCTTAGAAATAAAGTAAAACAGAAAGAAACCCAAGAGAATTTATCATTCTATTTTCTATTATATTGTTTTATTCACTACTCCGGAATGTTGAGAATGGTTTGTACTTCATATCGAAGGAAAGAATGCATTCATGAAGATATACTATTATCCTTATATACTCAATCATGTAGTACTTCAAAGTATTTACTCACACTTATATAAGGATAAAGTGACGTCTGATTAATTAAGGATAAAGTGAGGAAGTATACAACAGTTAAATCTTTATCAATCTTTATTACTTTCTTGTATACGAAATATACAAAGAAGAAATACTGGAATCGTCAAAAATTTCGACCTCAAGATTTTGACGAATCTTCAGATTTCAGAGCTCCCTCGGATCGAAAAACTCATTTTTGGAATTATGTCTATCTGTCTGTGAGCGCAATATCTCAAAAACACTTTGAACTAAGCAAATCGAGTTTGGTAAATGGCATATGTACATTTTCATCTAAATTCGAACGAAATCCATTAAGATGAAGTCTGTCTGTCCGGCTGTCCGACTATAAGTTAATATGATAACTGCAAAACAAAAAGTGTGAGCTGGATAAAATTTGATATACATATTTAACATCTGAAGAATAAATATATATGAAATTTCGATCAATCCATCAAAAGGGTGACTGTTTGTCAGTTTATATTTTTGCATGTATATAAACACAATAATTCTAAAGCGTAAAAACTTACATGAATGAAATATGGTTCACAGTTTTAGCATCTGAAATATATATATTTATTAAATTATGATCGACATCTGTCAAAGAGTTGTTCGTCTGCAGGTCTGTGCTTTCAAAACCATATAAAAGCTCTAACTCAAAAATGCAATGGCTTAAATATATGAAATCTGGTATATAATTTTGCCACTAAAATTATAGTTTTGCATCAAATTTTAGTTTCATTCAAGGTTATGCTAGTGGGCTCTTTCGTAATCATTGTTCGCCAGTAGTATGCGGTATATAATATACAAATAACTTCATTGGAGAATATGTGAATAAGTCTAGGGGTGACAACTAACGCTAGTTTCCTCACATTTATATTCAAATTATTCAAGTTAAAATAAGTTTCATTTTTTTAAAATTTGTAAATCTTTACAAAATCTCACCATACAACACACTGACTATTTAAATCAGAACGATTTTCTTATGATGAAAAGTATCTTCCCTGAAGTAATTCCAGGCATTGAAATATTATTTCTTCAAGCCTCATTGGTTTGTGATCCTTCATTATTAACTATCGATAATATCTTTTTACATCCAATAAACTTTCTCATAATCATCCACGTAGCTTTTGCTAAAAGTCTCACTCGCCCATTTTCATAGATATTGTCTCTTACTTTTAGGTAATTAACTCTCTCTATTGTGTAGACAGGTTCTGTAAACTAAGTGTTTTGCATATAATAACATTTCACCAAGTTTGCCACTAGAGTTTTTGCTACAGGCTAGAAGGGTTCCTTCGTTAATTTCTGAGATATGGTCTGTGAGTAGCTTTTTCGCGATAATTGCTTTTCAGTCAGGTTTTCCAAACATGTTTCTAAAACCTGCTTGCATATAATAGGAAATTTATTTCTAAGATGCTTCAAGCATTATTTTATTGAGAGTAGAAAAAGAATTTTAAATCGTGTCAACAAAAAATATACATTGTTTTTCTTGATATTAATTTCACTTAAATAATCGCTCTCTGCGAAATCCATTCATCACCATTTCATTGAATAAGCTAAATACACGTTTGTAATAGGTATCAAGATATCGGTCATACCATTTCTTAACTTCTCTGTGATTTTAAAGTTCTTAGTTAACATATTAAAAACTTTAGTTAAATTGAATTAAAAATATTTTATTGACATGAATTACATAAAAAAACCATCTTCCTAAGACTTTTGGAAACATTATGATTTTGAAAATGAAGAATCAAAAAGCATTTATAAATAATGAAATAAGTATACATTAATATTTAAATAAGCCTTTAAGAACGTAATTAAAAAGGCTTTCTTCTGAATAGGTATTCAAAGATTATTTAGTTCATTCAATGTCTTTCTAGTCTAGTTCACTGTCCACTTCCAAATTCAAAATTTAACAAAATGAATCGTTGAATTTTGGTTCAGAATACAAAACGATATTTTAGGATAATTTTAGATCCGTAAACAAGATAATTTAAAAGCATTTAAAGACAATTAAAGGTTGAATAATTTTAAAGTATTTTAAGACGATTAACGCTTAGTTAAAGAGCACTATATACTACGCAAAGAGAGGTAAATTTTCCTATCTATAAGAAAAATCTGCGAAGCTTGAGCTATTGTTAACTAATCTGTTGCCAAAATATGAAATGCGTGAGATACATTTCAAAGCTTGAAAATCAAATATGTATCGCTTTTTGACTTGATAATAAGGGTGATAAGACAGAAACTCATCACGCACGGCATTAAGATAATCCCTAAGTAGGCGCAGAGTTCAATTTATTGAACGATCCCTAGTTATAATTCTTCACAAATGGATCTTTATGTGTAGTGATGTTTTGACGATATCAGTTAACCCTCCAATAGCGAATCCCGCGATTTTCAAGGGCTGAAAGCCAGATTATTTTTTGCTGCATCCCTCGATTTTCGAGGGTTGATACATTTTTCTTTTCCCGTTACAGCCATAAAAATATATTATGTCATTATAGGGCAGCATATAAATAATAATTTGCTTCGTTTTAAAAATATCTCAACTTTTTTTTACAAACGTTGCATCTAAATAGCGATTTTCAAAAATCGAAATTTTGTGGATTAATACGTATTTCCTTAAAAAGGATTAAGAAATGTGCAAATTTAAGTGCATACCTTAACACCGGCATATCTCAGACATATTATTTTGAAATAATATGCAAAATCTGAAAGAAAAAATACAATTAGGAAAGATTAAAATATGAATATCCATATATTTGCAGAGGGTATATCGCAAAGATGATAGGGATTCAGTTAATTCTTTAATTCTTAAAACGGCTAAGTGGGGGGAAAAAAAAACGTTCTTCATGATTTAGCTACAAAGCAGTTCAATCGCATTTATTCATATAATTCCTGTACACATTTATATTTAATTTAATATTTTTTATATTTGTAAAGATGGAATTTTGAAATCGGCATTTCCCTCAGTTTCAGACGGGCTACAATTTTGAAATTTTGTATATAAGTGTGTTCTCGAAGATAAAACAGTATTTAATATTTTAAGAATTTGAATATCAATTAATTAATTATTTTTAAGTAAATATTTATACTATTTGAGAGAGACCTTCTAATAGTGGATTTCAGAAGAAAAAAAACTGATTGTAAGATTGCATAATAATTATTGAAATGAATTATGAAACATATTAAGGATTTAAACGTAGAAAATAATAATAAAAAAATGTAATAAAGTTTTTTTTAAAAAATACGCTTTTATTAGAATAGTGAAAAACAGAAAATAATTTTTTAAATCAAAATTCTAGGGTAGAAAGAAAATAAAAGCTTGAGACGCTGAAAACAATATTATAAGAAAGTTAACCCATAGTTCGTATCATGAGAAAGAAAATTCTTAAACATACTTTATAAATTAAAATGCATCATGAATATGATTAGAATTCCTATTTATTTAGGTTTTTTTCTATCATCGGAATACGTTGTTGTGATTTTTAATTTAATCTACAGATTTTAAAGTAAAAAAAAATTATTTTCTGTATTTTAGTATAGATCAGTATAAATTATTATCTATTTATTTACAATAGTAGCAATAGTTGGTGAAATTATGCAACAGTTATAAAAACAAATACGCTTCATCTTAAATTCCATTTCAAAATAATTTTCTGCGTTTCAATTTTATGTGATAGATATAAGAGGTTAAATAATTTTTATCTTATTTGTTAACTAATATATGTCTGTTTATGCCATGCGTAACTTTTAATGTCTGGTAAGCTCATCTGTAAAGTTGACGTAATTCTTTGTGTCTGTTCAATGCCCTTTCTTCGTGAATGGGTCACAGACAAGTTGTTTATGTCACTTTTACTAATAAGTACAAAAGAAATGTTGTCAGGAAATGTTTCAACTCTTGAAATCATCACGTCAGTATTATGTGACACGAATTAAGATTGTCACCTTCTGTCGAAACGACTTTATAATAAACAATCGTAGGATGCGCTGTATGATTTTTAATGCTTCAACTCTTCAAGATGGAACTGAATTTATAATTTTGAATAGCTTCGAAATGAAATTCAAACAATCAAATTGCAATCTTCTTTTTAATTTTCTTTATTTATTTAAACTTGATGTTGTGCGTTTTATGTTTGCTTTTAATTTTGCCGATGACTTATTAAACAGTCATCTTTTATATGAATTTATATGCTTTTTAGATTGAAACATATGTTTGGTACAAGAGATCAAATCTTAAGTCACTTTAAATAATGTCAGAAAATCATACCAAAATTGATAAGTTAACTCAATTAATATTCTAGGTAAAACACAGAATTTCAGTGCATGGAGGATTATTTATATGTTTCATGTTTGTAAAAATAAAATTTTATAATCGATTTTTCTCTCATTTCCTGAATTGCTAGAATTCTGAAAATCTGTACTTTGTTCGTACGTTTGTATACAATACACAGTTTTAAAATTTTTAGAACTTAATTATCAGTTAATTGAAGACTGAATTAAATTATAATTCCTTGCAAATATCGCCATCTGATAATGAATTTGATAAAACATATATTTTGAACTTCTATAATATTTATAATAATTAATATGAAATATATTAAAAACTAAAAAAAAAGAAAAAAATTTAAATAAAAAGCTTTTTATTTCTGTACAGTAATAGAAATTTGTTTTCACAAACTCTTTTTATTTAGCTTATTAATGATGAAATTTATTCTTTATGAAATTAATTACAATATTATTTTTTTAAAGATAAGAGAATAAAGTTTCAATGCAAGATTCCCTAAGGATTTTAAATCAGACTGCCTGGATTAGTGCTATATTTAGCTATCAAGATTTTCTTTTCATTTAGCACATCCATCAATCTTTCTTTTTTAATTTCTTGCTGAACAACCATTTTAGAAGAGATAAAAAAAAATCGATTTATAATTTAAGCTGAGCCGACTAAGGCTACTTTTCATAGAATCGGGATCACCAAATTGATTTGAAGATTATGAAATAATTGAGATTGATCAATCCCCAGAAGATGTGTAACAATACAGCTGTCACAAATACCAACGAAGAGCGAATGTAATTGAGGTGCTCTGAATTTCATTTAGTAACAAAATCGATTTGATGCTGCTTTTCAGATCAACAATCACTACTGTGTGAAAATATGATTGCCATTATGATGTGTGAACGCTGATTTAAATGACAAGCATCATTTAATTAAATTATTTAATTAGAAGAATAGAAAATAACAGAAATGAATGTTTGAATCATAACTGATGGATTGAATCTAATTTCATTATTGTTTTCCAACTATGCCTGTGTGTCATACTTCCAATGAATGATCGTTTCTCATTGGAAGTATAATTCGGTACAAAGAGCTATAATTCGGTACAAAAGAGGTATAATTCTGTAATTCACAAACATCTCAAGCATACTATGGATTCTCAATTAAATCAAATAAGGCAGAAAATTCTCGAAACAAATTTTGCCATGTAATTAAATAATAAAAAAAAATATGCAAGAGTTCATTTTATTTATTTATCAAATCCAGCATTTACATTAAGTTATTATTCGGCGCATCCAAATATATCAATCTAAATATTAGTAACTCAGTAGCACTAACTTATGTTAACACATCATAAGATTTTAATCTGAATATTAATGACTTAATGGCATTTAAATATCCATTTTATTTTATTCTTTTAGAGACCATATATTATAGTTTTATTAGAAAATAATTACTAAATATTCCTAAATTACTGGGTTTTTTATAGTAAAATTATTCTATTTCGAAATGCTTAGATTCCAGTTGGATGTATAAAACTGGTATTCATTTAAATTAATGATGGCAAAATTATTACCGATGATAAAAATTGATAGATTATTTCGAAATCATTTGCTGCCATAAAATATAAAATTATAATGATGTGAATTTGATAGAATTTTAAATGGTTAAACAGCTGGATAATCTGCGTTAATTTTACTATATAAAATGACGTGGAGAGTTTCCTTTATTTACACTTATATTAATAAAAATCAACCATTGCTTTGGAAAGAAAAATTAAAAAATAATACTTAAAAGATTTCTAAGGAGCTTTCATCAAAAAAAAAAAATTCTTATTCAGTTTTAAGTGCTATTTTATACAGTTGATTTCTATTAAGGTATAAAATACACAGTTTTAAAATTAATTTGGATTGAGTGACTTGGTTTAGTTATATTAACGACCCTTGTGGTCACCAGGGTTAATTTGGAATGGACCTCATAATTATTATAGCATGGTCAGATGACTGCGATGACATCTGAATTGGCGATCCCTCTACAAATTACCATATCAATACGAAGAAATTAGAGAGACTTAATTTGTTCAGCATTCACCTGAATTATAAAAATTAAATATTTCGTTTTGATAAAGCAGTTATGAAGCAATTTTAACTGAAATATTATCATTTTCGTAAGCCCACTGTCAGGGTCTAACCTTGTAATTTGAATGAAAATTGTTATTAAAATTTTGAATGATAGAACAATGTCCTCTTAACTTTTCTATTTGAGGCAAACAAATTCTTTCATTTTCAACTAAAGTCCATGAAAACTGATCAACATATTAAGCTGAAAACAATCTTTCTCGTTATAGCAACTGAATAGCTACAAAATGTTGCAGTCACACTGTTGAATATTTTGTTTCATTAGTAGGTGATACCTTTCAATCTATCTACTAGCCAATTAATTCGAAATTCCCTTATAATATTTTCAAATTGATTCATTTATAAACATGCACAAATTATCTACTCTTGATATGAAAATTCACTTGATTAAAATTTTGATTTTCAATTTAGGAGCTTAATATATTACAAAGTACCATGAGGAGCTATTTTTTTTCTTCTTCATTATTTTATTTTTTTTATTTCAAAAACTAAATTTGGTGATCAATCAGAGGAGTGATTCTAGCCGAAAATATTTTCTAATCTTTTTAAAAATGTAGTAGAAAGTACAAATGACCGAATTTTATTTAGCAAAATGATTGCTAACTCAAATGGAAGTGTAATGATAACTACTTGAATTTGAAATACTTAAAATGATTGCTAGTTGAAATGAAACAAATATAAAGAGACTTCAGTGTCATTCTCAGTTCCATTAATGCGGAAAGAGACCGGAACAAACTACTTTCTTTCAAATTATTTGAAAACCATTGTATTTGCTTGATCCATATTTGGAAAAAAAAATCAGTAGTAATAAACACATTTTAACCGTGTGTGAAAATATAAAAAGAATAATAAGAGAGAGTTCAAAAGAAAAATCAGAGTAAGTAGCTAAATAAGTTTGGAACATCTATTTTCTATTTCTGTATATCCAAGTTTAGAAAGCAATATTGGTGCATTTCTTGGATGAGCAGTTTTGAAATGCAAAGGAGGAAAATGCAAAATAAATTTGACAGGTGTTTAGAGTAATTTAAAAAATGAATTTATTTATAAAAGCGATTCTGATAGTTTTTTCCACTCGCCGACCAAATTTTCGAATTTTTCTTTTGTGTTGATGGTGCTAAAGTATAGAAACTCATAACACAATTAAAATAAGCTAAAAAAAGGTTGTGAATGCAGTCCTTTTAAAATTGATATAAAAAGCTATTTTAAAGTGTATAGAAGATGTAGATGTACACAGCATTATGTACCTTCCTTTATATAAATGCTGAACAAAGGGTTAACAGAAAGTAAACAAAATTTAAAATGCAAAATTTCATTTTGAGCCGAAACAAAGAAAAATTATTTGATTGAAAACGGCTAAATGAAAGTAGTAATTTAAGTATTTTAGTAGGTATAAAATTCTGCTTTTATCGCTACATACAAAAAAAGTACACAGTGAATAGCATATAAATATAACACACAATTGTAATAAGAGAGATATGCACAACATTTTCAAATTGGCTTTAATATAAAGAAACGATTTTCTACACATCATTCGTGAGTGCCGTAGAGCCTTGGTATGAAAAACTTGCTAGCCGGAAGATGTGAGTAATATGAAGCGAAGTAGGACTAAATCCAAGCAAATAATTAGTGTAATTAAATACAAAAATTCAGAAACATGTAAATAATTAATTGTTAAAATACCCCCCCCCAAAAAAAAAAAGAAGGACAGGATGAAAAAGTATAAACAAGATATAGAATTTTTACTGGTAATATTTCTCCTTTAGGCTGATAGAAACATATTTATGATGCTGGGCAAGCCATATTCTATGCGAAATAAATTTAGAAAAGTGAATAATCTACTAATATAATAGACAAAACTTATTATAAGTTTAATCTAGTAAATCCTTTTTAACTGATATTAATTGCTGTGATGCGTCGAAAAATCCTCATTACTAGTAGCTAAGGATGATGGATTTCCTTGGATAATCCGCAAAATGGGCGAAAAAGGACATAGAAATGTGGCTATTTATAGTAAAATGCCAACGCACACAATTATGTTTATATGCTCTTTATTATAAATAACTAGCCGCCTTTGGCGACCAGCCGGTTCGCCAGTATTACCGCTCGCTACAATTTTCAATTAAATATTTTAAGTAACTGGTCTCTCAAAGGATTCTCAAACAAACATTTTTAATCTTCAAATTTTGATAGCCATACCAAACTTATACTGTTTAGATGGTTTCGTTCAATTTACTATATATATTTTGCTAATTTGTTGTCATTACTTTTACAATTTACTATATATATTTTGCTAATTTGTTGTTGGCAAAACTTCAACTTTAATTTAAAATGTAAATGACGAAATTGCAATTGATATTAAGATATTTTTTAATAAAACCAATCGTTTTATTTTATTTATCATCTTTATTGTTATTTATTAATTATTATTATTATTGAATATGAGTATTGCAAACAGAATCGCTCGGTATTTAAGTCTTATGTTAACTACAAAATATTTTTCATAGTTTATGTAATATCTCAAACAATAATTCAACAAAGAATTTCTGAGATTCAGTATAAAATTCAGTTTTTAGTTTTGCTTTCAAAAGGATTGAAATGAAATCAATAATAATATTTTGTTCCTGCCTATAAATATATTTCAAAAATTATGAAGTCTAAATTTAATGCAGTAAGGTATCATATTCTGAGAAATATTCTGGACACACCAAATTTTAAATAAATGAATGAATGTTTCTATTTTCAACGATCAACTAAGACTTATTTATGAAGTTTTAAATGTTAAAAATTTGGAAAAACTCACCATTTTCATAATCTTAGGCCAATTAATCTTGAGAAACCTGCGCGCTGATTGGTGTATTTTCTTTGAAGCGATCGATGGAAAATCTAAAATTATCCTTTTTTTATTGAATAGTGATATTTAAATTTTCATAAATCCGTCAGTTTAAGTGATTGGAAATTATCTCTTAAAAGTCAGTGATTTAGTTTATTGGAAATTAACTCTATGACCACCATAAAATCTGTGCTTTCTCTTGTGGTGTATGCATTCTCCTTAATATCCGCTCGAATAAAACATCACATACAAAAGTACTACGTAGAACAAACACATAAAAAGTAAACATAACATTTCAATAGTTGCGAAAAACAAAAGAGAGAAAAATGCAATTAATAAGCAGACGATATTTAGAAAAGTACAGATATTTAGAATGGAAAATGAAATTATTTGAAATTAAAAACACGCGCAGACGATATTTACAACAGTAAAAATATTCAAACCTGAAAAGGAAAATATATGAGTTATTCCATCAATAAATGCCATAAGTTTGTTTACATCTTCATTATTTTATGAGTCATTAAATATCAAAATGGATCCGGGACTAAATAAACACCCTGTATAGAGAGTACAAAAGATCATAAAATAATTTTTCTTGAATTTATTTTTTATAAAAAATAATATTTCATATTTGTTTCATTTCCTACAGACACGTGTCGAAAATTATATATTTGCAGATTTCATTTCCAAAAAGATTTAATTTATCTTCACTTAGAGCTTTAATCAATGTGATGGCAACACTTTGAAAAAAGCTATTTTTTTCCCATGAATGCGAAATGTGCTTAATCTTAATTTTTATTTTTGACGAAAAAAATTATTGAAAAACATAGTTAAAATATTTATTTAAAAATTCATTAAAAATAAAAATTTAATTTTAAGATTTAAACAGTAGTATCATTTAAAAGATAAATTTTTTATCTTTTACTTTATGTAAAAATCTTTTTTGTGCGGTAATATTTTCGGCAGTTATAGCGGAAACACGTCAAAATTTCGCTTAATTTTTAAATAAATAAAATTCTAGTTAAAAATTCGAAAAAATAACCCCCAGGTGCACATTCCCGGCCTCCAAGGTATACACGTGCCAAATTTGGTAGCTGTAGGTTGAATGGTCTGGCCTGTAGAGCGCCAACACACACACACACACACACACACACACATTGAGCTTTATTATAAGTATAGATATAGATAAACAGTAGATTAAGTAATACATTTAAACAAACGGTAAATTTTTATACTTAAAAGTTCATTAGTCGTTTCGTTTTAGGAAAAAAAAAAAGTTTTTTTTTTACTTGTTTAAAACATTTCTCTCTCTCTCTCATTTTTGTAAAAAATTTGCTATTGAGGCCTTTAACAATATTTCTGGATTAACAATCATACAGAATCCGTTCGCGGATAACTGAGGATTTATTGTATTTACAGATAAATAATAAGAACAATCTAAGACATGAGCTCATTTTAGAACTAATCAGACAGTAACATTTAAATTAATTTTTGATTCATTAAGACTTGTTAAAAAGTATATTTTACTACTTGCTTTTTAAATAGTAAAGTCACATTTTACTATTTAAAAATTACATTTCTAAAAAATCACATTTTACTTCTAAAAAATTAAAATTTATGTACCGATAAATAAAAAAAGAAGACAAATAAAGACATTTAATTTATATGAAAGAAATCCAAATTTTCTTATCACTTTGTGTGAAACATTAAGAAATGGGCATGTTGGCATGGTTAGAATGGTATTAATGATATTTAGAAAAGAAAAGAATGCGCACCGGCCGGACACACACACACAAAGAAGGTGCATCAGTAAAGAATTAAGCAAGCACATCGCGTAGAATTTTTCATTGGAAGGAGGTCAAATACTTTCAGTTCATAGCACTCTGTGTGTTGTGTAAGAAAAAATATTCTGAACAAGGTCATCGTCAAACGTATTGGTATTCCTAGTAAGTGCACTGTTAACCTAGAAAGGCCCGAAACTGGAGGCTTATTTAGGGATGCTGTCCTGATCAGTTTTGAGTAGACAGTTATTTCTAATTGCACCTAAATGTGGAAGACCAAATTTGTATTTTTAAAATAATACACTATTCAATACATTTCTTACAGAAACGAACGGAAATCTCTTACCAAAAATGCCAGAAATGCAGATAAAACAAGAAAAATCAAATATAAAATTTTAGTACTTTTCTTAGGAATGCGTGTATGATGGTTTTAAAAATAACAACTGATATTCAGAAAGCGTGTGTTTATTTTACTTAATTAATTATTAAAAAGAATGATCTAATTGTTAATATTTAAATAGCATCCCGCAAAAAAAAAAAAAAAAAAAAAAAAATCGCTTCTGCTCGAAAATAAAATGTATGTAAATGTCTTGTAAATTATTTTTGAATTACTGAAAGAAATATTACTGTTCTATGATCGAACTGTTCTATGAAATATTACTGTTCTATGAACTGGAAAGAAGCTGTTACTGTCTTCATTTAGCTTCTTAAATTTATCGACTATTAAGTGAAATTTATACTTACACATAACATATCATATTCCATAGACATAAAAATAAATAATGATAAAAATAATTTAATTTAAATAAAACTAAAAAGTTGTGAAATGAGAACGTTTTTTCGATACTTCAGCTTTAGAATTTCAATATTTATCGAAGAAATTTTTTCAAAAACTAGACTTTTCCAATTATATAGAATAGCTTTCAATGTAGAAAACTATTTCTATTTCTGTAAAATAACAATCCATTAAATTTAATTCAAAGAGAAAGGAATGGAAACTATACATATTTCACCGAAAACATACAAAATAAGAAATAATAGCCAGTAAAATATGCCATTTTTATTCTTTGGTATCCGCATAAATATTAGTACAAGCTGAGAGAATAAGTATTCATTTTGATTAAAAATATATTTTCGTATATTTTAAGTGATTTTGGACATAAAAGACTGACAGGCGTTAAACATGAAAATTATGGAAACATTTTAAAAATTGTTGTAAAAGTACTTATTTTAATGTCATTTACACCGACAATTGAAAAACATTTCATATAAATTCCAAACTGAAAAATAAACAATCCTTTATTATTGTGTCATTGCATAAATTTATGGATTAAAGAATAATATTTCTATTTCTATGTAAAATCGCCCCCCCCTCCAAGTCTAATTTAAATATAACCGATAAGGTTTGAATGTTTTTTTTTTTTTTTTTGCTTTAATTTAATTTCCTGAATTTTTATTCATACCATTTTTTAAAAAGAGTATTTTACATTCTTTTTCAAAAACAATTTGGTTATCAGTGGGATACATTTGCGTTTGTAGCTTTTTTATGTTATAAGTTCTATTAAATTTTTTATATTTAAATAGCAATATTATTAAATAACGCATTTATGCTGTTAATGTAATAGCAACATTCAATATTATTAATACTCCCAATAAAATAACTGTAACAAAAATTCAAAATTAAGCAGTCTTTTTTAAATTTATAAATAAAATGAAAAATATTTGCTTTGTTTGTTTTGAAGCTTTTGAAATTATTTACCATTATCTATCAACAGTTTTGAAAAACTTTTGAGGAACAAACAATTAAAATTTCGCTGTCAACGATCTTTTAGTTAAATATTTTTTTCCATTTTCTGAACATAATCTGATGCGAGTTTAGAATGAAAATAATATTAAATTAATCTAACATATCACATTATCTGAATTTTGCTTTTTGAAAACGATATTTTTTTGAAACGATTTTTGAAAACGATATTATGAGATCGTTCACGATGAAGAAATAGTAAAAACTAATAACAATTTTATTCGTATTAATTCGTGTGAAGCATCTTTTTGCACAATGAATATTTAATCAGTTGTGTAATTTTAAATTTGTAAATTAGTATTATTAAAAATATATGATGTCAATGCCATTTCAATTCTTGCAATTTTCATCATGGTTTTCTCATAAACTAATTTGTAAAAGTCGATTTTTATCAGCAAATTTTATTTACGATTCATCCTACTTCTCTCAAAAACAATGACGCGTCTGTTTAAAAAAGCAAAAATTAGCATAACATTTACATTAAAGAAATAAAGTCGATAATTAAGTTTCGAATCCTCACTTTCGACGTGAACATTTCAACTGCCTCATGACCCTTATTTCGAAGAAAAAGCAGTTTTTTAACACCTGCCTTTAATTAAAATAAAGCGTGATGTAGAAACAGTTACCTGAATAATCAGAAAGTAGTTATTAGCTGATAGAAACGCAACGAGGCAACAAACTGATAAAAAGCACACCTTATTTTACTGTAGCAGGCTTATATTTTACAATAGATATTTTTAACACCTTATTTGTTTAAAAAATAAATTCTTGGCAAGAAAGCACTTGACATTTAAACTCTCTATGACTGAATTATTTTACGCGTCAAATAGCCTCGACTTTTTGTTGACCATTTTTCTTTCATTTGTTAAAGATGCTTATAAATAATCATTGGTAAAGGTCAAATCGCTTTCTTTGTTATCTTTAAATCGGAAAAGTCTATCACGAAATATCCTTGGATGGATAATTTGTTTCCGGATCAAACATGTAAACATTTTGTTTTAAGGATGCATTATCATATTAATCTGTAGCGATACTGAGGTAAATGGTTTCAATTATCACGCTTATACCAGAAATAAAATGTGAACCATCAGTTTTTTCCCTGTTATTAATTTCAAACAATAAGCTGTAATCTTGTGAATAAGAGCCATTAAAATTCTAATTTTATCCTTTTTTTTTCAATAATCGTAAAATCGTTAATTGCCTGATTCTTGCCCAATGAGGCGATCGTGACAATAATTGTGTACAAAAGATACCATAATTTGGAAAGGCTGAAACGATTTAATTGATAATTTAAAATCACTAAAGAATGTATGTTAACTACAGCTCAAGGCAGATTATAGTATTTAATTATTGGCAATTCGTTTTAAAAGTACGCTTGAACAGTTTTCGTATTAATTTTTCATTTTGGAGAAAAACTGTTTTCTGGTAAGGTATTAAAAAGATTTAATTGGATATAAAATCAGTGAGGCAAAATCTTGAAGTGGCCCTCAGATTAAAATTTTCGTGAAGTAAAAAGAATAACAAATTAAGTTTGTCGATGCTTATATTATCAATAGGTTGTATAATATTACTCATCGCTATTTATAAAAAAAATATTTTTAAAGTATTAAGAGAGTCAGCATTTTTAAGCGAAAGCATTATTATTGAATATATTTGTAAATAAGAACACACACGAAAGAGGAGATAAATTGATTCAGTTGTTAAGCAAATAAAGGAAAATGAATTCTGGAGCAGCATATTTTATTATAAAATTCATAAATAAATAATATTTTCACAACATATGGGGACCATAAATTTTTTATTAATATTTTCTATTCAAAAGTAAGAATTAACAAGATTCTCTTTTATAGAATCTTTTCAAAAGAATAATTATTAAAAAATACTTCGTAAATAATGCATTAATACTTAATGGAACATAACATAATAATAACGTAACGAATAAATTATATTATATTTCTTTGATAAAAATTCATTTTTCAGTGATGCAACTTTCTACTAATAAATAGTGTGAGTTGTTTATTAATGAAAGCATCCAATTTTTACTTCATTTACTGTGATAACAAATTCTTCCAAATTCCTCTTTTCATATAAATCAAAACCTCATTCTTAAAAAAAAATATGAATGTTAGTTGTTTTTGTTTTCTAAAACTTTTATCTCAATAAAAAAAAAAATGTATAGCGATAATCCCGTTTTAGTGAAACAGGTTGTGAAGCAAGTGACTCGTTGATGAACGGGTCGATTTTTTCGGAGTAATACATAATTAATCGCCATTATGGAACTGGGGTAAAATCTTTCTTAGGTGTCTTTGTAAAACCAGACGATATCACATTGAAATAGACCATTCATATAAAAACCGGTCCTTTTTTTCTCGTTCTATTTTTTTTAAAGTTCATGTACCTCACTGTCGAGTACATTACCTCAGTATCGTTATTCTTAACTCTTTAAGAATAGCTGGGCCCCAAATTGTAATGTCATGAACACTACTCTCAATGAAGTGACATATATTTCGATGTAGTTTATGTGAATTAATAATTGTTCGTATTAATTGCTTTTTTTCAGAGGGTTCTTAATTTTCTTAAAGATGTGAAAGTTTTGGTAATAACTTTAGGAGACAGAAAAATGATGATTAAATAAACACACCAACAGTTAGGATATTAATAAATTAAATTTCTTGCCTTGAATAACGTAGAAAATATATCTAAATTATTTCATAAGATTTTTCATTCGACTCTGTTTTAGCATTGCACTTGCTTCTTTGCAAATGTACTGGAATTGTTTTCACTTAAAAATTGCATATAAATAAGCCATGATAATTGCCCGCGATTTAATATAGAAAAAGCAGAAACACATCTGGAGTATTGGTAGACTATAAACCCTAAAAAAATACTTTTGTTAGATTTTGGTCTTTAAACAGAAGAATAAAATTACCACTATACATTGAATTAAAAAATAGACCGCGAATAAATAAAAATTCTTAAATATTTTGTACATGTACGAATAATGTTTCAAGTAATAATTCCTAATCTATGGAGACGGTGAAGGGAATCGATACATGGAAGGAGGATAAGAGAGGAAAATAGTGATAAAAAAGACGAAAAATTTGGGAAAATGTAGAATTAAAAGAAAAAAGAGAATCATTTTTAATACAGTTGAGTCAATTCACAACTTTCTTTTAACTGAAACTCACATAGATAAAGACGAGTCCCAATGAAAAGAAAGTTGGGAACCACTAATTGAGTACAACTTTGTCTCACACAGAATTAAAATGGAGGGTTTAAACTTTTTACTAAATCGATTTCTCCATTCTTTTATGAATTTAATTTTTCATTTAAATATTCAAAAATAAAAAACAAAAAACTGTTAATACATTTAGAGATTTTGGGATATTATTTTTAAGATAACGTAGATTTATAATCCCATGATAATTTATGAAAAAGTGCCCGTTGTTGTTTGTTCTATACAAAAAGGCTTCCGTAAATTATCATGTTTCTGCTTTAAAAATATATAACGCAATAAAAGAAATATAATCCAGTTTACTACTAGTTACTGTTTTATATTCATTCATTGCATTCATTTAAAGGTCAATTACTGCAGTAAATGAACGAAATAATAATTGATTTCATAAATTATTAATTATCTAAACATGTTTAATATTAATATTTTAATTTTAATTCTCTTCTAATCGTTTTTCTTTTTTTTTTTCGACGTATTAACAATAATAATAAGTCATTTTTTTATTTAATGAAAAGTAAATATTTTTATTCAACTCACTGTTTTACATGCAGATGAAATGGAATTAACATTACAAAGAAATTTATACTAGCTGCATATTAACAAAAAATATCATCTCGTGTTTTCAAAATATCGAGTGCGATAGTTGTAGTACATTAAAAAAAAAAAACTTTCACATTTTTAGGTAAATAAAGAAGATTTAACGTCGAGTAAAAGTATTGTTTTCGTAGTGTTGAAAATTCGCTTTATTACCTATTCGAAACGTTCTTTAAGTCTTTTGTAAACAAGTTGATTATACATCTTACTTATAAGTATAAAATTGAACATAAATTCGAAATTGTTAGAAACCAATTGAGTTAAACGTTTCCCCAAAAAATCCACTCTATTTTAACTCGGGTAAACGTTCTTTCAATCTTACCAAGAAAACCTGGCATTTTAACGGAATAAATTGGTCAAACACCTGCGCTGGAAAACATTGACAAACGTTTTGTTTTATTTTTGTCACTCTCCGTACAAAACACCGGGAGAAGTGAAGCATGGAACATAAACATTCGACGATGCTATCACGAGAACCCATCTTCAGAATCAATAGACCACATAAAAAGAAACTGATAAATAAGTGCTATAACAAAACGCAATCTGTTACTGAATCCTTATGTGCAATAATCTTAGTAGGTAACTTCTTTGTCTTGCTATAAGACTCCCATTCAGAAGTTGTATACGAAGTGAATTTTCTTCTGAAGACGAAACAAAAAGCACGTTTTCGCTCTGCGGACTTCTTTCACAGAGATTTGACCTGACCCGAACTCAACATAGGTGTGATTTTTTTTCACGCGCTTATTAATAGTGTGATATTACTCTTTGTTGTAACAATAAAGGAGTAGCGTCTGTTGGAAAATAAGGTTCACTAACAACACGTTTTTTTCCAGCCAGTGTAATTCATGGGAGCATCGTTTCGCTTCGTTACATGAAAGATCTATCCGCTAATTGATCATATAGCTGATACCCTTGAAATTAGCAGAAAGTTCGATGTAAGATGGCATTTCGGCTAATGAAGGAAATCTTGTTTTTCTTTTTTAATTTGATAAAATAAATAGATAAAAAATAATGGTGTTTAATTTTTCTTTGACAGGTACTAAGCCACCTGAACTCGATGGCTTCAAAGTTGCGGACAGTGCTGCTTCAGTTCATTACACGTTTGAAACCTCCTCGGAATAATTGGAATTAACTTCAGAATGTACATAAACAGTGTTTCATTATAAGATATTGCTTAAGCAACTTTTGGTATGACGTGTGAAATGATGGGGCAAAAGTGCTATGTAAGTACATATTTGTGTTTCAAAATTGTTTATTTTTTAATATTTGTAGACTGTTCTAGTGCAGTATATTTACTTTTTTATTTACATTTTTCTTTCCCTTCTTTTGTCATGTTCAGAGAATACAATTTAAATTCGAATCATAGTGAATGAAAAAATACATTTTATGATAGCATGAGAGTAAATTTTTAGTTTATGTTGTATTTTGAATATAATATTTATTGATACCTTTTCATGATTAAAAATGAATCACTCTATTTAAATTCAATTTTGCCAGCCCACAGAAAAAAACATTTCTGGATTTGAAGAGAATTCTAACCTAGAAAGATATTGGTGGAAACGATATTTTATCTAAAGAATTTATCAGTGCGTATGAATAATTTATGAATGGCATTTGAATGTAAATAACATTGCTGCTGAGTACTTTCTAATTTTCTTTTTAAATTATGCAGTTATTTAAATCCAAAATTCTCTCAATGTAAAAAAATATATAATATGAAATGTATACCTATTTTTAATTATCAGTTGCTTATTGAATACTTATAAACTATGTGCAAGAAACAAATTTTCACAATCTTGGACATTCATGGCTTTTATATTTCTACTGACAATAGATCTATGCTTGTATAAGATTTCTATTCTGAATACTAATAAAAGAAATTATATTTGTATACTCTGAAATAATAAATTCTGTTATCAAAAAATTGCTGGTTGATATTTAGTTGGAAAAACCTCTTAACCTTCAAAAATTAACATACTTCCAAAGAATATTTACTTTTGGCATTTGAACAGCTGAAATGCTTCGATAAAGTTACAAAATAAAAATAAATTCAGTTAGAATCTTATCGAATAATACAATGCATTTATTAATTACATATCGAAATTAATATGGTAATGATGTGACCGTTATCCATGATTTCCTTTCAGTTTAACTATTCAGAACACACAATTATAAGAAAACCCAACAAAGAACGAAAAATCTGTAAACTGTTGATGAAAACGAGTTTGAACGCGAGCATCGTGAAAGCAATAATGTCGTCAAACGTTAACAGCACGATGTTTGACCTTCATTTCATATAAGAAATGGTTTCGAATGCCTGGGACTCATTAGAAAAAAGATATAATTCGTTTTCGGAATACTACCTTTATGCATAGTTAACCAAGCATGAAAAAAATTGTTTTAATTTTTTTTTCGGAAGAAAATACCGTTTTTAAAAGGAATGCGCTACTTTTATGAATGTAATTGCAAGGCAATTTACTTCCGAGTGTTTAAAATTAAACGCCGTGTATTTCCTGTTTTCTTATTTAAAGCATAAAAAAGTTAATTAAACTTCGGCTATCTTTGCATAGAAGGAAAACTGTTATTTTTTTCCAATTTATAATTAATGCAATGAAATTAAATCATTTCATTTAAATCGAAATGAATTAAAATATATTTATGCCTGGCATTAATAGAAGTTGGTGGCGTTAGTTTATCTTGAATTTTGAAATGTTAACATTTATTTTTTTATTTATCTTTATTTCATATTTATTTATTTTTATTTTGCGGTTAAAACTTGAGGAATTGAGTTTGGACTGGTACACTATTGTTCAGTTGACCCACATAATGAAATTTTATTTTGAAAATTAAGTTTCTCACAGGTTGTAGTCAGGATTACCTAAAACCAACAACTCTGTTTCTAACCATATTTAGTAAAATTAATATAATTCACCTATCTTTATTGAATTTTGCACTATTTTGTCTATAATTTTGTAATAATCCTCAGTATAATGACGACGTGCACTTGTTTATCATCAATATATGGGATAAAAAGAACGTAGATTTTCTTTAAAAATTCGTTGTAATAACTTATTGCGTGTTTCGTACCATAATATTCCCTCTTCCAATACAGATTTGAATTATTGTTCTAGTGTTTAATTTGTGTTATAAAATTGTTTAAAACCTGTTACGTTAGAGTTACTGGTCATTGCTTCTCAAAAAAAAAAAAAAAAAAAAAAACATTATTTGGATCCGCTAGGTCGAAATACTAAGTACACTAGCCCAGTCTAAATATTAACAGCGGAATAAAATTTAAAAAAAAATCAAAACTGAATATATCTTTAAAAACTATTGAAATTTCATAATGATGGGATAATTTTGCACCACCTTGAGGTCGCATTTTTATTGTTTAATATTTAAAAGAAAAGAGATTGATTTGGGAGTAAAAAATATTGCCAGATAACCTTCGAATGTGATCCCGGAACTGTGAGAAAAATATTGTATTTTTCATACGATTATAAGCAGTGATTTATTATGAGTAAGAAGTGTTAAACACATTCTTTCATGTAAGCGTGAACTTATAAAAGTGAAACGCCCTTCTTAGTCAGAAGAATCTCTATTGTACGTGTTGGATAAAGAAACTCTCTTTACTGAGCTGACAAAAAAGTGATTTTTCTTTTAAGTCAGAACAATGCGAAATTTGAATGATACAGACTCTGAGGAATTCAACGCTTGTTATCTAGCTTAAGAGCACATGTTTTATACGGAGAGCAAAAAAATTCTAAATATGATGCCAGAAATAGTCATTTTATAGGCATTAAATCTTATTGAGAAGAGATCGTTGATTTCTTTCTGGAAAGGATGTAACGATAATTTGCTACTGTAGTAAATTTCTACAGTGTGTTTGAAAGGGAAATGAAATACATTCTTTGTTATTATTCTTAAGATCGACGTTGAAGATATTCGCGTCTAATTAAAAAATGCTAGAATAACGTGGCTTGTAAATAAATTTAATAAATACAGAAGAAAATAATTCAATAATATGCAGATTCATGCTGATGCGAAGCTATTTTGAAAAAAACTATTAAAAAAACAACTTTTTGCATTAAGAAAGATATTTACAGTTATTCCGTTTTTTTAATTAGTGAATTTGAATGATTTTATTGTGGTTTTTTTAAAAGACTTCCTGGGCAGATACTTTTTCTTATCCATTTCGTATTTCTTAATGAAGACCATTTATATAAATAGTTTTACATGCTGCAGGCATTATTTTCATTTATAATAGAATCATAAAATAAAAATGTAAACCAAATGCCGTTTTGAAGTGAATAACTATCTTGTGTTCGTCAGAAAATTATATTATTATAGGTAGAAAAAAGTAGCCCCCTAAAGTTGTGGGGCCACAGGCAATTTCATATTTTGTTTATTTGATAATCCAGCTCTGGTTATATCACATGCCCACTAGAATAAAAACCCTTTCATTTAACTTTTATTTCGTTTTTCCCTTTTAATTACAACAGTATTTATATTTGTTCAAATGTTCAAATTATATGTACTTTTTTAATTTTGATTTTATTAACGCATTTTTTCCACAGAAAATTTGCTTTACGGAACACGGTTTTGCCACAGTATTAGTGACATAAAGTCAGCATTCAGCAAGAGTTTACTATACCGTTTTTAGAATGCGTTTTTTTTTTTTTTTTTTTTTGGCAAAACTGAAATATATTTCAAATTTTTTTATTTTTACTTATTTAAAGCATTTTTGATGTACGTAATTTGAAAACAATTATTTTTTCTTAAAAATATTCCATGGTTTTCTTAAAAAATTATTGATTTTTACCATATTAGAATTTCTGAGGCGGTTTTGTAATATAAAATCATTGGAATGTTAAATATTTTGATTTTTAGCAAAGAGTTTTAAATTTCAATGTAAAATTAGACTTCTAAGTTGTTGTGGTTTTTTTCTTTCTAAAACTATTGTCATTAATATATTTAGTATTAAATTAATATATTTAGAGGCCCTCTGAGGAATGCAAAAAACCGCAATTCAAGATAATTGTATTTTAAAAATTTTCTGTTTGAAATAATAATTATTATAATGTAAAAAATTGAAAGCGCATAATGAAGGCATTCTGCATTCGTGAAACAATAACAAAGTAAATTGTTTAAATTATATTTACTGTATTGTTTTTAATTACAAAACAAATTGTAAAAATTTTAAATGTATTAATTACATCAAAGGAAACACACATGAAAGTAAAAAAAGTTTCTTTGTACTTTTTGTTCGAACTATATAAATGAGAAAAAAGAGCAACTGCGTTATTTATACAATCTAAAACAACTTGCCAAATGAATCACATTATGCATTGCGTAGTAACAAAGAAAAAAAATGGAATAAAAGTTATTTCAATGTATATTGCAAAATCAACAATTGACAAAGATGCAGTCTTTGTTTCCACTTATGCCACTCTTTTTTTCAAGGTTTTTTCTTGTTCTCTAGCATTATTCAGACTTACAATCCTTGAAGCAAGATTAAAATAATATCAAGATTATCTTATTTATCTCATGCCATCAACTGACTTTCAGGCAAAAGATTATATTTTAATAACTTTAGCTTTTTTAAAGTAAAAATTATGCAAATTCTAGTGCAACGGTTGCCTTTTCCAAAAATTGATGTGTGACATTTCTTGACATATTTTATAATTTCAAATTTGAACTATAAATAAGTATGTTGAACAATAAATGAATATTTATGAGGTTCATAATTTTTGTTAAATGTGTATTTATATTTTTGACACAAATTTTATTTAGATAGGTTGCTAATTAATTGATTATTGATGTATTGTTATAAATAATTTAATTCTTTGTATCAATCGCGTGGATATTATCAAATATGTTTATGCCTTAATTATTTGTAACTGTAGGTTTGAAATATTTCATATTTAAGCCTGAAATTCATTCTTTAGTTAATAAATGTGAGAATTTAGTAAAAAAAATAAATCCAATTTTAATAATTGAAAAGTATTCTTAATTGTCAAATATAAACATTATTATACGAGTGACTCTTAAAATAAAGGGGAATTTATGAATGGTATTTATTAACGTATTGAAAACCGGCAAAGGGTTTTAATTCTCCTACATTTTTAAAGAATTTACTTTGAATTAGAGACTTGAGGATATGTTTTCATTCGTTTACTAGTTTTAAAAATGCATTAATTAATTTAACATTAAGTGTAAACAAATATCTGTGAGTCACTTACAGTCAGTATTTACGTCAGTCACTTGAGTCACTTAATTTCAATCATCAGTATTTACGTCTGTAAATACTGATGGGTTGTTTTAAAATATTCTATACGATGTTATAATTCATGAAGTACACTCAGAAATTTTTTTTTTATTTTTAGTTGCATGCAATGAGATCAATGTACGTAATATAATTTTCTGTTGACAAATAAGTTAGGTATATCATCTAAGCAAGTTGTCCTATACTGTGCTATGACGTTAAGACTTTTTCTTAAGATTCGTAGATGATTCCAAAATTAAAACGGCGCGAATGTCTGACATGCATCATAGGGCTCTGAATTTCCCGGAATAACAATAAATATACACAAATGCACGATAAATAAAGAAGGAATTTATTTTCGCTTTCACCAATTAAGCAAAAAAGCAAAATAATGGGTATGTTAAATTTGAAATTTTATATTAAAATTTTTAAATTTCAGTTCATTTAGTTTGTTAGGTTTATGTCCTTTTTCAAAATTGAGATCGTGTTTCTGAACAGAATTCTAGCGAGCGTGAGAATTAAAAACATGGTGCCTTAAAATTTTCAGTCCAGATAACAGCAACATGAGGTGTTTGACCACGGCCAAATGCAACGCGCGCTAGATCCATACACAATGCGGATATTCAATGGGATCGAAACTGAAAACCCTTCGACCATGAAGCCAACGGTTTGCCACAAGGCAACTGTGGCCTTTTCTAGAATTTTGGATTAATGTTTTTGCTATTTTTTTTCAGATCCATTAGAGGAAAAACTTTTTTTTTAAATTAAGGATTGTATTATGTTATTGAAAAAACTCTTCTTGTCTTAAATTATAATTTGTTTGTGAAAAAAAAATTAAAGTGTACTGATGAATTAATTAAAATTACGTTTGAATTATTCAATTGCATTTAAATGATGTTGCCATCTAAGATCAATCAAATTCTTTTCATTCTGAATTAGACGCAGAAATGAATATAAAAATATATTGCTCCGGAAACGGTTAACACAACATGCACCATCCAAAATCAAGCTATATTTGCCTGTTCTTAATTTCAAAATAATCTATAAAATTTGAACACTAGGGGGGAAAAACTGATCACTGATACATAAATGAATCATCTAAGGAAACAATTTGATGATGATCTTAAATATTTGTACCTTATTATCTTGTTTTAAGTATTCAATTTACTGTAAATTAAAAGAAAGCATTGAATTTTTTCAGGTGTCGCTCAAAATGCACCGGCAGTTGTACAAAGAACATCTCAGTCTGCAAAAATCATTCTGTGCGCTTTATCGACATATGTCACAAGAAAATAATTCCAAGGTAAGTTAAATTTTGTAATACTTTTATGGAAAGGGGAAAACAAATTTCAATTGTTTTAAAAGTTGATTTTCGTATTTTACTGTTACAGTAAAATTATTTTAACGCAATTACCAATACACGTGTGTGTTATTTCTCACTATGCACTGAACATGCAACCTTCTAGATGAATTTTCAAACTTTGTCAAATTTATGGCAACAGTCGAGACTTCTCTCATATTCTATTTTGAGTTATCTTTTTGATAAATGGAATAAGATTTTTCTCCGAAGCTTCCTTTAGTTTAAAGAACGAATACGAAGAAATCAAGAAAACATTACTGATTCTACCATTTGATAAATTGTGATAAATGTGCAGAAGTTGACATGTATGAAATATATTTAATGATTTCATTCCGAGATTAAAGGATCTGAGAAATTTAAATAAAAAGTGGCATACATTTGAATTTAAGATTTCGCAAATCTAGTATTAATCTTTTCCATAAAATGTTTTCATTAATCTTACAGTTTTATTCATATTTCAGAATAACCTTAGGACATTGTTTATCTTTTTATGACTGAGTTTTGAACAGGCTTTTGTTTGCAATAGGTTTATTTTTTTTATAAATATGAACAGAGACTTAATTTTATGGTGGACGCTTACCCAGTATTTGACATCTAGCCTTGACTTACTTTCCACAACAACTATTACTACAAAGAAACTTGCTTTAAAATCAAATCTCTTTTGTCCCGCAATTCTGAAGGAAAACAAAGATGGCGATGACCTTGAACTTATCTTTGTGTTAATAAACTTATCTATGTGTTCAGTCAATTTGAGTAACTGGTTCCTAAAATTATACAGCGCACCGTGCAAATTAAGCTTTCTATCATCTCCAGTAGTCGGAAACTAGAAGTCTGGGAGACTTGCAGAAAGTATTTGAGATTTTTACATTTTTTTTTCTTCCATACTTTCTACCTGAGTGGATGCCGAAGATTTTTTTTATTTGCACTTAAATTAAGTTTCGCACCACTGAACTAACTGACTACAGGTTTATCCGAGATTCACAATAAAAAAAAATGAAATAACATTCCAATCTGAAAAATTAAGAGCACTTTAGATTGTGTTTACAATTAGGTTAAATTTGAATTGCAGTTAAGAAATAGGAAAAAGAACATTTGAAGAGGTTAGTGAAAGTCAGTGAGGGTTAAAAACTTGAACTTCACTTTTGTAAATGTAACATATGACGCAAGAGTTTACAGAAAATAATGGTGTTTGAAGAATAAAAAATGAATTTTTAGCATGAAAAGAATATTAATGATTACTGTCACCATTATTTTCTACTAATTACAATCAACATTATTGCGCAAAGTTCAATGTACATTATTCTGTAGACTTGATAGAGTTAATAGAAACTAAGAGAGACTGAAAAGAAAAATCGCAGTAAATTTTAAGTATTATATTAACCAGCACATACTTGTATTTAATTTCGTATGAAACTCCATTACTTATTTATTTAGTGCAATCCAAAACCGATGAGGTTAATGAAGGTTAAAAACTTGGACTTACAGTTTGTATATGAACACATAATGGCACAGTTCACAAAAAATAGTTGAAGCTGAACAATAAAAATGAATTTGAAGCTATGAAAAGGAAGTAAAGTTCCGTTTCCGTTTTTCTCTGCATGTTTTAACCCTCATTATTCTGTAAAATGCAATGTACATTATTCTGTAAACACTGATAGAGTTTACAGAAAATAATCTAGCTTGAACATTACCGTGATAGCATTAGTATTAATAAAATTAATTTTAAATATTATTTGAGCAAGTAGTTGCTTCGATTTAATTGCGTATGAAATTTTATTATTTGTTTGTTGATTGCATATCTAAACTCCAGGAGATGCATTATTTATTTGTATTTTATGTGCAAGAAAAGATTTATTCGGAATGCCAGTAATAAGTTTGAAAATTGAGGAACATAATACATGCTTATATAAAATGCTTTATTGTCATTTTTTATTATTTATCATGCTTTGATAAAGCATCTATAGCTTACTAAGATCAATCAATTTTTTCAATCTATCAATTTTTGAAGATTCCATCATTTTTTTTGTCAGTTAGTCATTTATAGCTTACTCATTTATATTCAGTCAAATTTTCTTGAACATTTCACTGATTTAGTACGCGCTTGGAAATACTTATCAATCAGTGATTTCTTAGGTAAGTAAATATTTGGAATTGAATGGCACAAAAGACAGATATGGCTATACAGCGCCAGATATATGGTAAGAAGGGGATAATATATAAAAAAACTATAACTGTTGGAACGATAACATGATGGAAAGTAAGTACGATAAACGATTTTTTAAATGAGATGCAGTGGATGTGGGAGAAAGATAATAAATGTAAAAAGCATTCAATTCAGAAATCAGTTTTATTGCAAAGAAACAAATAGTGAGCGTTTTAACCAGTAAAAAATAAGTCATGAATCCCCAAAAAATGATGGCAGATGAAATTCACTGTTGTTTTGAACATAAGTGCAATTCATGTGCAAATGTAAATTGTATATTTTCAAAGGAAGGAATTGGTAATTAATTGAGAGGAAATGTAGCTTTTCAACAGCCTTATAAGTAATTTATCTAAGAAGGCAACATATTTATAATTTGGTGGTGTTAATGAACGTAAGATTAGAAAACGTTATTATGTACTTTTGTACCTTAAACATGTATTAATTTATTAATTACATTCTCCTTGGTGGTCTGGTGACCGAATCTCGAGAGGAATGGATGTTGGGGAAAGAGTCGATTGCACAAAGACCTTCCAAGCGTGTTCATCAAGCGCACGGAAACACGTCAGAATCACATATATAGTTTCGATAGGTTATTGCTTTCAAATTTCATCATTGTCATGACCATAGTTTGACATTACCATTACAAAATAATGTCTGAAGCTGAGCGTTAATTTAACATAACTAAATTAAATCTCGGACAATAAGTGAACTACATACTTTAAAGAATGTATTAAACTATACCATCTAGAAAAAAATAATCAACATCCGTCACTTAACAGTTTTCAACTTGTTTTTTTTGGGGGGGGGGGAGGAAGGGTATTTCTTGGGCAACAATAAATGCCCTAGAAGTATTAAACGCCAACAATACACGCCTAAAACATAAAACTATTTGTCTACTCTACACCACAATGTGAAATTATAGGATGTCTGTTATTTAAAAAGGGCCAGAGCATGACAAAAAATAACTCTCGTATGCATTCAGTATTAATTATATTTATCATCCTTCAAAATAATGATTTGTTTTACCTGAAGAACTGAATATTTATGACAACAGTAAAGGAAGTCTCTCCCCTCATATCCACCTGATATGGTTTGCATTACCGGAACTCCCAACCATTAATTCTGCAGCTGGTTATAGCCAGGTAACGAATTTAAACTTTTTTTGATTCGTGTTTCGTTGAGGATAAAAGAAGCTAGCTTTAGTTATATTGACGTCCCAATTTAAAGCTAAAAGAGATATCGTTTGGGACCAGCCAGGTAATTTTGTGCCATGCTAGGATCACAGAATAGCTCTCGAGAAGGTACTTGTTCTACTTACTTCCACATCAAACAAGCGAAATGATTTGATAGATTTAGCATGTATTAGGCCCACACACATTATAGATCTGCGGTGAAATCACATCTTGAAACTGAAGCTATCGGTTAAGATAGTTAATAACATCATTAAAATGAGAAAGATTTACAAAGAATTTCTGGCTGATAATAAAGTTATCTTCGGCGTTGTTACTGTAGCTGTTTAGCGCTATTAGTCCGATAAAGCCATGAATTAGATTCATTATTTGAGAGCAGCTTTTCAGATCGATATATACATATGAAATTTAAGCAAGCGAAAATGGGTAGATGTTGTTCATAAATAAATCAGAATTTTAAAATTCATTAAATCACTCTTTGAAGGAAAGATTTATTGTTGAACTCGGGGATAAATCAATCATTATCTTCTGATAAAAAGCAAACATAATATTTTTCTTAATAGAAATGAATCTAAGAAAATTCTTTTTGGTATACACAAGGAGATTTGATAGTGTTTTTTAAGCCGTATGTAAAGCATGAAAAACTATGAACTTCGATTTTGAACAAATTGAAATTGAAATAATATATATAATTTGTATATAATTATTATAAATATAATAATTATATACAAATTATTAAATTGAGAAAATTTAAATTGAAATAATATATATAATTTGTATATAATTATTATAATTGTAGTAATTACATACAAATATTATTAATTGAACAAATTATTAATTGAGATTTAATTAAATTTATTCAAAGACTCAAGGCTTCTGAGAAATATTTATTTTTTAAACATTACACTAAATTTTTTATGTTAAATATGGTTTTTACCTAGCAAATCATAATTTTCTCGAATCATAAATGGAAATTCTAAACTGATTTAAATAAAAGCTAATCGTAATTATGGATAAATTTGCACTAAATATAAAACAGAATGCATAGCTTTTACGACTTTTCAATTGAAGTTTAATCCTATGAATTCTATGGTATATGTCATTTATATTTTGCATAGCTAAATGCGAAAATTTAATTTTCATTCTTTGGTATAAGAATTGACAGCACTCCAAACAAGTTACTGAAAGTATTTTTAGGATTCAAAATTTCGCAGGTGTTCGCAATATTCATTATACGGCTGTGCTACTGAACTTAGAAACCTGTCTTAGATGACTTTCTAAAACAGTACAGAAGAAATAAGTTGAAATAAAAAGAAATTATTAAACGAGGACGACATCTCCTGCAGGAAATCCCACAGAGTTCTTAAAATTACTTCAACTGGCCTAACAACTAAGCATAGAAAACTAAACCGGCGTTGCACAGCATCCCTTTTTCTTTATTTTTATATCTGCCATTTGTTTACAAACGCCGTTTGAAACACGTGTTGGGAAACACGTTTGTCCGGTATCCCATAATGCTAGGTAGGTGACCCTATTTTCTCACATTTTTCATTTGACTATATATGAGGTCCTCGCCAATAGATGGCGACACGGAGAAAAATTAAGAATGCACTTTTTAGTCGATGTGCATCTTGTTTTGTTTTTAAAATTACTAAACTTGGAGAATAAATTTTTGTGGAAGATTTTTTTTTTTACAAAAGAAAGTACATAATAAACAAAAAATTGATATAACAGCTCACAGCTATGTAAATGCTTTCCCTGTTGAATTAAATAAGACTTTAGATAAAAA
>JAPMOR010011977.1:432371-447285 GCA_026543865.1 Argiope aurantia | reverse complement strand
TTTTTATCTAAAGTCTTATTTAATTCAACAGGGAAAGCATTTACATAGCTGTGAGCTGTTACATCAGAAAATTTAATACTGTAAAAGATTAAGGATTTTAAGTAATCATTAACAATCTAAGTATGTTCAACATGGGACAGCATGTTAAAAACAAAATTAAAAAATAATTGAAGAAAAATTCAAACATAAAATATGAGATAAATGAAAGCGCTATAAACTATTTATTTTATTTCAATAATTAATTGTATTTACCTTCACCTTAAATCTTAAATTTTTTGTCCTTTTCAAGCATGCTATCGCGGAAAGAAAATAAAATTTTTCATTTCTAAAAGGCTCACATTCAGTTCTTAGTGTGGAAAATTGTTCTTTAATTATAAATTTACATTAGCACCTTACATTTAATTTAGGTGTTTCCTACCAAAAATGGCTTTAACAAATTACAGATTAAATTTGTAAAGTGGAAAGACTCTTCAGTGAGACTCAGATTGTTTACAAAAGATCTAAATTTAAACTAAATTTGTGAGTCTTCCCATGTGTAGCGATGGAAGGAAAGGGGGAAAATAAATGAAAGCAATTCTTTTAAGAAATTAATAAATCTGCCAGTATTGTCTTCAGAATGATTCCAGTCCATTCTCGGGTTCCTCATCTTATATTTGTGTCGACTTCAAGAGGCAAAACGACTTATTTTGAAAGTCAGCCCAGTATAAAATGAGCGTAGCATATTTAAGAAACCTAACAGGTAAAATAAGAATTCAAAATTCTTATCTATGTTTTCGAAAAAGGTATCCGGATAATCTTATTAGATCTTAATTTATATTTACTTGAACCTTTATTTCTATTTTATTCAAAGCTCTGTTATCTCTTGTTTTCAACTGAAACCAAGAACACAGGATTTGCTTGAAGCCATTTAAAAGTATATCACGTCTGGCTACAATCAAAAAGATCTCTGCTTAAATCTGGGGCTAAATGGGTTTATTACCACCTGAACGGCGAGCGATGCCGGTTTTTCATTTACTGTAGTAAATTGCTTAAGACCTTATTTGGAGGAGGAGGAGGAGACAGCTTTCAATATATCTTCGTCCCCACATTCGATCAAAAAGGGGACATAAAAAAGATCGTAATTTGCATAACGATTATGAGGCGGAAAGTGAACGCCCAGTTGATGTATGCTTGTTTCAAATCATCTGTCTGTAATTGGAAAGACCTCGATTCGAATTCGAGGTCGGGGTGAAAGTTTTGTAACCTTGTTTCTTATTTCAGGTATTTATTTTCTGCGAGATGTATGTTTGAAAGAACTGACATGGCTTATAATTAATATATAATAGGTGTTCAATTAATGAGCATATCCGTTTAAAAACGGCGGTCGTTCCCGGATTCATGATTTTACCATAGATATTTGAGGGAATTTGATTAGTTCGTTCTGTTAATAGAAAAAAAATGCATATTTTTCACTGTTTTTTATTTATAAGAAATGACAACAATGCAATTTTGAAATTTCATCTGCCATTTTCAATGCTTAAAATCTTTCAAATCTGTTTTTTTTTTTTTTGGTACCATCTTTCGATTTTCTGCCATTTTCTGATGATATATTTTTTGTATCATTTCCGCTATAAGAATATGTAGTAACTCAAACTTCTAAGATCTGGTTTAAACTTACTGTAATGCACATTAAAGAGTTACAGAATTTCACTTTTGTCGGTTACTTATTTGTTATAACTGTGATAGCGTATTGGTTATCCGAGCATGTATTTTCGTTCAAGCATAAAACCTCTTGAAATTAGCAGTCAACTATCTGTTTTCTGATTATACGTAATTTTTTTTAAAAAAAATACATAACAGCAGGGTGACAGTTTGATTTTACTAGTTGCTTATAGATGGCGACACGAAATCTTAATTATTACGAAGAAAATCGAAACAGATTTTGTCACTACTTTCGCTAGAGATATCGTAAATCAGTAAGATGAAGATTTTGTGAGAGAGACTTAGATTTAGGAATCTAATGTGAGTAATTTAACGTCATTTATTGTTTATTCGTCCATTCGAAGCACAATTTTTTTTAAACGTTTAATAATTAATTTTAAATTTTAGACAGAGAAATTGTTATTACAATTTAAAAAAAATCATAGCATTAAGTATCGCAGGTTTTATATTTTCGCTAATGTTAGCTCGCATATTTGAAATATTTAATACTTATGTAGCTTGTTCGTAAATTTTAAATTTCGAAAACTTCTTAACTTCTTTAAAATTCTAATCGATATCTAATCTATCTAAATAAATTCTATCGCGAAATTGTCGAATCATAAAACAAAAGATGAAGTAAGATGTTTATATATAAGTTTTTGATGAAGTTAAAACTAGGGTTTAGTTAGATCTCAGAGAGATTCGAGTTCTGTTTCAGTATCTTTTATATTTTAGAAAGATGAAATCATTTTAATATTAAATATCAATTTTAAAGTTGAGCTATTGAATAATATATAAATTATTTTAATATTTAAAAAATTCCGAATACATAAATCGTATTAATATTTTGATAAAGCTTGAGTAAGGCTTTTCCTGTGCCTTTAATTTTGAAGGCATCCCGAAAAAAAAAAATCCGAATTTCATACAACTATTTTGAATAAAAAATAATTATCATATAACAGGGACACAAGAAAAAAAATTTAATGGCTAAATAATCTTTTTAAGAATCCTTTTTTACTGACTTTAATTTTTAAAGTGATTTCTTATTTTGCGCCAAAAGTATGTAATTAAATGAAAATTTTATACCATAACGGCAATTAATTTTTTAACATTAACATTTAAACTTTCAGATGAAAAGCACAGACCAACAAAGAAAGAAAAAAAATTGTTTAGCACTCTGGATAGAAATGACTTATACACAGTTGCAGATAAAGTGAAATTTTTAATATAAAATCTTCCAAAGGTGAACGTAGAAAACTAACTAAAAGCTTGAAATGGAAAACCATTCGCATTCTAATACTCTTGTTGGGTTCCAGAAATAAACGTTCCCTCACTTCCTGTGGTTAAAACTCTCAGTGTGGACTTTTTGCTTCCATCTCTGAAGCTGTTGGCGGCCGTTACGCGAATTGATACACAAGTTCTGGATTTTTCCTGGACTTTATGGTTCAATGCTCTTGCGTAGGAGACGAATTCATTAGTCCAATGACTGGGAATAATACTTCCGTTAAAAACGTAACCTTCCTTTTCAGGAAGTGCCACTGATTGAACGAAATGTCTGTAAAATTAAGCGTGCTATCATTATGTTATCTATAGAAATCAAAGGATGTACAATCAACGCATTAGCATGGTTAATAAAATTACACGGAAGTGAAATAAATGGTGTGATATCTTAGATTAAACTTCATAAAATGATTCATGCTTTTATCTTCTAATATGCTGAATCATACTTTAAATTTTCGTTATCAAACTTTTATAGTTTGTGTTTTCCATGGAAATTTAGATTAAAATCGTAATCTATCCGATTATGTAGTATTACTCTGGAAATGCTATTAAGTAATGTATAACTTGACTTGATAAATATCTATCTGACTGTAAAAAAATATATCGAATGGACATAGGATAATAATTGAATTGAATTCAGAGATTATTGAAAATTAATATAAACGCACTTCAAAGGTAGGAGTGATAATTCAAATGTCAATATTTATTATGTATTATTGAAAATTTGTTTTTAAATAAAATAAATTTTAACTTATTAATAAGTAACTACTAATCATTTTCAAAAACGAAAGTAGTAATCTAACTTATTGGACGGAGTTGATTCATACTGGTATTGGCTGTAATTCTTTGCTGTATTATGTAATAAACCACAATTCAAAGAAAGCCTGAAATGAGCTCTCATTTGTAAGTATATTTATTTTTATCATGTGACTGTGAAGTCACTCGAACAGATTACAATTTCAGCGAAATAATTTTGGAAATGATTGCAACATTTCAAATACAGAAAAGGTAATAAAAGTGATAAGGTAATAAGATTAAAATATCATGAAATCAAGTAGTAAAGCGATAACTATGTTAATCAAAAAGTAGAGATGTAAATTAATTAAAATAAATACGAAAAATGTTTTAAATTTAACTTGCGAAACTCTAAGATGCATTTAAGCTTCGAAATCTTTTTCTATGTGAACTTGCAAGCTGAAAGATGATCCAAAGAAATCAAAACTCATAAAAATGCTCTATTTTGAATTCTCATATCTTTCCAAATTGAGACCCAATTATTAATTATTGATAGAAGATACAATTAGGTAAACACTTACAAAGGAAAAAAATGATGAAATTTCATAAAAAAAACTAGGAAAATATAAAACGTCAGCATACCCGTATTTAAAGTAAAAAAGGCTGTGGAATTAGAGTAACGCTTTTGATTTTTCATTTCTAATTTATGCATTTTTTTTATTTTATTAACTTCATTTGCTTCGAAACGCAATTCTGAGAATATGAGAGTAAAGTTTTTTTCTCAATAAAATTACATTTTCCCTGTGTTTTCCATTGAATTTCAATTCGACTGAGCTTATCCGATAAAATCAAAAGATGTAGAAGTTGTACTTTTGTAAAGATGTACTTTTTTCGTCGTTTTTCAAAGGATTTTTAAAAATGTTTTGAGCTGAAAGGAAAAAAAATGCATATTTAGTTTTAAATGCTTGTTAAAAAGAAAATTATGGGAAAATAGTTATTTAGTACACGTAACTTTTTCGGTTTGAAACGGAAACTAAAGGTGATATCACACATTCTTACTATTTATTGTAGGACTTAAACTATGAATCATGACATCCAAGTGGGGTCGCGGAAAAAAAACCGCAAAAACTGTTGCAGAGACTTTATTTTAGATTCTTTAGAATGTATTAGCAAAAATAGTTCCGAAAATCATCTTCATTCGTAATATGTCATTAATTTTCTTTACAAAACTCTTCTCAATCGAACTTTCTTGTTGTGATATTAATTAACGTGTCATTTTCTTATTATTTATTTTTAAACTTTTGAAGAATGGTAAGATTTTTCTAAGTAAAACAATGGCGTGTTATTTTTTTTTCAATCCAAAAAGGAGAAATCAGTGAAAAAACTTAAGAAAGCCTGAGTTATTGACTCGAAATATGTGGTGTGCGTTTGTGGTGCACAAAGAATAAGTTATAAAAAAATAAATAAATACGCATTTGTCATTCCTGCTGCTATGGAAATCATCTTGACTATATAATTGGAATAAATCTTTTTGAAATAGTATAATTATGATTGAAAAATTAAAAGCAATTGTTTGAAAATTCTTTTTCGCATTTTCTCAACTAAAAGAAAACATTTTTCTTTCAGAATGCCTTGAATTGGATTCAAGAGAAAAACAGATTGGAAGCAACCGTAAAGCATTTCAAAGCTAAGGTGATTATATACATTTCTAAAAAAATAACAATTTCTGTAGTGTCATGTTTATGTTTTTTTTTTCGTACTAAACTGTAATCTACTTTAGCCAAAGTCATTTTTAAGTGTTTTTTTAAATAAAATTATTTTAATCGACATCTGAATATCTTTCAATTTTAAAAAACAAAGCATATTAACTTATGAAAATTGAAACTTTGACAGATAATTTCACCTTTTTGCATTACTTCTTAAGTATTGTTTTAGAATATCGAACTAATGATATTCTTAAATTACGATTTTTCTCTGAATTCATAGGCTTTACAGCTTCAAAGAAAATTGGAAGATACAAATGAACGTTGTGAACTTCTTGAATTTTGTCTCCTTGAATTGGAAAATCAAGCAAAGGTAAATATCATTTCAAATTTCGTAGATTTTTTTAAAAATTTTAATAACGCTTTCTGTAAGTTTAAATTAGAATAGTGCATTAACGCAGGTTGTCAAACACTTGATTTTAAGTTGCAATTCTTTTAATTGAAAAATGTTTGCTTTGCAAATGCCCTCATCACCACAGCTTTTTAAAAGAAATTTCAAAATTAAATCTTTATATTAAAGCAAGATATTAAAAATGACTGAAGTTCCAAAAAAATACATGTATATTTATACATTATGTAATAAACGCATCAATATAATTTTTTATTTAAACTCTAATATATTATATACAAAACTGAAATAATTTTATCATTGTCTAAAAAGAAATTAAAAAAAAAACAAATGGAAACAAATGAAAAATTATAAGACATAAGTAGAATTAATCCTATTTATGAAAAATTTGCATTTAAAATTATTAAATCTAATACCTTTAATAATATGGAAATTCTAAAATTCTGCTTTATGGTCATGAATTCATGATTATAGAAACTCTTACGTTAAATCGTAACAGAAGAAATTTAAACAACATTTCTGTTAAAAATTATATCAGAAATATTGTTTTATTTACCTACGTAATATGCAATTTATTTTAAAATCTTTCTGCTAAGCCAAGTATTATTAAGAAATGTAAAATTCTGGTAAAATATAAATAAATATAGTCTTATGTTTTTGTAATAGAACATTTACAAATGGCTGAAATAAAAAAAAATAATTGCATATATGAAAGAAATCGATAATAAATCTAAACTATTATTGATTAAATTCTAGCATCAATAACATTATCAAATGAAAGCGACTGTTTCACTTCTTAATGTACGCCTTTCAATATAATATTTACCACATAAAATTTTTTTAAAAATCAGTTTCAGAAACATTTCACGTGTAAAAAGAATGAAATTCAGGGTGAAACAATCTGAACAATATTTAGAATAGATGGCCCTACTGACAGGGAAAGGAATTTTCGGCATAGAATTTTCATCCCCTTCTGCTTGGTTCACGCCGTTTTGAGCGAAACTACTGCTTCCGTATCAAACGAATTAAAAGTCTTTCTTATGAAGGGAGCAAATGGTTGGCAGTTCTTTTCGTAGAGAGAGAGAATAACTATATTTACGCAGCGGCAGCTTTAAAAATAGTTCTAGACCAGCGAAAAGGTTGTATCTCTCTCCTCTTCCAGCCACCTCTTGACATATAGCCGCAGGGGTTTTCATACCGTTGTGTTGTCGACAATATATCATTCTCCCGAAATTATTCGTTGAAACTCGGTAAGTTTCACACCTGCCACTCATATAATTGTTTATGCCATACCATTTTCAGCTGTTCTAGTGATTTTTTTATACCGAAGTTTATATTGTTTTGTGAGTGTGACCCTTCATTGTATTTGTAAACAATGTCATTTTAATGCAAAATAGTGCTGCCCGGTTTCAAGGATTTGATGTAAAAATTCATTTGAATAGTTTTCAAGCATGCAATTATATTGGAGGGAGTTTTCGGAATTGTTTTTCTGTCTGAAAATCAAAGATATTAATTTTTTTACTCCTTTTGTTTGCATTATTAGAAAATAGTGTTGACAGCTATTACAAAAGGTGGCTGAATAAATTAAGACACAATGCAAATTTTACACTCAATCAGCTTCAAGGTCTCAAAGTTTTCTTTTTAGGGTTTTTGAAAGAAATCCAACTGTTTATTTAAATTTTTACAAGCAAATTTATTTCCCCTTTTTTCTTTAAATAATGTCATGAACTTTACAATTTAGTTTTCCCCTTGTTTACCAAACCCGAATGGGTATAATTAACATTTATTTCTTACTTTATATGACAACTATTGAACTTTTTATTTCAAATTCTTATTATGCGAAAGATATTAAATACTCGAATAGAGTAACTTTTTAATGGCCGAATTTTTAAAACCGAAAAAAAAAATTTATATTATAAATGGTAAATTAAAAGGCTTCCGAGTTTTTACGAGAATTTAAGAGCAATAAAGTTTTCTGATATACAGCAGACATTAAAGATCTGATACAGTATTAGTCTGATATTTGGTAAATTATTTTAATTCAGAAAATAAATATTTTTTACAATACTAAACTAAATTAAAAATTTCATTCTGTAATGTTATACTGTATATTAAATATAATATTCATGTTACAAATACCATTATAAAAATAAAAGCATTGTTATATATATATGTAAATGTTTTCCCAGTATTAATGTTTGTAAAATAATATCAATGTTTTAAATTTATTAATTGAAAATTTTTTAAATCAATAAAAAGTTGAAATTTCATAGATAGTATTTCAGCAATAACAATTCAAAACCAATATCATTGGAACACTTTATTTTACGTATAAATTATTCCAATTATACTGGTCTTGAATTAAGTATTATTTTTATTTATTTAAATTATTTATTATTAAACAATTATTTTTTATTTTATTTTTAATCAATTAACCTTTATTTTTTAAATTTAATGATCGTTTAATTTTTGTATTTCATTTAAAATATAGATTAAAAGTACAATAGTTAGATATTATTTATAAAACACGAAACTCTGAACTTCTAGATTTTCTGCATTATAAAAAAAACGTTATTATCTTTTATTTAACATTTTCCCGTGGTTTGTCACTAAAATGTATATCGCCGGATCATTGATACATATATAACGTTGATTACTGCATAATTTTTCTGGATATTTACAATAAGCAATCTTCAAGTTTACACAAAAAATGAACTGAAATTATAGATTTATCGGAAATCTCATAATTATTAACATCAACCGCAACTAACTTTTATCGAATTTCTGAATTTATTTTACAACTGACTGTTTTCTTTTTTACAGAAGAGTATCTTTTTACTTTTAAAAAAATCTCAAAAAAATTGCTACATATATGCAACTAATATAATGTACAGAAAAATTTAGAAAATTTGTCACATCAAACCTTTTTTTTTTATTTTTTTTTACGTATAGTAAAGTTAGAAGTATACAGATTAAAAAAAGAAAGAAAGAAAATTATATTTAAAAAACTAAAATGATTTAATGTAAATTTTTTTTATTTGCTGTTATACTAAATTGTCTTATAATTTATCATTTTTTTTTCAAATTGAAATTTTTTTAACAATCCATATGAAAAATATTAAAATGTACATTTTTAAAAAGTTCGGAAACTCCATTTTTAGATAGCTAAAAATAATTTTTAGCTATCTAAAAATTATAGGTGAAATATATTTTCAGTATATTTTACAATATGTACAATCAATTTAATGTTACAGCAATCTTTTCATGCAATGAAACTTTTCTATTAGAAAGCTTTAATCCCTACGAAAGATTAAATGCTAATAAACTTTAAGATAAATTATAGGCGGAAGCAATGAGAAAGGTACCTAAGCTTTGCTGTTGTCATTCGCGTTTTCATTTATTCGTTAAATATCCATTTTATTGTGGATTTGGCGTTCTTTCAAAAAGGTAAAAAGCGCGTATCATTTGTTTCTTGAAAATATTTGATAAAAGTAATTTTCGATATAAATTAAAATCTTTTCAATAATTTTCATACTGGAAAATAGTATTGATTCATATTTAGAATTACCGAAAAACTAGAAAGAAAATAAATATTAAAAAGAGTTATTGAAAAGAAGGAAAATCGTAAATACGGAAGAAGGAACTAATTTTAAATAAGTAACCTGAGTATATGTAGGGGAGGGGGAAAGGAGCCAAGTAGGTGTCCTTCATGCGAAATTGATTGCATTCAGAAAGGGATACAAAGGATAATAAATCGTTTCATCTATAAATTAATCCATCTGTTGGCGGCATCTTCCACACGAAGGGCAACCTTCTCACTTCAACTGATAGTGATGACAAATGAACGCGAGTTGACATGCTGTTTCAAAATAAAGTGTCTCTTGTCAAAGCTCCCGTATTTTGGATTTGAAAATATCTCCCGTTAATGCTCATTTTATATAGAGAATTATGAAGACTGATTAGTTACTGTAAGCACAGACATATGAATGAAAGAAAATTATTGAAAAATATGATTTTTTTATATGAATTATTCCAAGAAAGCATAGATTCGATTGTTTTAAACCATACCTTTATCAAAAAAAATACTTGCATGCATACATATTTAATTAATCATACATAATGCATAATCTCTTTAAAAACGTCTTAAAGGAGCCCAAATAGAATTAGCTAATCGCTGGCGAAAACTTAAAATTATAAATTTTAAATCTTACGAACTCTTAGTCTTATGAAAAAATTCAAGAATAAATTTATTTTATTTATATTTATTTGGTTGGTAGGAAATTAATTTCTTTTTTTTTTTTTTTTTTTTTTTATGGGAATGAAAGACAGTTTTCGTATAATAAACAAATACTTTATTAAATTATATATTGGCCGTTCTGGTCCAACACCTTTTGCCATCTTTCTGGTAGTAGCATAATTCCACGCTCATAAAATTTTTGGTCTTTGCTGCCAAAAAACTGATCGAGGTGGTTTTTGACCTCCTCATTTGAGATGATGGTTTTACCGTCTAAAACATTTAGCGAACCAGTTCTGGCACTGGCGTACTGTCAACACACCTTCTCCATACACATCGGTCCATTTCTTTCTGGCTTGAACAGCATTTTTACCCTTTCTGTAGTAAAGGAGTAAGATATGTCGAAAATGCTGCTTATCGCTCTCCCTATTTAAAAGGGCACCAACCAAAAACTACTGTGTAGAATTAATTGGAATTTTTCACACACAAGTCGTGCTATATGAGCTCTCAAAGCACATAAAAATTATACGGCTTAAATGTGAAGTTGGGTGCAAAAAAAAATACAATTAAATCCTCTGTCGGGAAAAAACGAAATTACTTTCCGAACAACCTAATATTTATGAACTTTAATTTTAAATTTAAAAAATCCATAACCATTCTCTTTAAATGCGAAATCTTTTTTTAATATTTAAAATATCATTTTTTAAATTTTACTGTATGTTGTAGTATTGCTGCATTGTCAGCAGGCTGTTTGAATACTTATTTATACGTAAGGATGTGCTGTCCTAAAATTCTTTGTAAATACCAACTGTTTTGTTATGAGATTGTTTATCGCGATTTCACTTATTCATTGAATCCTTTTCATAAACATTAAAATCTTTTTAAAATACATATAAATAACTGAGTTGTAATTAAATTAATATTGCAATGAAATATCCGCATAATAAATAGTGTTTGATTATAATTTCAGAATTTTTTTTTAATTCAGAAAATGATAAAAATTATTTAACGATTTCATTAGTTTGATATAGAAACAGCTTCTTTTGTGTTTGTAAAACTACGATTAGAAATCACTTCGTTTTAGCGATGCAAACACCTGGTTTTTGAATAAACTGCTTTCAGCGTTTACATTATCATATCAAATGTACAGGAACTAAGCTAAATGTTTTGTTTCAAATGCGACTACACACGTGTTTTCAGAATTAAGGAAATTTTTGTCTGCTGGTTCTGTCTGCATTCATATCAACTAATCTACTTTCATTTTAAGAAAGTAGATTAGTTGTACAACTAATCTGCTTTCATTTAAGTTATATATATATATATATATATATATATAGTTACCAAATTTTGAAAACTAATAGAAATTAAAAAGATAAATTGCTTTTTATGTACCTAATCAGGTGAAATAAATTAGAAAAATTATAAATTTCTTCGTCGTAATTTCCGCTGAATAAAATGGTCATAAAAATCATAGTAAATTTCTTGCAGATATGGGTAGTAATATAGCTTTTAATTGTATTTTCAGCTAAATTCACTGGTGTAAGTAAATAATCTAAATAACCGATTCTAAAAAGTTAAACTATCGACAAATTAGAAACAATAAAATTATAAATACAATATTACTTACATTTCAACATTATGAATAATTGGCATATATTTAAAATTCCAAACATTCAAATTAAAAACATGTTTTTATATTTCTGTAATACAAATTTCAGGATTAAGTTGCATAACTAAGAAATTTGTATGAACTGGGTCTATTTGGTGCAAGATTCTGGTCCGGTTTGAGTTTTATATACATTTGTTCGTTTTGATTCTAATAGAAAAAAGTATAAAATATTTTTTTATCTAAAAAAAAGTATGAAATTTGTAAATTATCTAAATAAAATGATATTAGGCTCTATAAATTGTTTAAGGGGATCGTATAATAAAAAAAATTCTAGTCTAGATGGATATTATTTTAATTTCTTTGTTTGTACACTATTTTGTTTTATTAACTTCAAGAATAAATAAGTGCACAAGACAGAACAAGCCGGGATGTTGGCCAAGCCTGATTTTCTACCTTGATATTTTTAAAAATATTGAATTCGGATAGGTAAAGAAAACTTAACAGATTATATGAATATGTCATTTTCAGCCAGGACTTTAGAAATTATTTTTATTATATATACGAACCACGGTATAACAGAATACAGCATTTTTCTGGGAATTATTTATGTTATACCATATCAAGAAGAAAGAAACGACGGTTTTGCTTCTGGTTTTAATAAATTGGATTTATTTCAACTTTTTAAAAGATAATTTATAGTTTAAATGTTTAGACAACATTTTCATCCATAAATTCTGTAAAGTAACAATTACAGCAACATATGCTTACTTGATGTCAAAAAAAATGAGTTATCTGAATTAATAATTTCCCCTTATATGATTTCATCATCTTTCTGATAAAAAGAAATAAAAAAAAATCAGGAATCAAAAGTTAAATCCACATGTCAGCGCCTTTCATGCGAAAGAAATCCCGGGAAAAATTGTTTATTCTTTCATTAACAAAATTTCTGAATTTCGCTATTTTCAATTTTTAGATATTTTGACAACAAATGCAAAGTAAAGCTCTGACCTAAAATGAGGATTTAAATACTCAGCTATTATATTTCAATATACAATATATTTCGAGTCCACAAGAAAATTTAAAAACTCAATAATGGACTTCAAAATTTAATTCCGTTTTTTTCTATTAAAGTAAAATTTAACTCAATTTTTCTCTTAAAATGACTCTTAAACAAATGTGTCACACATGGGATTTTGGTTAGAGATATAGATATTTTTTGCAAATTTAAATCGAATGAAAAATATTGACAGCAGACTGCAGAATTGCACCATATAAATGCACGTGTCCAAAGCTCTACAACGTTCTGTCTTTGCTGTTAAGATTATTTTAAGATTGCCGCCTTTGGAAGGGGAGGGAAAAAAAAAAAAACGCTAGACAGCATTTTTGAAGAAGTGCTCGACTGAATTCCAGACACAACGAAACGCGCATGAGTTCCCCTTTTTGCTGACCCATTTTTGTCTAAGGTTTCACTTGCTGTGTTGAGAAGTAAATTTAAAATAAATAACAGTTGTTTTCACTTCATTATATATGTCTTATAAAATCGGGATATAACAAATGTATTTTTCTGCTACCTGTGGTTGGTCGCAGTGGTCTGATAGTTTTCTGAATTTCATATTCAAAAAACCCACGGTCCTCACTTGTGGTTCTAATTCCATTGACGATTTTTGAAGTGTGCTTGTTTTTCTAAAAGAGGTCATCTGAAGCATCCCAACATTTAGTTCGGCTTGCAAGTTTTGAAAGTAATGGAAATCCGCGGCATCAGACCACAATATAATATGTACGATGGTTATTTCTTATCACATTCTTCTAGCTTCAATATCCGAAATACTTACTGCAGTCTGCCAGGAAACATTAATACAAATCTCTTTTTCTATGATAAGTAGTCAATTTCAATCAAGAGTTGATGCATTTTGTACTCTTTACATCAGGAAATCCGCGACCCCTATCCAAAATAAAGTCATGTGCTATTACAACTTAAATAAATTAACCACTACATTCCGTATATAAAATCTTAACAAAACAGGCTATTTTAATATGCGGTAATAGATAATAATTTGGAGGGAAAATATATGAAAGAAGGAAAATGTTCGCAAAGAAATGTATATTTTAAAATAAATGTTCTTTTTTTTTCATTTAACTTTATACAATGAATTTTTGTTGAGCTGTGGTTTAGCAACAGCTCTTAGTTTTAATATCCAAAATTTATGTAAATCCAATCAAATGATGTGATAAGCTAAAATAACAAAACTGAAGAGAATAGTTATCCTTTACGTTGTCTATTCTCAAAAATCTGAACCCAACCTTTTTCTCAACTTCAGGAGCTGCAAACACAGTTCTCTAATGATTATCGTCTTTTGACATCTTGTTTATGTTGAAATCAACTTTTTTATCTTGCTCCTTTCACACGAGGACATTGCAAAAAAATTAATTTGTTCTTGGAGTTCTGACAAAATCATGCATACGAAAGATATTTTTAGGAACAGATAAAAAAGTTACACTTAAAAAAACTGTGTCACAGAATAAAGAGGAAAAATTTTACGTAACCATTTTGGCTACGTAAAAATTCTATTTAAAATTATCTAATAAATAGTATACAGGTATTCAAAAACCATTACACAATTAAGTTTAATTTAAATGTTTTAGAAGCCAATACAAATATATTAAATTTCCCGAACAGCCCGTTTTTTATAGTGATTTTTCATGACAATATCATAATTATATCGACAATCATTTGTTTTTTAAAATCAACTTCACAGAATTTTAAACTTTTTATGGTATTTTTTCAATGATATTGATGCATATTTTATTATAATTCATATTTATATATTGATTTGCAGGTTTGTGTCAGAGAAGACCTCGCTGATAAATCTGTGAGTACAGAAGATCAAGACAGTGAACCATGGGAAAGAAACATCCTCAACAATTGTCACGATTGCAATCATTCCTCCCAGAAAATCATGAATGTAAGAAAAATTTATATATTAGATTATGTATATGGTTTCATTTTCATGCATTCTGTATTCATTTGATAAATTCGTATGCCTAAAAATGTGATAACAAAACAATTTGAAAATTCTTTTCAGTCATTGATTAATCAAAATTTAATGTTTGTGAGGGTTTGTTTATATGCTATGTTAATATAATGTTGTTAAGAAAGTTAATGTTAAGAATGTTAATTTTACTCAATATAAATTTTGACTCTACGAAATATCTCTTCCAAACTTATTTATATTTTATCAGTTCTATTATTTTGTATTCATATA
>JAPMOR010011977.1:391310-432271 GCA_026543865.1 Argiope aurantia | reverse complement strand
AGTTTGGACCAGTAGTATAAATATATCGGAATTTATTTCAACCTTTCCCATGAAAAGGAACCTTAATCACTGTCAGCAACCTCTTACTATTGAAGTTTGTTTAATCTGGCACCAAAATTCAGAATTTTTAAACAAATATATTCAGCAGAGTCTTGAAGCTGATTGTTCTTATTTTTTTCTTAGTAGATTTAGCTGAACTTAATGTCATAATTTTTGTGTTATACCACGGACAATGAAATATGTATATTTGAAATAAAACAAGGACTAAAGTTAAAAAATAATAATTTTTCTAAAATTTCTGACTGCTCGTGTTTCACCTGTACTTTCTACTAAAACACATCTACTTTCTAATTGTGCTGAACCATCCATCTAATTAGATGGTCCCTTCTCTACAGTAATTAAGAAATAGCAAAGATGGGGACATCTAATTAGACAGATAATTAGAATTGAGATGTGGCAGTGAACGTGTTAAAATAAGGCATGAGTGATGAAAAGAATTTTATCTGAAGGAAAATAAAGCACTAATTTTTATTTAAGCAGTAAAATTCAAACACTTCATTGCTAACGATATAATTTTTATTAGTGAATATCAAACTTTTTTAAATTGCTGCGCCCATTAAAGGGACACGATGGCTTGGTGGTAAGGTTGACTTGGCCGGAGAGTTCCAAATCCAAATCCCGACTCCACCGAGGAACCATCGCCTAAGCTAGGTTGACACACGCCAAATCCACCAGGGCCGAAAGCAACCTTTCCCCCCCTCGACGACGCGTCGCGGAAGCTTGGAGAGTTGGCCGCCAGCACAAACTCCGCCCCCGCCATCCGACCACTGATCGAAATTCCGAGGTTCATCCCAAAATAGCTCTAATGTAGTTTCAAAAAGGAATGCTAATATAACTAAATTAAGCTGCATACTTCCTTTTTACCATTCATTTAAAGTATTAACTAATTTCTTCAAAATTGAACCAACATTCATAGTGCTTCACACAAATGTTATTAAAGAAAAGTTGAAATAAAGGGGTATGAATAAAGGACACGAATTAAAGGATGACGTAAAATGTATTAAATATTTTGTTTTACTTCAATTGCCTATTTTAAAGTACTAAAACAATTTTGAAAAGTAAACAATAAAAATTCGTTTAATGACAAAATTGCAGCTTTGAATGAGGTATTTCTTGCCAGAAACTCACAATTTATACATCAAGGATCATCAACCTCTTTCAAGGATATTTCAGTGAATCTAAGGAAAGATTTGGCAGTTCCTTATCAATTCTCTTACCTGGAAGTGACATGTGGAAGGTTGAGTTAATGTTAATTGTCGATGCTATCATTAGACATTTATAAATAGAATAAGATTTTACTGTTCTTTCCAGTCAGAAAAGTGTCTTTTTACCAGGATTATGTGTTTCTTCATTGTTTTGCTTACACTGACACAATACAAGCATAACATTTTAAAATTTTACGAGGTATCAGTGTTATTTACTACATTAATCATCATGAGAAAAATCACTGATAAAAGACATACAGGATTTAAAATTTAAAATGCTTTGCATTATTGTTATTATAGTTTGTTACTGGAAACACGGATTAAATGATTTATCGTTTTTGATTAATTTAATTTGTCTGCATACCTAACATTTTGGTCATAAAGAGCTTTGGGAAAATAATTACCTCACATGTGTTAACAATTATTCATTTTTATTCTCTGGTTGGCATTAGTAAATGTACTTACATTTGACTAAGAGCCAGAATGTGTCACTGAAAATTGTTGAGCTAATTATTGGCAGTTTGAGATTGAAACGCATATCGAAGTAAAAGAAAAGAAAGGAAGGAAGGAAGCGATGTTGCAGACGTAGGCGACTAAATAATATGCTAAATAGAAACAAAAGTGAGGGGATGGGGAGGGATTGCGACCTATATTTAGTTTGGAATTTTCATTGGTTCAAAATGTTGGCGCTATCAGCTGTAGGAAGTTAATACTATCTTTCAGAGTTTAGGGATGGGGGAGGGAGGTGTATTTATGCAGTCCAGTTTGGAAAGTGTAATATGAAGTAAAGAGTGATAGGTTCAATTTTTTTTTCTGTTCTAAAAACTTATCTTGATATCAAATTTTGATTATTTTGTTTTTAAATGTATTAGTAACAAAACCTTAAATGCAATTTTTCTGAAATTCGTACGAAATGCCACTTCGTGGGAATTCCTACTTAAAGCCTCGAAAGAAAAGCTTTATTTCAATATTTTTAATTGGAACAGCGGGATGTTTCTATAAATTCTCTCCACTTACTTCTCACACTGACCGCGGGGGCCTGGGGGTAAGGTCTCGGCTTCGGAGCTGGAGGAATTCAAGATAGAGTCCCGATTTAACCGAAGAACCGTCGTGTAAGCGGGTCTAGCGTGTGTTAAATCCGTCGTGGATAAACGTCCTCTCACTGATGTGATGTAGATGCTTGGAGTATGGGGGAGGGTGTCAGCGCAGGTGTCGTTCTCGCCCTCTGACCGTTGTTCAAAATTACAAGGTCCGACCCAAAATAGCCCTAATGTTGCTTTAAAATAGGACGTAAATATAATTAAATTCAATTACTTCTCACTCAAGAGTTGTATGTTTTTGGATACTTGTAGAGAACTTTTATTGTTCTATCTTTCAGTATCCCCCTTCAAATATGTAAATAACACTTAACAAGAAAGGTTTAAAGCTAGCTCAAGCCTTTCTCTGATTCTAATACAAATAAGCTAAATAAAGAATTAAGAATGTAGTTATATTTCAATTTTCCTGATCTTCTTTCATCACAAATATTAATTTCAGAATATGTGACGTGTGAAATAAACGTGGTACTTGAAAAATTCAATTAAAATTATTGTCCAATTCTATTGAATGTTAATTTTATTAAATGCATTCGTAACTTTCATAAAAAATTATATAAACTGAATGGTAATTCTTTAGCAGCCAGAGAAATAAGTATCTAATAATCAACCATCAATTAAAATGACAATTTTTCACTGTTTATTCTGCGCTAAAAAATACACCAATTTACCTTCGAAAACATAAGACTAAATTTCTATGATAATGATATTCAAGGTAAAGTTCAAAAACTCTGACAATTTTTTATCCTTCGCAGATTTATAGATATTTTTCAGTGCTTACTTTAGACTAATTTTTTAATTGAATTTTAAATTCATGCTAGAAAATTTTTATCAATTCAGAATTATAAAGTCCAGACACAAATCTATTGTATAATTTCAAACCAAACTGATAAACACAAAGTTTGATTCACAATATTTGTAAACATTATTTTGTATTTCGAATTATCTGTTAGCTCTTGCAATACTATATTTGAAAGGTCCAGCCTTGATTTCTCCAGAGGTCTGTTCAGTGTATATGCGTTAATTAATGTATAAAAGATGAAATGTTTTACATTTGAAATAGACTTGAATTTTGAAAAATAGTGCCTTATTCTTTGTCTAATTTTCATTTAATAATGTCATTTCCGTCCTTATTACCCTACGTTTAATTTCAAAGCCTGGTGTTAACCCTTAAATCAACTCACCTTATTGGTTTTTCTTCCTATAACGAAATGTTTTCCTGTATTTTCCTTTCATTTGTTTCTGTTTTTCTTTCTTCTTTATTGCAATAGTAATATTATAGCAAAAAGTAACTAATTCCGAAGGAGGCAAAAAATCAATTACATATCGTGGGAGAAACCAAATTATGAAATGATTTTTTTTTACTCATTTTATCTTTGCTTTTGAGTGTGGCCTCTTCACATGTCTCGAGATTATTTATCTTCTACCACAGTGCTACTTTGATTTCTTATCAGAGCCAAAAGCACTTTTGAAAGTAGATTATTGTCTTGGAAGTTTTAAAAATAAACATTAATAAAAAAGACCATCATCATGTTGATATCATTTATAGTTCAGTAAAGCGAATAAGTAAGTATTTTTTTAGATGTATTGCTAGATTATGATGATTTATCACTGAAAACAATGAACTATCAGTTGGTATCTATTTATTTGAGAATCTATTTACTAGGAAATGTAAAACTTCAAATCGCATGAATGAAAAAAGTGCGGAAAATTGCATAGCTTTCATCAACTACGAAATTTGGCAAATAATCAGTTTTGAAGATTTTAGCATGCTCAGTCCTACATTCGATATAATGACTGAATTATTTTATTATTATAAAAATAATTAAATTAAAACACTTTAAACCTTAAAATTTGAGAAAACTTAACATACTGAAATAAACTAATGTGATACGTTTTAATTTTTAGTTTAAAAGCAAATGTATGAATTTATATTTCATAAATTGCATCTTTGAAATGGATTCATATATAGCTTACAGAACTGCTTTTATTACCAAGTTTTTATTAACTTACTTTCTTGTTTGTCTGTTCGGTACAAAGTTTGCAATCGATTTTAAACTAACTTTTTGATGAAACTTTAAACCTGACTTGAAACTTTAAACATAGCTAAAAATTGAATGACAATACAATATTAACTCGCTTTCTTGTCTGGTCGGTACAAATTTTCGCAATTGATTTTAAACTAACTTCCGATGAGCAAGAGATGACTATGCAATATTAACTCCTTTTGTTTGGTACAAATTAATGTAATCATATTTAGCTCATCCGAAAATTAGTTTAAAATCAACATTAAAATTTTACACACATTGTACTAAAAAGCAGAAAATAGTTATTTAAATTTAAAAAAATCAATATACCACGTTTTTAAAACGGACTAAAAGGCACAAAATAGTTTCTCTCAGCCCCATACAGTTTTATAACTCCATGCAGATTGTTCTGAAAATTTTCAACTTAATAGCAACTATTTTATACTCATTAGTACGTTTTAAAAAGGTGGTATATTAATTTTTTTATTTAAATATTTGTTTTATGATAATTTATTATTATTCTCTCTTCCGTTGAGCAAAGAAAAAAATATATATGCATCCAAAGGTTTAGTCCTGCGATAATAGTTTACTATGATGCCTCTAAGAAATTTGGAAGAACAAGGTATTTGCATGTTATCAAAAAGTAGCAGTATTATTTAAAAAACTTCAACTTTTGCATTGATATGATTTTATCCTTATTTGTCGCAGCATAGTCAACTTCAGAGCCTTTGCAAAAAAAAAAAAAAAATCAACCAATTACTCATTTGCTTTAAATATATCTTGGCAGATGTTTTATGCTTTTGAAACAAATTACAACAATAAAAAGTATTTACATTTAGAAAGCTTCTGCTGTTATTTAAAAAGGCAGGTGGCAACAAATTATGCTATTGAAATCTATTTCCGTTCGAGAATTGTTTTTGTTCAGCAAGTAAAAATACGTAGCTACTTTTATTGATAAAGTTACTCCTGTGTTAGGAGAAATGCAAACCCTGACAGTATTCAAAAACAATCAAGAGAATGTCGTAAATACGGAACAGAATGGAGATTTTCCTTCTGACTGGTATGTTATCAAGAAGTAGCATTGCAGATATGAGAATAAATTAGATAAACTGTTAAAAAAAAGCTTACGTATTTCATAGTTCTATCCTCTCCTCATTATATAACCGCAATCTATTACTTTCGTTTTTTTCTTCTTTTGAGCTCTTAAAAACGATTGAAATCTCTTATAGTTGTCAAAATGAAGCACAAGGACGAAAGCCGTCAGAGTGGCGCCTGTCGATAGCGAAAGCTTAAATGGTGTGTTAAAATGCGCGATAGTTTGTTTTGCATACTCAGCTATTTCTGAATGTATCCTTTTTTGAATACATACATAATGACATGGTTTATTTATAATAATTAAATATGAATCCATTCAGAATACAATCTGAGAGATAATGAAGACTAGATTAAGATATTTAAGTTTTCCTACTATTATCGTAAAAAAGAAGGTTATTTTTTTATTCAGCAACCTAAAATTATAAATATGGTCAAGCTTTAATTATTGAATCTGATCCTTTCCACAGTTTAAACCTCTCTTTCTTGAAAAAAATCTTGTTTTTTTTTTCTCTTCAATGAAAATAGAGTTTTAAAATCAAATTTATTTTTTAAATTTGAATTCTATTCTCGTTTTTTTTTGTTATTTTCTTACATTATTCATATAAAAAAATGCATTGCAAACTTTTCCATTATTTGTGCTTGAATTTCTAAATAATTTTTTGTATGTACGAAATGGCATTCTGGCCTTGATTAATCTTCAAATTCAGCGCCAAATTTTTGCCCTAAGCAAAATGTTTAGAAAAATTTTACAAGCTTCGTATAAAATACATTAAAAAGTTTTTGAAAAATATTTTTTAATGTAAATCTAAGGCTCATCGAATACTGAATATGCTCAATAATCCTAATGGAGATAATTCGTGATACATGTAACAATAGATGTTCTTTAAGATCATGTTGTCATACATTTTGCTGATTACCATACATCCATTTTCCTCTTGAAATATGAGGAATGTTTTCCAAAATTAAATTAGCACTGCGCATATCATGTATATTACATAAGAATGAGATCCTATACTTTACACAGGATACTAAATTTTTTAATAATAGATTGGAATTTTATTGTATAATGAAACATTCTGACTTAATCTGTTATCTATTACTTTCATCAATTACCTATGTTAAGTCTCACTTATTTAATTATTTTTATTTGAAGCTATTTATTTATGTTAACTTATTTTGTATTTGTAAAGATGTAATTTTCAAACCCCTATTTCACTGATTATTTGATATTCTAGAAGAATGAAATTTTGTACATTTATGTACTATTGATGACAATATATCTTTTCAATATTTTCAAGAATTAATTATCAGTGTATCATTATTAAATTAAATTTTGATTTCAAACCGCTGGCGCAACCTGATATTTAGTTTATGAAGCAATAGATTTCAAGTCTGAAAAGTAGAAAATAATTAAAACAAACAATTATCTGCTGCTTAATTCATTAAAAAAGTGTGTTTTTAAATGTTTTAAATTTATTTCAAATTTCAAATTTATTTCATATACAATATGTCTTGAGTCGCCATTTGTTTTTCATTTAATATAATTTTAACATAAGATTAATTAGTTAATTTCCCTTGATATTTACGATTTTGAAGCTTAAAATTTTAATTAGAATCAAAAAATTACAGCGACTATAAACTCAACATTCACAAACATAGTTAAATTTAAGTAGAAGGGCTTAAGAATTATATAGGGAGTATTAGTCATAGTAAACGAAAGAAAATGGAAGTCTTCAGTATGAAAGCCATATCTTAGTAAAAAAAATCTTAAGTATTGTTTATGGAAACTAATGATACACGTAAAATTGTTTTCACTAATTTTTTGAAATCAATAAAGTGTTTTGCAGGAAGAAAGAAAAACGTGAAGTTACAACATACTGGTTAGACTGCGTGCAAGTAGATATTAGGTGGATGTGCAGTTATTTTTCTGTTGTAACGGCATGTGAATTGATTCCACTATTTTCTTGCATATTATGAAAGTCTCTTGCTTGATTTAACAGTTTAGTAAAGAAAATTGATTAAACATTTTGGTCTACTTCTATTTGATCGATTTGTTCCAAACGTTGGTGCATTTTATGTATCAAAACTATATTTAACGAGCACTTAACATTTTTCAATTATCATGCTCATATGACCAAGTATAGAGTGAAACCATCATTGTCAGATTTGGGCCAAAATTTGATATAGATTTATGATTCTAGTAATAATACTATATACCGAATTTCATTTGTTTTTGCTTTCAATGCGTTTGAGTTATCGTACATTTATGTGCACGGGCAGATGGAATGGATTTAAACTAACGTATTTAATTTGAAATTTTATAAAAATTTGTAATTTTCGTGTAAAGATGAAGTACCATACTTCATCCGACTAGCTTGTTGTATTTTTAAGTTATCATGTTCAGAAACAGGCAGCCTTATGAATTTTTTTCAATTTAAAGGAAATTAATCGAGGCGATTTGTCAAGATCTAATTTTTTGATGATAACATTATTGTCCCTTCTTATACGAGAAAGAAATAAAGCCCTAGTGCCTTAGGTCATTGGGTACACTCAGTCTTTTTTTTTTTTTTTTCTTCTTTTTTTTTTTACTTGCAGTCATTTTACCTTTTCATATTTTCTACTATTTTACTAATTGGGAGATACAGACATTGATTGCATCCCAGTAAAAAACATGACTTGATTTTTGTTGTTAAAATGTCAATCATTCTGTAGTGGAAAAAGAAAAATGAACAGAAAATGTAGTTTTCGCTTCTATGCTATATAGTTAAAAATAAATTATCTCCCAATTCATCTTAGGTACTTGAGTTGAATAAGCTATTTTTTTTTATTTACCTTCTTCACCTGGGATGTTGCTTCAGCATCTCATAGATATAATTGAAGAACGTATCTAGAAAAAGAACTTTCATAATAGGAAGTCGGTAGACAAGTAGGAGTAAAATCGCGTGAATGTCTTAAAAAAAGCAAGCTTGTGCCAAGACCCAGTGCCAAATTAACTCACAATGGAAGTTATTTGAAGTTGTAAATCTGTGCGGGAGGCTCGTTAACTCGAAGGGATCAACAAAAAACGTCAGTCAAGTGCGAAGAAAAAAGTGCCACTATAGGAATTTTGAAAGGAATTACCAAAATAGAAAAGATAATTACTTTGTGGATGTAATTTGAGTAAGATGACTTTCCGATGTAGTATAATTTCCTTCAAAATGAAATTACAATATAATAGGATTAAGTTATGAAATCGGGAATTAACTACTGTTTTCTAGATTTCAGGTTCAGGAAAATTTTAACACAAAATTGTAATGTTTTTCTTTTATAATTTCCGGAAATATGATTTGTATTGAAAATAAATTTTGCATCTTCTTAAAGTTTAAAAAAAATTTCTTTTCATTATACTCATTTAATTGTGCATTTAAATGAATTAATTGATGTACAAGTTTACACTAATTTTTAAAATTTTTAAAAATATTCTTATGAATAATTTTACTTATACAATAATATTTTTCATTGTTGAAATAAAATTCAAACTCAAACCGTTTTCATTTATTCATCAAATATTTAACTGCTTGTTTTTATCATATTGATAAAAATTAAAAAATTAAAATTATGTTTATATGTCTATAATAGTCGCCTTTGGCGACCAGATCTAGTCTGTTTGGCGAACATTCCAGTCTGTTAAATTATTAATATGCAATGCATGGATACTTAAAATTCTTTCTGTACTGCTCCAGAAGATTGAAAAACAACAACAATTTAATAAAAGATAACATTTAAGCAAAAATTATATAAGCATGCTTTCAGAATAAAAACATTTTAATTTTTACTGTTTTGAATTAAATATCTATGTCTCAGCAACAAATCAAAATGAAATATAAGACTGAAAAATTTCTACGTCATTATATAAATTTCATGAAATAGAAATAAGATGTTTTGAAAAACAAAGCAAAAGAGACCGAAAATGAAACTAAATTTACAAAAACGTCATTAAAAATATAAGTAGTATATCAAACGAGTGCTGAGTGTTAGAATTTTCGAACTACTTTGTAAAAAATAAAAGCTTTTTTTATGTACTCTTAGTTAATAAATAAATCTGTAATCTGTAATTAGAAAACAAGCAAACAGCAATTGATCGCACTCACATAATAAAAAGTATCAATTTGAAAATAATGTGAGGAAATATTTCATTGAACACAACATATCATATTTGAAATAATAATAAATTTTTAAAAATACAACCAACTGAAAGTACATCAAATTCCACTTCAGTTATTGTAATAAAATAAAAAAAGCCAAATATTGTTATCAGAAGCTTTAACGATAATATGATTAAACAATAATATTAAGCTGAAATTCGTCACAATAATGAAAGTATTCTTGGAATACATATAAAAAATACTTTTAAAAATTTGCGAAAATTAGGAAAAGAATTATTCTGTAACTAAATTGACATCATTAAAAAGATAATTTTTAGAATTTGAATGTGGTTCAAAATTTTTTTCGTACAATAATATTTTGGAAATTATTGCGGAACATCCCTAAAATTTTGCTTAATTATTTAGTAATAAAAATTTTGAAAAAGTCGCCGGAAAGTATACGTTTCTACTCATTTCGGTATGCTTTTTCTCTAATTTGGTTACTCTAGGACAAGCGTTCTACCTCATGGAACACCAACATATAGACACACATACACCCACGCATTTGTTTTTGTTTTTTTATTATTAGCAGAAATTCTTTGTCATTGTCGTAATGAAATTTTACGTTCTGATTCCTGTTCATTAAATTTTTTTTGTGGATTCTATAAACAAAGCTACTATGATGTTAAGTATACTATAAATAAATCCAAAATACAGAATCATTATACTTGCCATTCTTTAACTTTTTTTATTAATATGTTTAAATTCAGCTAACATGCTATAAGTCGTGTTGGAATAATAGTGTCAGAATCAACAGTGCATTTTGCATGAGGAATAAAATGAATTTGCGTAAGACAACGGTCATTTACATGTTCGATAATGCATAAAACTACGCATTAAACACTATTTTTCACAGTACTAAACTCCTTTGGAAAGGTTTAAGTACACGAAGAACAGAACAGGTGTCTAAAACAGGTTACTAAAGTCACGCTACTTGAATTGCTATCTAAATATGTAATAATAAATGCTTTATTGAAAAAGTCTTGATTATCATGTTATGTAAAAATATTTAATTGAAAGTAACAACCAATATTCACTGCTAATAAGCTGGTATTTTCATGAATTCGAAATTTATCATTTATTATATCATATACAGAACATCAATGTATGATTTTTATTACAATCGCAACAATTATTTACTTAAAATTCGTTTTTCTCTCACGCAGTCTGATGTAGCCGAATATTATGTGAAAGAAGCTCTAGTAAAAGCCGAAATGGAGTCTGAAAATTACCGTACAGAATTGCAAGAAACACAGAAAGTAAGTAATAAATCTGCAAACCTTAGATGACTTTTTCTGCATAAAATCGTAAACTACGTTTAATACCTATTTATATGCAACGCTTGTAAACACGCCCAAATACTTTTGCATTGATGCGACTTTATATTTCCTTATAATTCTGTACTACTCTAACAGATCAAATGTACACAACAATTGAGATGTTATTTCTACATTGCCCAAAAGTTAGCTTAGGTCATTATATTCTTTTCTGTTAGATCCATTAATTCTATGAAAAAAATTATTTGACATAATATTAATAATAGAATACTTTATTTTAAGAGAAAATTAAGAATTAAATAGACAAATGAAAGGTATATCACTTCAGAATTTCATTTTCCTTGCTTAAAACTGAGAAATTAATTTAAAACTTCTGTAATTATGCTTATGTATTGCCGGGAAGGGTAGTTTGGAACGGCGACCACAGTACGTACGCATTTATAAGGCCTTAGTGAGTTGAGAAACCTGTACCTTGCTTAAGATAATTCTGGAATATTCCCTCTCTTTTTTTTCAGTATTATTTTCTAACGCTTGCTTACTTTAGTTGCAACCGTGTTTTAAAAAAGTAAAAATAAAACTTTCCTAAGTGCCATCATTTGTCCTCGACATCGATTACATACAAGGTAAGTTACTAAGTTATATATCTCTTGGTTAAGGTTAGAAGTAAAATTCGATTCTCGTTTTTGGATGTTCTCCAGAGCAACAGGTTAGTGTTCTCTGTTATGTCTAACAATTTTAATCTCAGGACTATTGGGAATAGGCTTTTAATGTAATAAAAATATGTATCTTTCATATGTGTGGAATAATTTATTGTCACAAAAATGATATTAAATCTAGGAATGCTCCAGCATTTCATCCTGCCAATAATACTTATTATTTTATACCAAATTAACAACTGGCATTTTAAAAGTATCTATCATATGATCTAGATATATATTACTTTTCATATATGAGAGCTGATTATTAATAATGATTTGAAGCTGTTTGACCCCATGTACAGAGAAAACGGGAAAACTGATGTCAAGGAAGAAAGCATGATGCTGGTGTAGACATCTGAAAATGCTGATTTTGAACTCTTTTCATTGAGAAACGGAGACTGTAAAGGTAGAGGAAATAGCTTACCAAGAGTCATCATCCATGGTTGATTTTTCAACATATATGTACACCTTGATTGATTGTGACGTAGGTGCCAGAATGAATATTCTTTATTCATACGACTGCAGGATTGATGGTGTTGGCGGTAGTCAACTAGATGTGAAAAATTTGAAATGCACCAATTTGATTAATTCAAAATTTGTCTTAGTTGGTAATGATAGTTTTTCTGATAGTCAGATAAAAGCCATAATACTAGTTCTATCATTGAAATAGAATTTTCTATAGTCAAAATGTTTTTTTTTCAGGTAATCTAAATGCAAAAGTAAAATGGGGAGATTGAATGCCCTGCCTTAAGTGGGGGCGCAGTTCTACATCTACATCTAAAGTTTCTACATCCAAATTTACTTACTTGCTATTTCTCATTTTAAAGCGAATTTCTAAATATTTGATACATCCTTCCGTGTGTCAAAATATTCATTAATTTCTATTTTTATAAAAATTCATTTTCCAACAAAATTAGAATTAGGGTGACTATAAAGTACTTCAGATTAAATGAGTTTAATAGATATGGCAGATTACACCTGATATTTCAAGAAATCGAAGACATTTTTTCTGAAAAACAGTAAAAAACAGTACTTTGGGGTAATCAGGAACGAACAGCAAAAATGAATTCTGAGGTAAAATGCAGTAGTTTTTCATCATTTCAAATAAATTCTCCTCAATTTAGTTTGTTATCGTGATCATAAGCCAAAACGTGTTCCCAAATAACCCATAGTCTTCGGGTTTATTGAGGATGAGTCCTCGGGGGAATTGTAAACATTCTTGGCTGGTTAATTAATAAATCAATCTGGAGAAAAGTGTTATTTAATGGAGACTACAGAACATTATCATGCATTCTTGCAAAATATAGGTCTTTTTTCCCCCCGTTTCATTTTATCACTTTAAATTGAAAAGAAAATGACAATGTCTACAAAATACTTTACCAAATACTCTAGTTGATCCTATTATAATAAAATAGCTAATTAATCAACTAATACAAACGCCAATTAACCTAAAATTTAAAAATATAATTCATAAAATCATGTAGATGGAGGAGTAGTTTTAAAAAGATAGAATTTTATTCTGCTGAAATTAATATTTTAAAACTCTTATCGTTCTATATTATTTTTAATTAATTTAATTAACTTTTTATCAAGAATACAGATACCAAAATTTGTTAAATTTTAATATATTCTAACTTTAAAGGAATATCCAAGAATTATTTTCTTGTTATTACATTGTGTCAAACTTTTTTTATATTGCTCGATTTGGATAAAAAAAAAATATTATTTCCTATTTTTTCTACTCTAATAAAATAGTATTTAAAACATTTTTGTTGTTCTCGTCTTCGATGTATTTTATTTCCTGATTATAAATATTATGGAATCTAAGAAGTATTATTTCTCAAATTCAATAATCGATAACGCCTGTCATCGCGGAAATTTTTTAGCTAAATTAAGGTATTTCACGATACGTTTAACGGATTTTCAACCACTTTGGAAGAGTGGGGGTGGCAACTTTTTTTTTTCTTCAGATTACATTTTTTTCTTTTTCTTTTTACAACCGCTTATCATTTTTTCCTAAATTTATTAGAAAAAAAGTTACAACTATTATAACATACTTTGTCTGAAGGAAACCGGAAGAAGCATTCCGAAATAGACATTGGCTTTAAAATTGTACTATTTCGATATTTTTCTGCGTTTTTATATATAATACAGTAAAGGGCATTTATGGTATAAATTTTGTGAAAAAAAAATTAGAATGTATTGGGCATATATAGCAAAGAGTTGGAGTTCCCTTTCAAAAACTTAAAAAAAAAAATGTACAGAGAGACTAAGACGAAACGGAAAACTGACCTATTACTATATCAATAAACTGCGAAACTACTACGGAATTATTATTCATAGCAACTATGCAACTTTCAAGATATGAAAGGTGCTGTTATTACAGTGTTTCTTCACTATTGCATTGCCAATGCCCAAAAGGTGTTGATGGTTAATGCTATCAAAAAGCAAAGTCTTTCGGCAAGTCATTCAAGGATAAGGTGGAAGGACCCTCACAACATATAATAGACATAATTAGGCTATATTTAAGAAATTGTGCAATCAACAATCACTATAAAAGTGTCCTCATAGAAAAACTCAAAATACAAATGACTATTTTAATAACATATTACGGAATCCCCCCCCCCGCAAAAAAAGCATTATTTGGAATTAAAATCAACACAGCTAGGGTTATTATAACTGTATTTTAGTTTAATGAAAGCTATCAAATTGTATTAATTGCTTTAAACAGTTTGATTGGAAGTTGAGAATTGGAAATTTCATGTTAAGCGAATTGATGATTATTGAAAATGAGCTCATTAATGACTCTAAAAACATTCTCTGCCAAAAGCAAAAACTCAACGAAAAAAATATTTTTCCCAAACAAAATGAGAAAAGGGAAGATCAGGTGAATTTTTGCGTTTCCACGCAAAAATTCACCTGAACTTAGTTTTTTGTAAAAATTCCGCACCATTAGCACGATAATTCAAAATTTAATTGAGATAACTGTCTGAAAGTTACAGTATAGTTTTCAAATAATACGGGCAATGAAATGAGGCATAAGTTTCGCATTTGGTGAAATACTTTTTCATTTATTGGTATTTCTATCTAAACCCAATTATAAATTAATGGAAGGGAATGTAAATTTACTCTAATCCTCTAATTTACTAAATCCTCCAATTTACTTGCATTTTGCTTAGATTTTGTGTTATTTCCATTATCCCTGTAACTTATGTGCAGCACTAAAATTTGGCATAGAATATTAGACGTGTTAGTCAATTTCATTAAAATTTCCCGCATATCCCCCAGTTTCTCAAAAAGTGTTATATTTATTTAAAAAAAAACTCTTATCGTTTTCGTGTCCATGATTGACAATGCATCTAAAAATAATAAACGGTTATTAAAAAATCTAATTTTTCAAAAATTGGTCACTCTAATACATTAATCGGTAATTAAGAGTTCCAAATTATTAAAATATATTATACTGACATCGGCATCTAATAGTAACTGTACGAAATTTCAGAAATCCAGTGCATGAAGAAGTGAGTGAAAGAAGGTTACAAAATTTCAATCTTATGAATATAACATATGTGAATTTAAGTAAAAGCATTTTTTTTTTACCAAGAAGTAATGAACAGGACATGATATTCAAAGCCGGAAAAAATCCGTGGCTTTTTTCAACTTGGAATAAAAATTTTAAACTCAGGACTGTTTCAGTTTATCACTTTTTATACACAAAGTGATAAAAGATACAAACAGTAAAATTTTAAAATAACGAGTTCCAAAAATAAAAACTAAATTGGAACGCAAATGCTGTTCCCAAACAAACACACGTATTTTTGAGAATAAATTATTATGAAAAATTAATGATTTTTCGATCAAGTGAATAAACAAGTATTTCCTGACAAAGGATTGCAACCTATGTAATTGCTATAAGATATCGAACTAAGAATATTAAATAACGAATAAAATGTTTAAAAAAATAATCCAGCTAAAAATAGAAAACCAAAGCTGCTCAAAATAAAGTACAAGTAAGCACTGATTTTTTACAATAAATTAATATAAAATAATGCATTTTTTTAAAGGGAATAATATAACAATTCCTGGCTCTAAAGATTTGTTGCCTATGTGAGTCAACAAATTGAACAGATCGAGTCAAAGAACTAAACTGGATGTGTTTACAGTTGGAAGAGGAATTTACAAGAACAAGTTTCTATATGTTAACCCAATAAATCTTTATGCATATACAATCCTGGATTGGAAGTGACGACCAGGCAAAATGCCAATTGTTTCTTTATCTGGGCAACCTTCCATTGAAAGGTTTCTAGTTCAGAGAGATCAATATTAATGCAACAATGATTAATCAAATGTTACGGATAAAAATATGCTTATTAAACTAATTATAATAGGATAATGTTTAATGAAAATAAAACTGCTGGTTTGCAAAAGATACTTGTTATTGATGGATACCTTTCAACATTTTTGCTTACTTTGTTTTTGACAAGGTCAAATAAAAAGAAGTTTATGGACAATTTTATTTATAAAAATGAAACGCATTTCTTTCTAGGGATAACACTCCTATTTTTTTTTAAATTTCTGACATTGTTTGCAAGACAAAAAGAAAATAATTAACTATAACACAAAATCATACTGTGAAACATATTTCTCGTTTAATATCAAAATATAATAAAATATTTTTAATAAGATAGCTTTGATACTATTTATTATCGATGCAGCGTTTAAAAAAATTGAATAATTTTAACTTGTATTTATACTTACGCTTATCATTCAAGGTTTAGAACAAGTCAATTTTATTTTTATGCCAATAACTTTATTTGAATTGTCAATTTTAAAACTCAGTGTATCATTTTTGGAATAATCATTTCAGAATTTTTTTAATTTTACATTTAAATTTATATTGGGAAAAATGCTTAATCATTAGTTAAAATTGATGAAATGAGGTTGACTTCCCTTTTCAAGTTTTATTATCGTACATAGCTGTATAAATTTTCCTAATTTTAGAATATAAGTTTTCACATATTAAGCGCAAACAATAAATTTACATTTTTAAATGTGCGGAATGTTGTATTTAAAAATATTTTTTTCGCCTCTTGGGGGAGAAAATACGAACAACTTTTTTGATGACAACGAAATAATTATTAGTAAATTTAAAAGTTATAATATATGCCTTAAAATAAGCTCCATTTTGAAAATTTTGAGAAAGAAAGAAGTTTTAGCTACTTATAAATAGCTAGTTGCAATAAATTAAAATTCTATTCTATATGTGCTATAATTGCACTATCATGATTTAACAGAAAATAAATAGATAACATGGAACAAAAATTATATCATAGCGGCTTATAAATAGTCATCCCCATTATACGAAAATTTTGAATTTGGAAATATGCTGAAAGAACAATATAAATGATAAATCATTAGCTGTTGAATTCCACAATGCATTATATGACAATAAATTATTATTTTACTTCCTAGAAGCTTTCAAACTTGACAGAGCAGCTGGATAATGTTTTGAAATATAACTGCAAACTCGGTGTTGGAATGGATTATGTCATTGCGACTGTTAATGAATTGCAATCATTAATGGAATGGACTGCAGAGAAAAAAGAAATGAAAACAGACAGCAATGTGATACTACAGAAACTTCAACAGCTGGAAAGAATACAAAAGGTTTGGGTTATTATAAAGAATTTGCTTTAAAAAATTCATCTATCTTAAAAATTATTTGGCTATTATACCCCTTAAATGGTGAAACAACGACTAAATGATATCTGAATTACCTTATTAATGATTTTAAGAGGCTATATGTAATGGTAGCGGCTGGATGAAATCTTAAAAAAGATAAAGATGACCTTACGCTTTTCTGCCAATCCCATTTTAACAGTCACTTAAATTTTAGAGTTAATATTGTTATTAATCGATTTTAGTGCCAACAATTTTTTTTTGTTGTTGTTGTTACTTATGTACTTGTCATAGACAAGCCCGCTGACAAAGTCAGAGATTTAAGCCGAGTTTGTGCCATAGCTTCTGAGGGTAAAAACCCCTGAGCAACTGAGGGCAGAAATCTGACTTCTAGCTCATATGAAGATGATACTCACACACTCGCTTGTACAACCCCTTTTTACAAGGGGGCACTTTCACACTCCTCACAGATGGAACACAGAGGGAAGAACAATTTAAAAACTCGAGCTCGGGACTCCCAGATCACGGGAAAGGCGCGCTACCCCTAAGCCAGAACACCAGCCCAATTTTTTGTTTTAAAAATAGTGACGGTATTCTACGTTGCATGAGCTAAATTAGTGAAAATCTATTCTCAGTCTTAAAAGATGGACAGACTCATTGCGCAGTTAAAATTGTATTAATTCATGATATTTAATGAATTGCGTTGTTGTAAAGCAAATTAAAGTATTGGAATAATAATTTATCTTGTTTAAATTATATTACTTATTGCCCTATTAAAGCAGTTTTTAAATTATTAATAACAGATTTATTTCTCATACTTAAAATAGTATACCCATATTTCTCAGATCAAAATACTTTTAGTTAAAAGATAAAAAGGGTTAGTTTATCTTTTTCAAAAAATTATGGTTATCTTTACATATTCTATCATGAAAGAAATAGATAAATTTTGGACTTTTTAAATAGATATGCTTAAACATTATAACGGTTAACATTATCTTTCTTTGATTTTAGGATTTGGAAAAGACAGCTACTGAGTCAGAACTGATTCGTTCACGCGCCCAACAAGAACGTGCTTTGTCAGTGTCAGAAGAAGGAGCAACACAAGATAATGAACATGAAGACATACCTGAAAATGTCGAGACAATAGAAATGTGTGATACAAGCGTACAAGAAGATCAAATGGCCATTTTAGATGATTGTGTGAAGAAAATTGAATCTCTTAGTTCAGCTAAAAGTGTGAAACTTTTGGACCCTAAAAGTGATGACACGAAAAACGTTTTATTAATAGATCTGGATACAACAGAGCCTGTTGAAGTTAAACCTGAAAGCACTTCTGCTGTTGAGGCGACATGTTCAAAAAGAAAAAGCACTAGTGAAGATTCTAATGACTCTTTGGGACCAAATATTAGTGAAGATGAAGGTTTGGGAGATGAAAGTCGCCGTGGAGATTCTACCGGTCCAAGTAGTTTTATAGAAATACAAGATACATTATCTGAAATTGCAAGATTGAGTACAGATGTTCCCAGTCCATCCAGTAATGAAATAATTATAACAGATCCTGAAGGCCATGACAAACCCAAAGTATGGCCTACGGATTTGAAAGGGCAGACAGACTCGCTAGACATTTGTTTATGTGCCATAGGAAATTTACGCGAAAGTTTAAGAGCTAAAGAGAATGAACTCTTGAAATTATCTGCAATACAAAATGACCAAAAGCAAATTGCTGCGCTTCAGGACGTGATAATAAATCTTCATAAAGAGTCTGCAAATTTAAAATCCGAATTAGATAAAACTAAGAAAGAAAATTCAAATTTGAAAGAACAGGTTCTAGAGTTGGAAGAAGCTGAAAATGATGCGAGACTTCAAGCTCAGAAGCTTGGAGAAAAGCTTGTTTTCTTACAGGAAAAAGATACCCATTTTCAAGCAAAGCTTTGTCAAACAAAGCAAGCTTTGGAAAAATGTCTTCAAGAGTTGACTTTCAAAGAATCAGAAGAAAGAGAATTACGATCTCAGTTAAAATACATGGAAGAACTGGTGCATAAATATGAGGATCAGATTCGAACGATGGAAATAGTAGAGCTTGCTCTTCGTAAAAAACTTATCGAAGAAGAAGATGAACTACAGGCAGCTGAACGGTCCATTGCTCAATGTAAATCACCGACGTTTGAAAGGGGAACACAAATGTATGATGCACCATCGATTAACAGCAATTTTCATGAAATCGTGAAGTCGCCTAGTAAGAGTAGGCTTCATGTTAGTGCAGAGAATAAAACTGAAAGCGAAATCCTTTCGGCCCATGCAAATACAAAGAAAAATGTTGATATCTGTGTTCAAGTTCCAGATGAAGACATTGTTCAAAAACTATTTTCAGACTGTTCTGTTCAAACTGAGGCTACTATTTTTGACACATTAGCAACACAAATAGTTTGTGAGAAAACAAATGAACTCATTGAGCAAAATGTGAAAACAGCTGCTTCACCAAGTGGAAGATTCGAAGGTAAGAAACTAATTTTTAAAACATCTTTTATCAGAAAATATTGATTTTACATCAATAAAAATGTGCTTGAAGAATAATAGAAAAGAATAATCGTTCTTGAAAACTGTCAGTGCTTTGTACCATTATTTTAGTAGCAGTAACGCGCTTGATTAATTATAAAAATGTTACATTTGCACCAAACGCAATTAGTAAAAAAAAATATTGCCAAAAAAACTACTTGCCCAAATAGTCAATTTTTCATAAATGTGTTAAAAAATATAGAGTTTCTGCGTCACATTAAAAGTAATACTCTCTAAAATGGTTTAGAATCGAGCAGATGATCATATGTGCGTTGTAACTTACAGGTTAAACTTTCATTTCTCCAACTTTTAAAAGAAGAATAATCCTGATATTATCTACTTTTTGAAAATATTTATTAATTTATAGAAATTTATTTAATTAGATAGTAAAAGTTGATTTATTATATGTTTAATTATAGCTATAATTATATATTTATGTTCTTTATAAGTTAATTGAAAAGCATATGCAGTAGACAGTTGAAACGGACTTCAATAATAAGCAAGAAATCTTGTTTTAGTTTCAGCTTTTGTATTTAATTGATATTTGGAAAAGCTTTCTAATTTTTTTCATAGAAAGCGTTTTTGATGGAAGTAAAGATGTATTTTTATACCGTTTGAACCAATAAATAAATGTACAGCTGAAAAAATTACGAAATCTAAATTTTTATTCAACTCCACTTCCTCCTCCCCAATCTATTTGTTATATTTGATAAAATATTCTTGATATACTAATATTTTAATCAAACAAAGTTCTATACTTTTATAGTTAATTCAATCATCAAGTTTAAATTTCATTATTTTAAACCATTTCAATGATCTCCTTGAGAAAGGCTTTCTAGGGTGGTATCAAAAATTAAAATGTAAGGGCCAAATTAAATATCTCCGTAATTTTTTGAAATTTTAAATTATAAATACAGAAGCATATTTAATGTGGGTCACTCATTTTAATTTCTCAAAATAGGATAGTTATTCCATTTAATACATTTGTATATGGCCCGCGTTTACTTTAAATAATTATTACTCATCCAGTTTACCGTAAAACAGTGGATTTTTTTTGTTGCTAATGTTGTGAAATCAACAATTTTTTTATGGAATGTAACTAATCGGACCGGGGAACGTCATAAAATTTAGTCTTCATAATTTTTTTAGTAATGTATTTAATGGCTCAAATAGCAAAAAAAAAAAAAAAAAAAAAAAAAAATTTATTTTAAGTATTTTTCCAAATGGATATATGTGTCTGCATCTAATGGTTTAGATGTAATTGTGTAATATATTATGCGTGAAGCATTCGGTTATGAAAGAACAGCAATGTCACTTTGTTCAATCAAAATACTTTCTCTTTTCCTTATTTTCTTTCTAGGAAAAATATTATCCACAAGTGACCATTGAAATGGAGAATAATTAAAGTTTCAAATTAATTTTAATATTACATATAAGTTGAAAATTTCAACTTCTAAAATAATTAAGAGTTATGAACATTGGAATCTCATTTTGCACTATTTGCCTTACAAAAATTTAACATGATGCACTGCGTTAGCAAGACATAAGTTACCCACTTCAGAGGGCTCTAAAATGCATTCTATTGGTCCAAATAAGATAAAATTTAAACTACAGATTATTCAGAAGATTCGCTTTACATTTATTAATTTAAAAAAATTAGTACAAAAATTCACCAATAGAGCATTGTAACACAAATGACATTTATTTGCATATATTGAAAATGTGAAACATAAATTGTGTTACAGCACATGTCTATTACCATTTTTATTTGGATAAAAAGAAGGCGGATTCTGCACGAACATTAGTTTCTTCTCTGTTCGTTATGCCTACGTTTCAAGAAAAAGTACTACTGGTGAAATCGTTCTACCAGAACCAACAAAACTCCGTTGCAGCTCTAAAGGAATTTCGTCATATGAAGGAGATACTAAAAAGTCCAATGTCTCCAGGTGCCCTACGCGTATGATGATGCAGAAATTTGAAATAAACTGGGCATCATGGCATTCTCGGAGGTAGAGGACGAAAAAAAAAAAAAAAAAATCCCGTCTTCTAGCATCGAAAATGTTGCGACCACGCTCGTTGAAGCCAGCAGTCGGTCGCCGCATAATAGTGTGAGTTTGTCAGTTGCTTCCCGTGTTCTGGATATGTCGTATTCAACTGTACGAAAACTCGTACGGCAGATTTTGCATTTTTATCCATACAAAATCAAGTCTGTGCACCTGTTGCAGGACGGGAACTTAGAGGTTCGTCAAACTTTTGCACTTCAGTTCCAATCTCGAATGGTGGTTGACAAAACTTGGCCATGGAACATTCTGTGGAGTGATGAGGTCCACTTATGCCTCAATGGGCAAGTTAACACCCACAACTGTCGAATTTGGGGAGACGAAAACCCTCGCGTTATCCAGGAACAACCCTTGCATCCTGAAAAAAAGTGACAGTATGGTGTGGTTTTACAACTACCTTTATGTTGCGACCGTATTTCTCTGAAGGGATAACTTCAAATAGAGTACAAACCTGTTCCGTCACAGGACAACAGTACCATAATATGGTGAGGGATTTTGTAATCCCAACTCTTCTACAGCGTGGATGCCTTCAAGACATCATTTTCATGCAAGAAGGTGCACCACCTCATATTGATCGTCGTGTAAAGTGATTGTTAATACAGCATTTCACAGAAGCACGAGTTATCAACCAGCATTTCCCAATAGCATGGCCTCCTCGCTCGTCGCACATTACCCCTTGCGACTTTTCGTTTTGTGGTTATTTGAAGTATAATATCTACCGTCAAATGTCATCATATCTACCAGATCTGAAGGACAATATTAGGCACCATATTCTTAATATTCCGGCAGACTCACTCTGGTCATCTATAGAAAATATGATTCTCCAATTGGAGCATATTGTTGAAAATGAAGGAGGACATATTGAACAATTTTCATTTTACTTTATTTAACAAGTATAAACCATATTAATGGTTTTATGTATATTGTGTGTGGCAACGTCATCTAACGGCGAATTTTTGTACTATTTTTTTATTTAATAAATGTAAAGCGCATCATCTCAATAATCTGTAGTTCAAAATTTATCCCATTTGGATCAATAGAACGCATTTTAGAGCCTTCTGCAGTGGGTAACTTATTTCTTGCTAACCCTGTATATAATCCAAAATTAAAAGTAAATAATAATAACTTCCAATAAGACTTCAATTAACTTCCACTTCCAAGAAAGAACGAGGGAAAAAATTGATACATCACCATACATACATAATATATGAATATTATATCTAAAAACTTTGGAGGAAGTAACCAGAGGAATTATCCGTAAACATACCCTCTCAAATACGAACGGCCTGCCATCACACATCACAAATACGTGTTCTATATAATAACTCGTATTACAGCGTACTTCATGCTGTGAGTTCGCTACGTGCCGAATTTATCTTTCAACAGAAATTATTTACAGTTCCTGATAAAAAAAAAAAAAACAGCATTAGAAATAGCTGTGTGTAGGAAGGAAATCATTTATTCTGTATCGACATATATATTAAGTCCAATTATCTCTCCAAATATATTATAGATGAAATTACTGAATCATTCAGAGCAATTATTCAATAATTTGCAAGATTAGATATCCAAAACCAAGCAATAACATAGGGATATGAGGATACCAACACATGATTTCAAAGGTGATCATTGCGACAGAGAAATAATTATCGTCGCGCAGATTTATTTTCCAGCCTGAGTTTTTTACATGGATGAACTTAATTTTCAAGGAGTGGTTATTATGTCTTTGTGAACAACTGGTGCGATTACCATATTTGTCACCTGCGGGCGTTTGGAAGCCCACATTTCAGACACAACATTTCAGCATCAACGTTTGGATTGCATTGAGGGAGATTGTTTACTTAGTCCGTACTACTGTTAATACGACTCGACAGAAGAAATAGTACGCTATTTTCGGAGCATCTGTTTCTTTAATAACTTTTCAGTAGGGATTCAATCCTTGCTTAACTTCTTGCTGTAACATCTGGTGTAGATTTTTTATTTCAATATGAAAACAAGAATGTAGCAATCATACGTTGTGTTTATCACATATCCCTGCGTTAAAATGATTTATTTGTGTATCTGGCTTCCCCACAAATCATTAAAATGTTATTCTGATATTTCTGACATCCTTACGTTGATCATTTAACTTAATTTTACGCATCCAATTAAAAAGAATGTTTGACCAACGTAATAATAAAAAAAGATAGATTTTCGAAATATTCTTATCTTAATCAAGTGTGCATTTCTATAAATTGGGGCTGAAAAAATTAGTAATTTAGCTTAATGCGGAGATATTTAAACAATACGGTCTTTGACCTCTTCCTTACGAGCAGTACAGATGTTTCATCAATAGTTATTTAGTCTGAGTACGGACAGAAAATGCTTGAATTTCTCTCTCACCACGGAACCAATATGTGTATCTTCTAATCAGTCAATGCATAGTTTAATCTTCTATTTTATAGTAGCGCATCATGCGCAATGGCTAGATTCATAGTTAATGAGAACACACCAAAAGAGGCCGAAAGATGTGCTTTAAAATGTATTGCTTTTAAAATGGGGGAGGGGGAGATCATTTAACTGCTTCCCATCTAGAACCTCTGTTTCAAAACTTCGCCAATTTTTGAATACCAATTTTGAGGTTTTACCCATCTGTAATTTAAAAGAATAATCGAAATTGCGGTAGAAACATGGAATTTGTATTTGTGAGAAATGTGAAATGTCTATATGACTAGATCAATAAATGATCACTTATCTTTAAAATCGAGTGGAAAATATTTATCTTTAAAAATATTATTCATTGCATTTAAATGCATTCAGCATTATACTAAGAAACTCGATGCAAGAGTATAAAATCCTGCAAAGAACTTAATAAGCAGTCCAGATCATTATCACTACTATTTATGTAAAAAAATGATTGTTTTGTAATATCTAGATCACATCAAATCAAGCTTAGAGCTTTATGTAATTGAAAAGTTTGAAATGTTTTCTCAATTCTTCTTCATATTCTGCAAATAAATAAATAAAATTAATCTGATAAGATGATTTGACAGATATTGAACAACACTTACTACCATGATAGCTTTAGATTGGATATCATTCTTTTTTAATTTATAAAAACGTAATACTCATAATTAATAAAAATGCATGTTTAAACAAAATCATTCAACAACGTCTTTTAAATTGTTTTATCACTAGCAAAATACAAGTCTACAAAGTTCTCCAATCATGTAAATATGACACAAACTGATTTTTAAAAAAATATATAAATATAAATTCTGTATGCATTGTTAATTCTCGCATTATGGAATAATCATAAATCACAATGAGACTAAAAATAAATCGAAATATTATTCATCGATTGAAAATATCCTCCCCTCCTGAGAACAATATGAGTACGAGGATAAGAAGTCATTATAAAAATAATCAAGTATATATACACGATATATGGTCAGATTTATTTAATTGGATGGATTAACCAGCTGCCGCTGATGGGTTATGCTACGCAAAGATGAGTGGGCTCTTGACATGATTCATTTTGAAATTTGTGTATAGTCTAAATATCTGAAGTTATGATATGTGGTTAGCTAAATCATTCGTATTTTGTGTGCATATTCTACAAGGAAAGCTTACCATCCGCACACCAATCTCAAAACTTTCCTTCGATCTCATTTAGAATAACGGAATTAAGACACGAATACCTCATTCGTCATAGATTCTGCCACAAGTTGAGTACGATCTCTTAACGTTGCAACATCACAAAACAGCATTTTGAAAGTGATTTATTCATTGTAAACAAAGTATTTTTTCAGATTAAGAACAAATTCTTATTATTTAATAATGATACAGTTTAACTTATTTACAAGGTATTTTCTCGTATGTTGCAGAATAATTTTCCAATTATGCCTTGCATTTTAGAAATTCCTTTGCTCATTTGCTTTTAAAATTTTCTTAAAGCATAATGTTTTAAATCCTTGATAATTATAACATATTTTAAATAAATAAGAAAGCATAAAAGCATATAAATAAAAGCTTAAACCATTATATTTTCTTGTATTTAAATTGAATACATTTAATATTTTAAACCATTTATGTGACTGAGAATGGCCAAGTTTGAGTTTTTGTGTTTACAGAACTTGCGGTCCATCCATCCATTAATACAGTTGCAAGTGTAAATAAATAAAATAACATTATATTTAAACAGAACATGGAGATTTTTTTAACTTTCCTTTTTTTAAAACTTATTTAGAAACTAACCAGTCAACTACAATGAAGACACCAACTGACTGCCCGATTCAAAATGAGCTACTTAAACGCCTGCATCAACTGGTGGAAGAAGACGCACATCTACAACAGCAGCTTCATTACGTAGATCAAATTAATCTCACTCTATGGAAAAAACTCCACAACTTAGAATTCCACATAGGAGAATGCAAGAAGAAAAACATGTCTGAAGATGGTGCTAGTGATAGTTGTATTGATTCTGAATGTGACTTTATGAGTAGCCGACCAGTTTCTCGGGAACAAATGAGTGAGGAGAGCACCACCCCTACCAAATGTGCAAGTCCCTGTTCAAACAGGGGAATCATTGCGTGCCTAGATCAAAGTGAACAAGAAATTAAAGAACGGCTTTCCAAACTCGAACAGATCAATGCAGCTTTCGAGAAAGAGTTAGAATTGCGTGAAAAATTATATATTGAAAAGGAAAAGAAGTACGGTGAATGGGTACAAACCGAACAGCGTTTTATTGGTGATCTGAAGAGACTTTCTGATGAGAGAGATTCTCTAAAAATTCAAGTTGAGAAGCTACAGAAGGAAAAAGAAGAACTTTCAGCAAGAGTTCTGGAACTTCAATCGGAGATGGACAAAGCCCAAGAAAGGCATCGCTTAGAAACTGCTCAAATCAAACAAGAGCAACAAGAAACAATATCACAGTTACAGCAGAAGGTAGATCAATTACTTGCCAAAGAAAAGGAACATCTAAAGCAAATCACGAATCTCAAGTTAGAAAGAAGTAAAAATAGTGACAAATCCGAGTCCGATAAATTAAAATCAAGTTACGTTGAGCTTCAACTTGAGCTTAGTCGCACAAGGGACGAAATGAGAAAAAAAGAAGAAGAATTTAGGATTCGTTTGGATGAAGCAAGAAGTAAACATTGTATGGAAGAAGCAAGACTTGTTTCTGAGTTGGAAATGCTTCGAAATAAAAATTCAAACTATGACGAAATGATAAACAATTTTCAATTGAGACAAAATGAATTAATGGATATTGTTAAACAAAAAGAAGAGTCCCTCGAACAGGCTAGAGAAGAATATAAGAAAAACATGGAAATTACAGAAGAGGAACATCGTGCAATAGAAGCTGAATTGAAAAGCCAGCTTCGTCAAATGGAAGAGGAAACATCAGTGGCAACAAGAGCACTTACAGAAGAGAGAGTTCGTCTTGAAAAGGAGCTTCAAGAAAATATTGATGACCTCAGGTGCGTATATATATATCTGAAATTATTTAAACATGGATGCATTCATTCAACAAGAGAGACACATTTATCTTTGTTATAATTCATTTCATTTGTACCAATGCAGTTAATAAAAATTAAATTATTTCCAGAACTATAAAATTACTTTTAAAATATAAAAACTTTCCTTTTAATATTCCAGATGGCTATAAAATATCTGCATCTGAAACTAAGTAAAGGAATAAAGCCAAATTTCATATACAGACTGGAATGAATATCCAACAAAAACAATTTAGAAACAAAACTCAAAAAAATGTAGAGGAGATCGAAAATGGGTCGTTAATTACAATGAACTCATGGAAAATGGATTGAGAAAAACTTCATTAATGTTAGAGTGATTAAAAAATGTACATACAGAATTGAATGCCACCTTGAATGAAATTTACAGAAAATAATGTTTCACTAATCAGCATTATTGGCCCCTGGCCCATGTGAAACATTTTCAATGTATTGACCTTCCCTGTGTGCAAGATATTGCATCTGTCATTTTTGGCACTTTTTTACGGAATTTATCTTCTCAAGTCTTCCACAATCTGCATATGAAATTTGATCTCATTCTGTTCATTAGCTGTAAAAGCCTCCAAGCAGGAAAAGTTATTTTAGAGCACGCTGATTTCCCCATGTTATTTTATTAATTAAGTGTTCAAGAAAATTCTCAGTCTTTTAAGACTTTTCTGTTTTCATGCCAATGAATTAAAAATACACTTTGTCTACACATTATTTTCCATTCTCACGTTTTTTTTTTTTTTCATAAAGGGGTGATCTTAGAAAGGAGAAATTAATTAACGTATCTATCTATTAATTTTACATCGGCAAAACTCATTTATAATACTGCTTGGGAATCTGTAAACAAAATTATTCTTCAGAAAAAATATTATAAATAAGCATTTTGTATTAATATTTGATTAATTTTCTCTGCCTGCTGTATACTTAGAAGATTTGTTTTTTAATTTAAGTCAGAAAGAAAAATTAAGTTTGTTTTTGAACAGCTGTACTATGCTAAAAGCACAAGTTCTTTCAGTTCTAAAGTTTAAATAAATACCTATGTCTTTATATGACAATTTATCTCATTAATAGATGCTATAATTATTTTGCTATTAAACTTTTTACTAAGCTATTATACATAGAAATAAAGAGTTCGACTTTTTCCATAAGGTCACTTTTTTTATGAATGATAAATGCTAAGACACAGTATCAAATTATGGCATTTTGAAGTTGATAATGATAACTGTTAATTTCAATTAAATTTTTATAGAGCGTGTTATTTTAATTCAGAAAATGTAGAATCGGTGTCTTACTTTTTGAATCTAGTTAATACGACTACCGATCATAGAAATCCTTATCAGAAGATGCATTTTTCTTAATAAATATTTTGATTAATTCATTATTTTTTGTTGCTAGTGAAAGTTAAATAACTGTCTATGAATTATATAATTATGAAACTGTCAAAAAATGTTTTAAACATTAACACATTCTTAATTCATTCTTAAAACACGTTCTTAAACTCAACAAAAAATTAAGTCGAAACAGTTTATGAATGTATCTACTTTTCCTCAGATGTAAGGAAGAAATATATAAGGCAAGAATCAGCGAATTGGAGAACAATGTTACTCACTTGCACGAAGAGCTTCACAGGATAACAGGGGATCTGGATTCTGGGTTTGGATCGGATATCGGTAATGATGGTATTAGCAACTTCAGACGAGAAAAACTACTCAATCAACTTAGGGAACTGAGGGATCGGGAAGCAGAACTCCGTGAAAAGTTGGATGAAATGGAACAAAAGGAAGCAGCTTACAGAGAAACTTTGGAACATGCTGACAGGATTGTAGCTTCCGTGGAGCAGGGTTACAAGAACAAGATCGAAGAGCTAGAAATATCCGAAAGAAATCTAAAACAACGAGTAGGACACTTAGAAGAAGTTGAAAGTCGACTTCGTGGTGCCTTACACAAAGAAAGACGGAGTTCAGATGGCAGAAAACCTGACGATCTTGTTGTGGAATTATTAGAAGCTGAGGCAAGAGAAAACGGACTCAAGGAAAAGGTGGAAGCTTTGGAACAGATGCAAAGGAATTCCACGAATAAAGTTAAAGATCTAGAAAAGGTGAGATCATTTTCTCTTTTGGGAAAAATTTACTTATTTTTACATGTCTGTAAATATATTTAAAAAATTCCAAATCAAAATATATTTGAAAATATAAAACGCACATTTAACTGACCTAAAAAATCTGGGGATCACAATTTTCATTTCATTGAATATTCTTAAGTATTTAATCTTGTCTGTCTTTGAGATCATTTTGCCAAATTGGGATAGTTCTTTAACATGAATTGTGAATCCTGTGATTAGACTAGAAGTCATTTTATACACCCTAATTTAATTTATTCAACGATGTTGTATATTTTTATTCGATGATATAAAATTATATTGTTGCTTGTTTATTCTCTGAAAATAAGAATATTCTACTTGCAAAATCAAGTGAAAGAGTATTAATATAGACTTTTTCTGAATATTGAAGTTTTAAATTGTCGGCATGTGGTTAGTTCCTATTGTTAACATTGCAGTCCAAAAGCAAATGGCAAATCTTATTTTATTAATCAGTAAACTTGAATAAGAAAGGAAATAAAAAGATGCCTTTCATTAATATTTTGCTTTTGCAAATAAATTTTGCAGATAAAAAAAATCAAATGTGCCATGAGAAAGTAAAAAATAACCCCAATGAAATTATTCTTAAGTTTCTAATTAGCGTATTAAAGTACATCTATTATTAAGTCCCGGTTACTTCTCATGTATTATTGTTTGAAAGGTTTAAAGTTCAGAATTCCTTTTTCAGTCTCATTTTCCGAAATATGCATTTGCATCAATCATTATTTTTTTAATCTTTCAGATTCGGGAGAAGCTCGAATCTGAGCTTAACGACAAGGAAGAACTGGCATCCAATTTGAAAAAGACACAACAAGAGCTTGAAACTGCTCGCAAATCCTTAACAAAATTAAAAAAGTCCGAAAACGATTTGAGAAATTCACTGCAGCAGACTGAGAATATTCTAGCTACCACAGAAAGCCAGATGAAGAATAAGATTCGTACTATCGAAGAAGAAAAGAAAGCTCTCGAAGAAACAATAGACGAACTGAGAGCACAGGTGCGAGATCTGAAACGGAAACTGGAAAAACTCTCTTATGAACAGGAAGAAAAAAGGATTTCGGCGGCGATTCCTAATCAAACAGTTGCTCGTACTGAAGTTCCTACTTCTTCTGACGTAAGAAGCTTACTTTTTTTGTATTCTCTTCCTTGATAATTGTTGGTATGAATGCTATAATTTGCTATGTATGTCCCATACGTTTTATTATGTATTTTTAGATGAAAATTACGAGTTAGTAACATTCGGTTTCAATATGTGGCGTCCCAAAATGATTCTCTTAACTTAAATTGCTTATAGTTTAATGTTGTTTAATGTTTATAAATATAACAATCGGTCAACAAATATAACAATCAATAAATATAACAATTATAATAACAATCGGTCTTTTCTTCAAAACTGTAGCTTGATTGAATATTAAGACAGTGACCTATTTTTTAAAATTTAGTCTTATGTTATTTCAAAATAAAAGCCAATTATGTGATCTTAACCCATATATGAAATGATTAAAGGCTGACAGTAATTGATATGGAAATTATTAAGGCATCTTTGTTGTTTCATTCTAATGATACAACTTTTTTAATTACACGAATGGTTTCATATTCATACTCAAAATTAATCTATAATTAAAAAAACAATCTTACTTTGTGTTTATCATTTTAAACATTTTAGAGAAATTTTATTGTTGTAAATAATATATAGAATATATGTTAGTTTAGAATAAAATGTTAAAAATGTTTACTTTTAAATTTATATATGAATTTATTATAATTTTTCCACAGAGATTTAATAAAAATGAGAATTTTAACTTATTTATATTTCATTTCCGCTGGGTCTTTTCTATCATTTTTTTTAAAACTTGCAATTTGTAATTTTTTCTCTTAGAATATTAAGCAAATATTAGAAGCAAAACTACTCTAGCCTTAAAATTAATTGAAAGTATGATTTTATATTTTTGCAATTATCATAATTGTGTTCTTTCATAATTGTCATAATATTTATGCTACTTTCATCAAAATGGAATCCTCTGTCACTTTTTTTACATATATATAGGCAGATGAACCTGATTATGTAGATGTCGACGAATGCTTCCCCGAACCACAAGTAGTTGCCAAACCTTGTTCGGTGCCTGGAATAAACAATCAAAATAAAGCACTGTCCATGAATTCTTCAAATTTATCACGTGCCCACGAGAGTCCTAAAACGACACAAATCATTAAAGATAACACGACAGTACAGGTAACAATAATAAATTCAAATGTAAAATCATTTTTGAAATGAGCTCAAGAAGCTTGTGTATTTTGTGGTGTTATTTTTTTAACTGTAAAATTTGTTTTATCAGTTAAATCGAAAATTCTTTTTGTTATTCTTAATGAGATTTAACGGCAGGAAATTATAAAACTTATAATATTCAAATTGATTGTAAAATATCTGGTACATATTTAGAGACAGGTAGAGGAGCCCAAAGCAAAGAGATTTTGTTATGGAATTTAATGTATACGGAAATGGGTAGCTGTGGTGGTAGAGAAAGCTCGCGAAAGTCTTCATTCCTTGCCTTTCGCTGCTATAAATCATAATTTCCATGCAGATTTCGAGCAGTTTTCTACTTTATAGTGATACGGATACACTATTTATAGATACACTGCTACATGCATTGATGTAAGAGGGTCGAGGGTGTAAGCAAAGGCTTCAAAGATGCACAGAGAACAATTTTCAACAGAAATGAGCTGGTTCCTTTGACATATCGATCACCAAATCCGGCTTGTATGCTTCCTGGAGCAGAGTAAGGGCGTGATTTATTGAAGTCTATCACTCAGGTTCCCAAGCACTCAGTTGCTAAGTAGGGAAAAAGGGTGAAATGTCTTCAATCTTTTCTAATATACACTAATTATATCGCTCCCAGTGAGAATCTCATGTTTTTGGTCACAATTTTGAGCGTTTATTATAAAAAAAAATCGAATCATTAAAATGTTTCTTTTGAACGCGATTTTTTTTTTTTTGTGTGTATTTTTTGTTCTTTCTCCCAACATTGAAACGCGTTATTTCCGATCTCACATTCCATTGCAAAATTTGCTTATTTTGGTACATTTTGTCAGTCTTTGAATTTTCGTCTCATATTTTAGAAACCACTCTGCATAATAAAATAGAATAACATGAATATACTTAATCAATTGAAACGATTTATAGGATTTTTCCGGCTAATTAATTATTTATTAAAAAACACAATTTTGTAAGTTTTTGCGTGCTATCTGTTGTAGAAACTAGAAATTTTAGGAAAATTAGTTATTATGCAAATACTTCAAATTCATTGTGATATGAAGCTTATAGAAATTGCATGCATCAAACTTTTTTTTTTTTTTGCTTACTTAGAACGCAAAACTATGTTAAGCTTCACTATTCCATATATTTGAAATTCCATAGATTGTCTTCTATTATTTGGTTTCTAAATTTATGTTTAATAAAGTTAATATTAGAAAATGATCTATCGCATGAATGTGGTAACCTTTAGTTGCCGGTGATACTGAGAACATAAATCAAAGTGTGTTTTGTTATATTAGAGACCAAATTGTGCAATTAAATAATGCTGATTCTAGTGAAGGTATTTGTCAATAGAAAAGTTGTATGTTTTTATGGCATCTGCAGTAATACAAACCAGAGAACCGACCTTTGTCTAGACGTTCTGCGAAACAAGTATTGAACGAAATCTGCATTGTGAGCAAAATAATCTAGATAAATTTACAACTGATGATATGGTGGTTTTATTTCCAGTTTTTCTTCAAATCTATTACACATACTTAAAGAACAGTTTCAGACAAAAGAGGTTATATTTTGCTTTTTTTTTAGTAAGATAGAATATAATGAATTCACGTTCTTATTCGCAGTCGTCCATTCCAAATTCTGTTGACAGTTATGACAGTGCTCGACAAAACTTAGAGGACTGCATGCTAAGAGCTATGGCTGCTATGAAAAATGAGATGGAGAAAAAGGTACGTTGTTTTTATCTAATTCTACACTTGTTCTGATATATTTTCTCATTTCTTAACGTTAGTTTTAGTACTCTTTACTACTTTTAGCATTCTTTAAAGAATCTTATCAAAAATTTCATTGTATTACTGAAAACCAAAGCAGAAAACTTTTCATTAGAAAATTTTAGCTGAACATAAAATCTTGATTGCTAAATCAGCAGCAAAACTAATTAGATTTTTTTTATTTTATTAATATTTTGTTAATTTAAAGCATGGGAAAAAATTATGATAAGAAACAATTTCTATTCCATTTAAACTCCTTCTGACTAGTTCTTTCATGTAATTTAACATTTTCTTTGCATGTCACTTTCTTCTTTTTCTCTTTTATATATTACAAAGTTTTTATTAGATTTAATTAGTCAGGAAATATTTTCAAAAATATCTATCAGGGTGTATAGTTGTATCTTTATACAGCATAATTACGTTCGAATAAAGAGTTGTGGAAGTAAAATCTACCTATGAAGAGTTTCTGTTTTGTTTTTATTTATTTATTTACTCACGCCATTTCCATTTTCCGACGAATTAGTTTGATTTCAGGCATTAATGCTCATTAATAGAAGTTTTCAAATTTAGAAACTTAGAAAATAGCGAAAGCTATGAGAAATAACCGCTAATTTCAACTGCAGACTTCAGGTAGAGATGTTAGTGAGTGGATATTTTATTACTAGTATTATTACTCTTATAGCACAAGCTTTCTTCCTTCAAACGTAATTTTGCTGTTTAAAAATGCAGCTATACATTTTGACTGTAGCTGAATGGTATTGAATATAGTATTGCACTGATAACATTTATAATTTTCTTCTGCTAGCTTTTTTGATGATAAGTTTACTTTTAACTTAGTAACAGAAAAATTCTTTTCTGTTCTCTTCAGAAATTAAACAGAGAATTAAATGCTAATCGCATGAAACAGCTTCTGTCCAATTCTTCTGATACACCAAGTGTTTCTCAGAAGGTAATTTTGTTCGTAATCTTAATGAAAATATTCTGTTAGCTTTATTTTATGTTCTCTTAATAGATGATAGTATGTTTTGTGTATTGCATGCTTTTGTGAGCGTTGATCATTTATTCACTTCTTTTGAAATTCAATTCAGGTAATAATTTTAATCAGCTTGTTGCATTCCCAATAAATTGTTAAATATTCTCAGATGGAAAAAAATTATATTAAAAAGGGCAAGTTTACTAGTTTTGTTTTAATGCAAAATAATTAATATGTCTACTTTAATTATCACACAGAGAAAACGTCATTCACGTCCTTAATAATGCAAAGATATTGCATATTTTTACAATACTTTTCAATATTTGCAATTCTGTACAATATGGTAAAATGTTGTTACAGTATAGCAGAGTGTCTTATTCTCTGGTGATTATGTATTACTGCTTTTCTGCGCTATATTGTTCTTCTCATTCTGAGCTGTTAATCAAAGAACTAAAATCCAAATGATGTAAACACTGAAAGCGGTTTTTTCATAAAAAAATTCAGCAAGCATTATTGCAATTTAATAATCTGCCAATTAAACAAAGATTCATTTCGAAAGAAAGTCGTCGTGTACATAATTACGAAAATATCTGATACTAGCTCTGTAAACTACAAATAGATAGCAGCCCACAGCTTTTGGCAAAGACAACAACTAGCAATTTTGGTAGGGATGAGTTGGGTGTCGAATGCCGCTGTTATGCCAATGTTGGGAGATGTTATAGCAGATGTTTTATGAACATTTGAGTGTGATAACTTCAATCACTTTCTCTTAATGAACCGATAAGGATTCAAATAAATACTTACACTAACATAGAGATGTCATTTGGCACGCTGTTTTATCAAAATTCCTGGTGACAACACTTTAAATACGATGCTATGCTGTTATGCTATCCAAAACTTTTTGTTACGCTTTGTAAATGTAGCTTGCTTGCGATATTAAATGTTATTAGATATGTATTTATCTATGTATTGAAGAAATAACCATTGTGAATTTTCGTAATTCTGTAATTAATCAATTATTTTATTTACGATACATACGTGATATTCCCTTATATAATGTATAAAGAAAATTTAAATTCTTGCTTTATATGACCTTGTTAAATTCTTGGCGATGTGCGGAAGAGAGTTCTTGAATTCAAAAGCTCTTAACCTGAGGATATTACTTGAGAAAAAGGCCGTACAATACAACTACACAGCAATATTAAATTCTTACTAAAAGAAGCATGATTGATAGCTTTCTACAAATTGTAGTATTGAAAAGCAGCGAATTATGGTAGAAATTAAAATATAAAAAATATTGAAATTGTTGAAAGATATTGTGTAACGCTCAGTAGTTTTAATGGTGGATTGCATTTCTCATTCAGGTTTCAGTCGAGCAGCCTGAAGATGACGAAAATGATTATGATGGTAAGTTTTATTGCTTTGAAAATTTTTCGTAAGGAGTAACAAGTAGTTGAAAGTTAAAGTGAATAAAACGACATGTTGTATAGTGATAGAACTCAAAACAAGTAATCATGTGGTTTCATTGGATTTAATGACTAATTGGTTGATATTATTAATTAAATTGCTTAATTAATTGCCAGAATTGCATTTTTTTTTTTTCAAAATAGGGAAAAAAAACTCAAGATTATCAATAAAAATAAATGTCGATAAACGATAAGCACCCCTTTCAAAAGGTTGTTTTACGAATTTTATTCACTCATAATTTCAGTATTAAAACTCTTTGAAAGTAAATTTACATATACATTAAGTATGAGATGATCATATGATTAATGACGTAATTGTGATAAATTAGCTAAAACTGATTTTATCATATTGATGTACTCTTGTTTAATTGAATCGAGATATCTACCATATACATTATTTCTCATAATAAATATTTTTAGTTGAAATATTCTTTTACTCTCATGGCGTTTTCTGTCATAACTATACTATTAATTTTTCAGAGGTTTTGCCACGCCCCACAAATCTTCGTGTAGTGCAACAGGTGGGATCAGATACCCTCTTGATTGGTTGGAATTATGTGAATCCTTCTTTATTAGAAGGTTTTGAGGTAAGAAGGAAAATAATGTTATACACGTTTTGACTATTTTCGGTAAATTATTTGACTCAAGTTTATGAGGACACTGCATGAATTCTTACATACTGTGTCAAAAATCTTTTTCACATTTTTTATTAAAATCACATTTACTTTCATTCATTAAAACCTCTATTAATCAGCAGAAAAGACAGTCTGTAACATAACAGACTTTATGACTGATCTTTTAGAATTTTGGACTAACGCTTTTGCATGCGAAAAACCGGAAATAGTTTTCATTAAAAATAAAATAACCTATCATGGAAATCATAAGCAATAAAAATCTATACTATGATTTAGTATGGTGTAAATATAATAAACAGATATCAATAGGATGTTTTTACCAAGAATATACATTCTTAAATTTATTTCTTAACGTTTAAATTATGCGAGGCAGTTCTGCTGATATTTTTGACAATAGCAACACTAAGTGCAAGCTGTGGAGATTTTTTTTAGCTAATAAAAGTTCATATTTTCGTGTCTCAGTGCTTCAGTTAGACAAAAGAAAATTCTGTGATTTAATTCTTTTGAATATAAACTGACTTCAATGAAAAATAAACGCTCGGAAACACATTTTCGGATGTAATGTAAACCGTTTTATATACATATAAATAATTTTTACTAAAATTATAAAAAAGTGCAATTTTACATGTCATACACAGATTACTAATGTGTTAATTTTGATTCATTTTTGAATTAAATTTTTCAGTATTGCATACCTTTTTATTTCATGCAGTGCGTTTCAGTTTTGTCACACAGTGCTAGATATATTATTAAACGTAATTAATTGTGCATTTTTATAGATAAATTTAATGGTGTCTGTGAAGTAATTCTGTTTATTACTATAGATATTAATTTAACTACCAAAACTTTTGAATGGTTTTATATGTATTTACAAAGGATTTATTTCGGTATTTATACCCGCCTAAGGCCGAAAAAGTAATATATATAACTTTTTCATTATTATTGGCATATGTATTCTTTTTCAATGGATTAAGAGATTTGTACATATTTTATATTGTTTTAGTGTATGATACAAATAGAACTTATTTTTGATATGTATGTCACTTATGTATTAAAAGTATTTGGTACACACTATCAAGTATTTGATTTTTTATTTGGACATTTTTTTAAGTTATTAAAATTAGAATGAAGAAAATTCTCTGTGTAAGTTTAGCCTAAAACTTTCGAACTGATTTTATAAAATTTATTTTCCAAACAATTAAAGAAATATCCTTATGATATATTTTATATTCAATGGCTGACCATATGTAATGATCATTGTGAAGTTATTTATAAGATTTTAAATTATATCTATTCCAAAATACTTTATATACTATTATATAGGTTTAACTGTACTCTCAGTTCTCAGTGTAAAGTGTCTCCAATCTCAGAAAAAAATGAAAGTCGCGTTTCAAAAAGAAAAAAAAAAGAGTGTAGTGCGCAGTTTTGATATTTACCCTGGGCACCCTTTTATGTAGGAACGCCACGCCACTGCCCTTAATATTTGGTCTCTTACTCTTTTCGCTATTGCGTTGCCACAGCGGCCCTCCTAATGATCTCATGTTGCTTTTGAGACATATACAAAGATGAGTCATCTATCTAAGTTTGATTTGTCTAAGGATTAGAGCCTTGACGTTTGTTTAAGGATTTATAAATCGCCTTGTGTATATTTGGTTGAAACTTAGCTTTATATTAAATAATAAGATTGGTAGATTATTGTTATTATTGACTAATTATTGTTATTGTTTTAGGTTTATGTGGACGGCACACTACACGAGACAGTGTACACACCCGACCGGACAAAAGCTCTTATAAGTGGTCTTAACCTCAAAAGACCACTTCGTTTAAGTATTAGTGCTTTGTCTAAGTATGGCCAAATGTCAGAACCCACCGTTCTAGATCTGCCTCCTCAGAATGGAAATAATGGTTTCTATTTACATGTGAGTTTCCTTTCAACTTTTAAAAAATGATTTATTAGTTAAATGCTGTAATTTTGAGTTGATAAACCATAATGATGTGATTTCTGAATAGCTGTTGTATAATTCTGGATTCTAAAGTAATGAATTCATTTTTAAGGTAAGAATTTTTTCTTCACTACTAGTGTTCTTGAGACTTCTTCTCAAATTGGAGTGCATATGATATGTTCAATATGTAAGTGATTAAAAATTATTAATTTAATTGAACCATTTGGAAAAAAACTACCAGTTTCTGTAACAGTTTTATTAAAGCGACCAGATATCCCAGATTAGTCAAAACACTTAAAAATTTCGACTGTTTGTCTTAGATTGCCAAGCGTTGCTAACTTTTTCGGATTCTAATTTAAAAACTTGGATCGTCCCAAATTTTAATTGTAAATACATATCTAGCATTACAAAAAAGTTAATTAAATATAATTTTTAAAGTTTAATTTTAAATTTTATTCTGTATAACGATAAAATAAAAGAAATTCTCGTTTTCAGTTTTTGCTAAGAATTTAAAACAACTAAAAGTCTCGGATTACTCGTCGCAGTTCTGATTTTGATTCTTTCTGTAATTGAAAAAGCTTCTCAAATTTGAATGAAATATCCTTGATTGCCCCGTTTCTCACCTAAGAATAAATAATACATATTAATAAGTTCAGCAAAAACAGTTTTTAAAAAGGTTCTTTTGTATGTATACTAAAAAGAAATTTTTGAAAAATTTATTTTTCTAATTTTTAGTCTTTTTTCCCCTAGAAATATAGAAATCAATTTTTTCTCGAATTTGCTATCAGGTGACAGCATTGGCATGGTATCAAAATTAATTTAAATTAATCGATTAATTGATAATTAGGAGTTATTTAACATAAAAGTAATTCTACGGACATGTGATAAACTTTAAGGTGTGGCACAGCTTACTAAAACATAATTTGTGTGTGTGTGTAAGAATGTATGGTCGGAAATGATGATTTGAAGCACGAAAATAAAAATGTTATATGAAAAGAAAAATATTGTTTATTTGCAACATCAACTCAAATAGCAATATTTCGTAGAAATATTTGTAGTAAATGCTCAAAATTGTGCACCCCATAATAATACAAAGTAGGAAGTTGTAATTAGACGGCAATTTTATGGGCAGTAATATGCTTGATCATCCATGATATAATGCATCTGCAGGAAAATGTCATGTGTGACTGTCTTTTCGGTCTGAAGGAAAATTTTAAGAATAATAAATAGGCTGGCATACATCTAATCTAATGTGCTGCTAATAGGAATGGCAGAGCAGCGCTACAGCAGTAGTTGGAATCTTTTCCCGAACAGATTATATCACACCACAATATTTTTGAGCTGTCGCATTGGCACCTTTGTGAAAATGGTTTATTTATCGCCAGCTTTGACGGCTCTGGAACAAGAGCTCAACGACATTCAAAAGTGAAAGAGACCACCTTGAACACTGTGGTTCAAACATCCCTCTCATGTACAAAAGTTATTGCACGGCGTGTACATGGAATGATTTACACACTCAGAGAGAACAAATTTTGCAATCAAGTGACCCTCTGAATTCTATCAATGATTCTTACAGCAGTGTCGTTGTAGCCGAACTTTCCATCTTATGTGCCATTCACAGATGAGGCAACTTTCACAAAGTAAAGTGTTTTTAATGTAAACAGTACACATGTGCCGGCAAAAGAAAATATTCATGATACATAATCACATGCATTACGAATAATCTTGTCTGCGAATATTTTGATGGGTGTCATGAAAGATTTCCTCGTAGACCCATTTCTCCTCTTACGGCGACTCAGTAGCTGACGTTATTGCATTTTTGTGCAAAAGTTTTTATTAGAATTGCCGCGAGATGTTCCCACTGTAATTCATAATCAAATATCATTTCATCATGATGGTGCTCCAGTCCATTTCAAAGTGATTTTCTTTTGTACCTGGATTCTTAACTACCTGTGTGGACCAGTCCGGTGGTCACCCTGATGGTTAGATTTGTCGAGTATCAGTTACTCCTCATGGGTGCATTTGAAGGCCATCATTTATGAGACTCCAGTTGACTGAAATGGGAACCTCGTTGCTCGGCAATCCATTGCTTCTGAAACCGTACGCGAAGTACCTGGCATCTTTGGAACTGTTCACCAATCCTTCTTTGACGTTACAAACATGTGTTACTGCTGATGGTCGAAATTTTGATTATTTATTTCAAATACGATATTTGCACACTTTTCGATGATATAGTTAATTAGCAATATTTTTCTTTTCCTGACTCGGTTTTTTTTTTGTTAGTTTGTTTGTTTGTTTGTTTGTGTGTGTGTGTGTGTGTGTGTGTGTGTGTGTGTGTGTGTGTGTGT
>JAPMOR010011977.1:344083-383346 GCA_026543865.1 Argiope aurantia | reverse complement strand
TCTTTAATTGAATTCGAAAGTAATATCTTTAAATTTTACAGTCAGTTTTGTCTTTTTTGATGTTTCGTGGTGAATATTTGATTAACCACGAAATTTTGATTTCCGCCAAATTTTTTTTCTTGCCATCTGATTCGAAAATGTTATGTTAACTTTCATCAACAAAAATTACATTTTTTCCAAAATTCTTTTGGCTGTTTTACATACATTTTAGCAAATGCCAGCCTAACTTATCGATTTGGTGTGCTGATGTAGGGCTTTCTTTCAGGTACTCTGTCATGATAACTATGTTTTCTTCAAAAATTTCTAACAGTTTTAGGATTTACAGATTTTCCGAGCTTACTTTTACACTGCAGCTATTCCGAGCTTAATTTTACTGCACTAGTTTTTGGATTAAAGCAAGCTTGTTTCACAATCTATCTTTTTCACATTCATTAAATGCCCTTGGACACCCTGATCCTTGCTTGTTTCCAACACTATTTGTTTTCTTGATACTGTGAATAATGTTAAAAACAGTAAACTTACTAAATTTTAAGACATGTCCTGAATCCTGATTTTCCATTTTTCCAATGACTTATTACAAGTTCTCGCACATCATTTTTCTATAAATAAGATCCTATCATTAATTATCTTCAAATTAATGATAGGATCTTTTTTAATTATCTTCAAATCTATCCTGTTCAAATTTTTATGTTTAAAATTATAGTCTAAAAAAAGTGGTAGTAAATTCGATTCTATTGATGTGCTATATATTTGTTGAATTTCTCATTTCAAAAGTGTCCCAATACTTTTTTGACTCCTTTTACCTTTGAATTATATTTGAAAAACTAGATAAAACTTTAATTCTAAAATAACAATAAAATTTTTCTTACAAACTGTACACCAAATGTTAAAATATTTTTTGATTTATCTTCTTTTTATTTTAATGTGATAAATAGTTTTATAAATAGCTATATAATTTTTCATACCAAATGTCCCAATACTTTTTTGAGTAACTGTTGATGCATATCGATGGGACTCGCACTCAACAAATGAAAACCGCGTTTTTTTAAGTATCCCCAAAACATTCTAATCTAATAAATGTACTTGTGTATGGTTAACCACATTCTATTGGTGAATAATAATTATGAAAGAACTTATTAGCTTCCTATCTTTTGCGTTATTTTTTTTTTCGATTAAATACGATTATACACTCACAAAACCTGTAGCGAAAAGGCATTTAAGATACCGTTTTTTAACATACCAAATTGTATATATTTAAATTCTTGCTTTTTTTTAATTATCTCAATTACATGCTTGTGAAATTAGAAACCGACAGACGGTCAACTCCTGAACGGATTTGGTTACAAATTTGACACTTGTCTAGACTTCGGAAAAATCTGTGTAACAATTTTTATTCATTTAGTTCTATTTATTTCGTAGTTATTATATTCACTTATATTTGGGTCGACTGATTTTCACTATATAGATTCAACTGAAAATTTGTTAGATATTTACAAATTCTATGTAAAGATTATTTACTAAATTTCAACCATCTAACTGAAACCGTTTACTAGTTATCTTGCTCACAGACAAACATAATTCGGAAAATGTGTTTTTCGAATTCAAAGAGGTCTAAAACGTGCAGATTCGTCAAAATTTCGAATTCGGATTTTCTGACGATTATAGGACTTTCTTTTTGTATACAAGAAAATAAAAGCACGGACTTGCACCTCATCGTATAACCACATGTCAGCACAATAATTTTCTCTAGCAGATGATTTTCTTCCAGATTTGATGCAAATCGTCTAACAGACAGCTGGAAGTTCAAATTTCACATCTGCTCTTCAAAGCAAAATACAGAAATCGAAACAGTGAACAAATAAACAAAAGAGGTTTTGGAACTTTTATCATGCAAAGCCATTCCCTAGACATACCAAGCAGATTTATAAAATAATGTGGCTTTACTGTCATCTCTACCCCCCCCCCCACTTTTTTTTTTATTTTGGCATTCCATGATATCTCCTCTATGCCCTCCTCGAACGAGTGAAAAAGGGTGATCTATGATTCGTTTACAATTCAACAGCACCTCACCTTTTCATATTTTTTTTTCCGCCGAGTCGCATTAAATTGTGAATAAATCTATCAGGAGGTTACGTCTACTTACTATGTTGATGCAGCTGAAAAATTCTTAAACCAATTCATTTATAGTGGCATATTCAATTGGTTTAGATAATTTATATCTAAACTTTAATGAATGAAGCCACGAAGTTCAGGAGAACAGATTGATAATTCCCTGTTTTTAAGTTTTTAATTATTTATTCCTATTTCGGATAAAATGTCTCAGTCAGCCCGTTTGCACTTTTTTCTATACGATGCATACATAGAAAGAGAAAATATAATGGTAGACGAATCTCCAAGAATCAGACCTCCCTGAATCCGATAAACACAATTTTGAAGTTATGCCCGTTTATCACTATGTCAGTTTGTCTCTGAGCACGATAACTCTAAAAACATTTTTGAGCTAGATCGAAGAAATTTAGTATATGGACTGTACACCAAATCTGTAGATTTCTTTAAAATTTTGAACGAAATCCATTCAGGGCATTTCTGTCTGCCACGCGCCCGAGTACAAGTGAACGTGTTAACTAGAAAACGTAAAGAGACAGATAGATAAAAGTTGGTATCGCATATCTGTATCAAATTTGGAACCCGGTTTGTTGTTTTTGCAATAGCTCAAAACCGCAATGACTTAAATATATGAAATCTGACGTTTGATCTTATGACTACAATTGTAATTCTATGTCAAATTCTGGTTTCAATCAATTAGAAAAATTTTGCCCAAAATTTATATTTAATTTTCTGAAACTTATGTATTAACCGCATGCCATCGATTAATTGCTAAGGATCACACAGTAGATTCACGCTAAAGATGAGTATTTCCTAATTATTTTTCGCCTGTGCCGTAGTGTTAAAGCATATATGCCAATTTTCTTTATTATGCTACAAAGCTCGATTAATATCCATATGTGGGACTCTAAAAATTTGAGCACTCATGGCCTTCACGACTTTTGCCCAAGGTACACAATTTTATGTGAGGAGCAAGGAATAACACTTTTATTAAAAAGTATGCGAGAAAGTTTTAGAGAGACCATTCCCAGTGGCCAATTTTAGGCAGATATTTCATTGTAAAAAAAAACACATTTAAAAAGATTGATTATGATAGTTTTTTTTCTCAATTTAAATTATGTACAGAATATAATTGCCTTATTTTACTAAATAATCCGTTCCATTTAAGAATTCTTTTTAAAATCAGCTATGATAGCACGTGTGATTTCATGCTATCATTATTATAATGAATTAGAATAATGTTTTTCCTTTTGCGCCTTCAATTTTAAACTCTTCCACATCTCCACCTTTGGTTGAAGTTTAAAATAAAAGGGCTGATCTCTTAATATTAGCAGGATATATTTGAAACATAAGAGATCTTTTGTAAGTAAACAGACTCTGAAAATGCCATTACAATGTGCACTAAAAAAATTATTGCGAATGAAACAACAATTCAAATTATCTCTTCCTTCACTTGCAGATTTTTATTAAATTCTTCATTCTTGAATGATATTTTATAAAAATTGCAGCTTTTTGTTATAAAAGGATTTATTTAGACAAGATAAAAACTTTTGTAATAATTCACTTTTATTAACACCCATTTAGTGTTTATGTGGGCTATTTTATGTTTTTGTGGGTACGTGATTTTGTGCCATAAGCCGGATGAACCAACTATATATTTCCAAACTGCTACACCAGCAAATGAAATGCGTCTGAACTATATATTTAATATAACGAGACTACTGGCGGATTTATGAGTTTTGTAGCCTCAGACAATGCGCATTATGAGGCTCCTCTTTTAACAACTGATCAATTTAGTTTCAAATTTCAACTCGTTTCTAACTTAATCTACAAGTTAAATATATATTACAATCAAAGTGATAAATCTATTTATCAGTTTTACTGGTTATTATTTTTAAAACCGGTTAATTACTTTAACCATAACATTCAAAAGTTTTTATTTCTTTTTTTAAATACGTATATCATGAAAAAAAATGACTAAAATAATTAAATTCTTGAAAAATTAATAATAATTATCAGATTATTAGTTAAAGATTTTTTTCTCATAAACATAAGCATTAAATTCTTGTGAAAGAAATAAAGAAATAATAAATTTCAAATGATTATAGCATTAAAATTCATTATTTTTTAAGATCTATCAAGTGAAATATAGAAGTAGTTGATGAAAAACTAAAATTCCAATGTATCACAAAAATAATTGCATATGCTTTAATTAATGTTTCTGATAATTTGATGTGTTTGCACACTGCTATCCTAATATTTCATAATTGAAAAATTCATATTTCTCACCAGTTTATTTATTTGACAACACGTCTAATAGCATTTTTCCTAATAGCATGAGACACGCCCAATAGCATGCTTCTGCACCATGCAAGTTTGCAGACATTTGTTCCCCAACGTCCTCTTAATCTTATGACTTACGAATTTACTTAACTTCCTTATTAGATGGCACATCATATTTGGAATATTTACTGTTGTTCTAATTTCTATAATAATATAAGAGACATTTGAGATATTCGAAGCGTTCCTTGGTGATTTTTGCATTTTAAATTACTTAAGGTTTTCATTTAATTGCTGATTTAAAACTAAAAATATAGTGATTTGATACGCGTGTCAAATACGTCATTGTTTGCGAAAGAGTTAACGTGCATCAGACGAGCATACAGTCTGTCAAAAAAGTATTGGGACACACTACAAGTTCACAGATTTTTATCATAATATTTTATTTAAATATACAAATGAAACCAAAACAAAGAATTAAATATATTTTTTATATATGCAAATTTTTTATATATAATAATTCAAACAAAACTATCAAATTATTGTAATTATAGTTATAATTAAAAATTAAAGAAATAAAACAAGAAAAAATTAAAGAAATAAAACTGAAAAAAGTATTGGGACACTTCCCAATAAATTAAGAAAAACAATGAAAACTTAAAAGTTAATTTCTTGTTGGGCTATCTTTGCTTTCTTTGACCTTTGACCTCTCATATTCTATTTGGCATGGATTGGACCAATTTTTTTGCAAAATGATCAAATTGTTTAAATCGAGTGTGACTCATTCTTCGACCAAATGTTTTCTTAAATCCTGCTTGTTAGAAATTTGATGTTCATATAGTTTTTGCTGCAAATAATCCCACACATTTTCAATGGGATTAAGGTCTGGACTTTGTGCGGCAGTCTTAATAAAATTAGGACAGCAGTAGAGCACCCATAACTTGCAAATATTCGCAGTATGTTTCGGAGTATTATCGTTGCAATTTAAAATTCTTGCTATTTCCAGCTTGCTCGCACTTTTCTTTAAATCTCTATTGAGAATATCAAAATAGACATTTAACCATTGTACCATCAATAAATTTAAATTCTCAATACCAATGCTTGCCATACAACTCCACACTATTTGATTGCCACCTCCATATTTAACAGTAGTCCGTAAATTTTTGACGTGCATTGCTGTATTAGGTTTCCTCCAAACTTTTTTGCTTACCATCCGATCCGAAAATATTATGTTAGCTTTAATCAACAAAAATTACATTTTTCCAAAAATCTCCTGGCTGCTTTACATATATTTTAGCAAATGCCAGCCTAACTTATCGATTTGGTGTGCTGATGTAGGGCTTTCTTTCAGGTATTCTGTTATGATACCTATGTTTTCTTCAAACATTTCTAACAATTTTAGGATTTACAGATTTTCCGAACTTACTTTTACATTACAGAGTCAATTTTACTGTCCTAGTTTTTGGATTAAAGTAAGCTTGTTTCACAATCTATCTCATTTCACATTCATTAAATGCCCTTGGACACCCTGATCTTTGCTTGTTTTCAACACTATTTGTTTTCTTGAACCTGTGAATAATGTTAAAAACAGTAAACTTACTAAATTTTAAGATATGTCCTGAACAGTGAACTGTTCCGGAACCATTTTTCCAATGACTTATTACAAGTTTTCGCACATCATTCTTAAAGTTTTTTGTTTTCTATACATAATCTTCTGTTGAAATTTTTATGTTTCAAATTATAGTCTGAAAACGATTCTTTGTTTTTTCCAATATTTTTTATTATAATATGGACTTTTATACTTTTTTCCTTTGACTTTCTATCATTTCTATAAATTCCCTTTCATGACGAAGCATGTCCCATCGCGCAGAAGGTTTGACTGAACATCACTCCAAATACCCTTTTGTCATAAGTGATATACATTCAGTATATCAATATGAAACAAATAACTGCTTTTCTGAGAAAAAAAATGGGATTGGAGTAGCTGAGAATACTCTATTGGTAAACTCTTGCTCACTGCAAATTCAGAAATATGTTGTATAGTTTTGTATATTTACAAACGCGCCAAAGAAAGAAACAGGGAAGAACATAAAAAATAGCAATAAAATCATTCAATCCCTAAACTTATCAATTAAAATACTCGAATCTTCACAGTGAAAAAAAAGTATTATTAAAAGTTATTTTATTGTGAATTAATATCTTTTTTGATAGTATTACGAGTTTTCCGCAGTTTTTATACCTTCTAATCCCACATATAAACTGAATTCATCTTATTGTTTTTTTCGTAAGCATCTTCTTTTTCCATCCTTCCTCTGACTCCCATTTTGAAGAAATAAACACATCCAGACGCATGTGTAAAATCGAGGAGGTTTTTCGAATCCTAGAATAAATAGATACTGATAAAAAATGAAAAAATAGAGCACAAAAAGAATAATAATCAGCTTTTTCTTTCTTTCCCAATCGGTGAGATACTAATTTTAACACTAAAATTAATATTTCTTTTAAATAATAATAAATATTTTGATTTTATTTCTTTTTCTCAAACAACAGGAATTTCCATTCTGGTGCTTTCAGTGTGATGACGATTCAGACTCCGGTGTAATTTAAAAAAAAGTTTCCATGGTCCTGAATATTTCTTTACGAATTTTTTTTTTAAATCTCCCAAAAATTTTTACTATAAATATTTTGTCATTAATGAAGTAACAATCGATTTTAACATGCAGATTTTAACTTCACACATGCTTTTAAAGTGTTGCAAAAATGAAATACAAAATATTATTAGCGACGTCCAGAGAATATATAAATCTTGTACATTTAAATATGGGAACTACCTCTTAACAAAAAATGTTAAATATCCCCCAGTGTAATCATAATATGGTAATCAAAATTTGCACTTCTGATAATCCTTCCATGAGAAATCTATTCATGACATCAAAAATGGACGTTGCCATAGAAAATTAAAATTTTGGGGCAATTTTAAATATGTAGACAATCTCCTATGAAATTTTTGACGCAGCATTTTTAGTATTCATAACTGTCTTTAAAGTGGTATTTTTAATTTTCGCATGGGATGGATCGATAGCAGAATACACCTGGGTTGTCTTTTTAGTTTCACGACTGTGCAAGCATTTCTTAATTAATTCCTACTGTTTTGCACTAATTGATCAATTTTATGTTATTCTGCATGAGCCATTCACTGTATAAAAGTAGTAACTGACTTCGAAGAAATAATTTGCTTAATGTTCCGTATATTTAAAAGATCATATTTTAACCTAATTTCCATTATTTATTCCAATAAAAAAAACAATGATATCGCTCTTCTTAGACTTCAAATTACATTCTTCACTCGAAATTGTAAAAAACCCATTAAATTAAAACAGCAATCCAAATTTAAATATTGAAGGGCTCATTAATTTCTTTCGAACCAAACACATCATTAGCCATAGATTTACATTAATGTCCATAAAATAAATATATTTCAGAATCTCACTGAAATCTAATTCTAGACAAATTTCACCTTTAGAATTATTACATACATCTCTAAGAATAATATGCAAATTGCATAATGATACCAGATGCCGATAGTAAGTCACAATGACGAGAGTGTAAGAGAGAGATAAATAAGGAATGGTAGCAAAGAAGTAAAATTGTTCACAAGCGTTCTATAAGCCGCTCAGTGTCATAACCGAATAGTTATGACTCAGAGAACGCAAATGGATGATTTTTTACGTGTTAGAATTATCGGCCGTCTTGACGTACTCAGATGGATACATCCGAGTAACTTGGAATCGCCCAAAGTTAGGCTCTAGGCTTTGGCAACGATTCTTAGATGATGGAAATATCAGTAGAAATTGCAGTACAGATCGCCCCGAGTTACAACGCCGAGTGATGACCGGTATTTGGAAATAACTGCCAAAAGAAGCAGATAGCTGATGAGACAGGTCTGATGCTGTGCTCTATCTTCAGCCGCGGATACGTGAGTTTCAAAGCAAACTGTATACTGACGTTTGGGACATATTAAGCGGCGTTCCTATGACCTGTCCGCCTGCAGACGAGTCATGCCCCCCCCCGACCCTCTCTTGCGGTTTTCAGGCTTTCTTTGGTACCTGTCCATGTCGGTAAACTGGATAAACATCAAAGCATCCCGAAAACCACCAGAGAGGGAAAACAGGGGAAAGCATGTTTCGTCTACAGGCGGGCAGGTCGTAGGAACGCCGCTTTAATCGTCATCTGACTGTGGTTCAAAACTGCAAGGTTCGACCCGAAACAGCCCTAGTGTTGCTTTAAAAACGGGACGTTAATATAACTAAACTAAACTGAGAATATTACCCTTATGGAATGGCAGCATTCTCACCTGACTTGAACCCATTAGATCATGTGTGGAACATGCTTGATTGATGAGTTGCAGCCCATCAATAACCTCCTACATGTGTGCAGAAACTTCAGAGATCGTTGCTTTTTCACTGGAGTAATCTATCCCAAGATCAGCTCGATAATTTGATACTCAGCATGCTTAAGCATTGTATGAACTGTACTTCATCATTTGGGAGACATACAATGCATCCGTACAAACATAACTTTACATCATACCAGCCATGTAAAGTTATGTTTATATAAGGGAAATAACCTCTGGGGGAAGCACCTCGAAAAGAGGATGAGATGGTTCCGGTATGGTGGTGAGATCTCACCACCCTGGAGGGTACACAAAAAAAGGGTGGGGAATCTGGCTCCTCCCATCGATGAATGGACTTACTTCCTTCGGGAAGGGTTGTACCGTGGCCGATGATGGATACCTTTAGGACTCAACCACAATTTCCACCAGTGTTGCTGTTGCGGCGGCGCGTTCATTCAGTTTTCTTTATCCGTCAGCCTTCGGACGGGTCGGAGAGTCAGTGATATGCATTATGTAAGGGAAATTTTTTTGTAATTACTCCAGGGAGCAAAAATCGTAGTTGTTATGAATGGTATCATACATACTCCATCATTTTTTTTCTTTATCCTTTGTTTAATAAATGGGATTTATGAATAAGTCACCTTTGTTTTGTTTCTGAACCTTTATTTGCAGGAGCTGGCATTAACCTTAATTTATGGACATGAGTGTACAATCGTATTTCAAGTTCTCACTTCTCCAGATGGTTAAGATAACATTACCTATGCCCTAAAGACCCCAGGTTCGATTCTCACCGATAATGGAAAACATGAATATGGCAAATATGTATTAAAAGCATTCAAGAGGTGCTGCAAAATGTTTAACTATGTTTTGATCTTATAACCCAATAAAGTCGGACTTGGCTTAAATTTTCCCTGTGGACAAAATCCTAGCTCAGGCGATTTCATGCGCAAAAGCTAAAATATAAGAATTAGAATGTAATTCATGATGCTCTCTGTGAGTTGCCGGTATCAGTGACAGTGTGCGGCTTTTCGTCATTCTATTGGAGCCAAGAACAGACGGGATGGAGAACAGTAACTAAGGAGATAAAACACTATTTATTAGTAAAGGAAAATTATAAATTCAATCAAAGATTGCAATTTTCTTATGCATTTTATTTTGATTGCCAAAAGTCGGTTCTTTTTTTTTATTAGTGTGTGTGTATAAGATATTTTTTAAAAAATCTCATTTCTTTAGAAAGAAATTTTAAAAGCTCATTTTTTCTCTTTATTTATTTTTATTTACTCTAATTCAAAGGGTTTTTTTACTTGTATTTTTTTCTAATATTCAAATTAATTACAAATCGATTTTTTAAATTTAACTTATAGGGTTTATTGTTTTATAAAACAAAGGAAGATAGATATGATAAGATTTATCAATTTAAATATATTTTTATTAATTACTGATTGGGTTGTTTTTTAACTTTTCACGATCTGCACATTTTAAGGAAATATGGTAATCGTTAAATACAGTTAAATTCAAATGTGAATAAAATTTCAAAAAAAATTTAAATTTCAAGCATTTATGTTTTATTTAAAAAGGCTAATTAACTGGAATCATAAAATGTAAGAAAATATTGATAATTAAAATATTTTTCTCTACACTATGCTGTTATTGAGGACATATAAAAAACATCGATTTTATGCGAACATCTAGATTCCGTGTTATACATATAAAAATTTCCGTGAATTTTTATACTTTATACAAGAAATTTTGAGAAGGAACCGTGTCAGTTGTAATGAATTTAAAATGCTGATTTAATTTTTTCATTGAAAGAACATTATATTTGATAAATTAGTAAATACACTTTCGAAAAAAAAATTAATGGAAATTCGAATCGTAGCTATCCTTGTATCCTCATTTTAAATTAAGGACCGATAAATTACACGAAAAAACTGTACTATCAAATAGATTTTGAGGCCTGCTTAAATCTCGAGGCTTGAGAACTGCCTCAAACAGCTGCGTAAAAATTATCGCCTTTTATAGATTGGATTTTTCCGGAGAAGCAAATGTCAAGATTCATTTGGAAACAGATATTATTTGCATTAGAAAATGGAATCAAAACCACAAACAGTATAAAATCTTAGTACTTTTAATAAGTAAAATTATCTTGACTCACGCAAGGCTTTCGAAATAAATTCGCTTTATCCACAAACATGTTGTACAACAATAGCAATAAAGTAAACGACATGTCCCACAACTTGTTAAGATGCATAAAATATTCTGCCTTTAGAAAAAGTCTTTGTAAAAAATAAAAAATTGTCGAACCAAACAATTCCTACGCTTTTAATCATTTTTCCTTAAGCTTTTAAGTACTTTGTTAACTGCAACATATCGGCATCCTAGAAATAACTGGAACAAGCTCCGGACGTTGATGTTTTGTTATATATTCTATTTTACTATTATTCAAATTGTGATATATTGGAGCGTTGTTTTCGAAACATCAGGTTTAACCATCTTGAATTAGTGGAAATTTTATGGCAAAATGAGAATGTTTTAAAAATATTCGTTATATTTTTGACATATGCCAGTTTAAATTCAGTTGGCAGTTCAAATTGTTCTTAAGGTATGTTTTTCCATATGTGTTCTTTTAACATCTAACGGTCTTTAAAACTATGAAGATTCCTTTGCGTAGGGGCTACCAATCTCGTAAGAGAAGAAGTAATCAGTATTATTAATATAATCAAATCCATTAATTTTGTCTAAACTCATTATCAAATAGGAGTAATCGAAATCCAACTAGTCGTTTCTTTGGTTTAAAACACATCAAATTTCTGTATTTTAAACTGGATTTATCATGGAGATTTGATTGTAGATTTCAAAATACTTAGATTAAAAGAAGTCGAAAATCATTGAAACATTTGAATATCATTAAACCCCAATATTTACCCTACATAAAAGTATTTGACAGGACAGCTAGGGGGTGAACATTTATTCTCCATTACTTAGCAGTGCTGCAGAAAATGACATAACTCGGGTATTCTAACATGATAAATGTCGTGCACAATGTGTTGTTAGGATAAAGAAAATTTGTTACAAAAAATAAATAAATAAAGGATCAGAGTTAGGACTGGGACAGATTTCAAAGGTTTATATATATATATATATATATATTTCATTAGTTTAGACTTACTAAGAGTGTAGTTTATAAAAATCTAATATTATGTTGTTTAACTTATTTTTAAAAAATTTAATAACAGCAAAATACAAATAACATGCTTTTATTCGTATAGTTAGAAATTTTAACATTTTTGTCCTATACTTCCCTTATATGATGGGGGTATGGTACATGTATGTGAGAGGAATGGGACAAGGTTTGAGAAAATTAAAATTAATAAATAATATATTTTGAGATACTTTTCATTCAATAATTTATGGTTTTAGACATACCAAATAAGAAATGATTTTGAGATCTTCATTGGTGTTGCTTTATCTCAAAAACTTATTTTCTTTTATAACCATTTCCACTAATTGCAATATGTTATTATTTAAATATTTTTCACTTACTAGATGGTTTTTCTTCTATATCTGTGGCATTTTTATATAAAAAAAGATAAATTTATTTATTAATTTTAATTTAGAATGACAAAAATGTTAATAAGTAGCTTTCATAGCTTCATTTTTTTCATTACTTAATATTTATTATAATGCTTATTACTTTATTATATTTATAGTAGAGTTTCCCTTAACTGAAATTAAGTGTTAAACATAATTTTAGGTGGAAAATTAATTTTTATATGAAATGATATAGAGTGATCTACAGTATGAATTCATACTTTATGTGATACAATTATTAACAAAAGTAAATAATAATAAAACATGTTTAGAGACATGGTGCTCTTAAGTAAATTTTTGAAAAAGACTGGAATTTTATTTTATGCTTTTTGTTTTAGTTAATGGAAGCCCAGCTTTTTTATTGTAGAACATTATTGTCTTGTATTATTTAAAATATATGTATATGTATGCATGTATTATATAATGTAATAATGTACACTAACTTATATACTTTAATAAATTTAAAACCATCAACTTTCTATTGCATTGTTACACACCAGCAACTAATTTTATAAAACAACATTAAGAAAAATTAAAAAACTTTAATTATTAGCATATTTAGCTATTTAGAAAATGAAATGTAACTAAGCATGCCCCATTCCTTCCTAATTGATATTGCCCTGTTCCTCCCTCTAGAATTTTCTTTTAAAATTCATATCGCATAAACTGTGTTACATTTAAACTTAATTTGACTGTTGAAATTAATTGAAAAAATTAGAATTTGTATTCACTTCTGGGGCGTGAAAACCATATTTTCTGTTTTAAAGACAATTATTATTATAGCAAATATTATTACAGCACAAATATTATTATATTAATTAAACATTATTTAATTGTGTGTGTATGCTAACACAAAAGTAAATCTTAAATAAAAAAAATAAAGTTTTTTTTTTTTTTTTTTGAAAAAAAAAAACCCCCTTTAAAAATTGTTTAATTTTTGCATAACCACCAATTTTTTTCCACAAATTTCTTGTTAATTTTTTCCCCTTCATTTTCTAAAAAAAGTTAATGTTTCAGTTATTTTACTGTAGCATTTTCTTTGTGGCTTTTTTTTCTTTTGTAATTATAAATAAACAGTCTAATAATTATTGAAATAAAAAAAATTCTAGAATCTGTTGTTTTATTTTGTAGTATCTTTTAACAATAATATTTGAAAATTATTAAATTCAAAGTAAATTTTGTTAGATATGCTACTATAACATGTAAATTCATTTTCATTGGTGCAACATGGTTATTATTTGATAGCTTTTAAGATTATTTGGTACATAGAGAATTTACATGTAAAAACTCTTGCTTAACTATTGTTTTTATTTAGAAGTTAAGATTATATCATATTTTCATAAAACATTAAAGTTTAATGTAAATAATCTATATACTTATCTAGTTAAACAGAACACTATTTTTGACTATTAATCATGGATACATTTGATGACAGAAATTTGTAGCAAACTTGTTTATAAAAAAAAAGATAACAAGTCTAATTCATAATACTATTATGTATGATATGCATTGTATTTATTATATGTGTATAGTATTTATAAAGCTATACATATATAGTATACAAAATATTGTGTATATGATATTATGTACATTTCAATTGAGAGAATAGTTAAGAAATACATTCTTGTTCATTATTAAAAGTATTTATGTAAAGAGATGCAAGGGAAAAAAGATTATCAGATTGACATGAATTTTTACAGTGCATATGTTTGACATTATAAAATCAAATGCTTTAGGAAATTCACTTCTTTTTTTTTTTTTTTTAAGCTATTGAAGCAAGCTGACAAAACAGTGCTAAATTATGAAAGTATAATAGTCATCTTTCAAATGACTATTCATTGCTATTTCATTGATGACCAAAAATTTTAAATACTTTCCAGAAAATATTCTGGAAACTGAACAAAAGTAACACGTAAAAAAAGATATATTTGTAAACAGAATCAGGAGTGGACAGAATCAGACATGGGTGTGAAAAAAAAAAAATGTGTGTTTTGTTTTCATTTTTCTGCTTGCTTTGAAGATGATCATGTGCTTTAAATTATTTGTAATTTATCTTTTATCATGTGTGTATTTAGAAACTTTTTTTTACAACTTTAATTACCTGATGTCATCCAATACTAAATGAATATAACAGAAGTAAATAAATAAAAATTATTCTAGCAAGAGACGTACATATTAACATACATTGTACTTATTAAACTTCTTAGTGTAAAATATGAGAATTGTTCTTGCATATTATATCAAATGAAATTTTTTCAGTTAAATTTGTTGTCAAATAGTTAAATTTGTATTGCATTAAAATCTGGAATATTAGATTTTTTTTTATTCTTTATTAAATACTTAATTTGTTAAAAATTAAATTTTTAAATTGTTCTTCATTTCTAGAACAGTATATGATGTCTGGAATTATTGCTGTTCATGTTGGTGCTGGTTACCATGGTACAAAATTCAGAACTTCATATAAGGAAGCTTGCGAACAAGCATGCCAGACAGCCATTCAAATGCTTCGAGATGGCTGTCATGCTGTTCATGCAGTGACAGAAGCAGTAGCAGTTCTTGAAAATTGCCCTCTGACCAATGCTGGTATTGGTTCAAATCTCACTCTTATTGGTAATGTAGAATGTGAAGCCGGAGTCATGGATGGTGATAGTTTGAATTTTGGTGCAGTAGGAGCATTACATAACATAAAAAATCCAATTAAAGTTGCCAGAACAGTATTAGAACAGCAACGCCATGGTTTGCTAACTTGTGGCCGCATTCCTCCTTGTGCTATTGTTGGCAAAGGAGCTTTAAATTGGGCTGTAGACCATGGATTTACTTGCGTTGACGAGAATGATCTTATAACAAAAATGTCTGAAAAAAATTATCAAAAAAACTTAGAATTATTATTAGAAGCACAAAGCAAATCAGCATCAGCTGCTCAAGCTGTTTATTCTTCATCAGACATTGATTGTTCATATTCATTTGGGAATGATAAATTGTTAGATACAGTTGGGGCAGTTTGTGTCGATTCTTTTGGAAATGTATCGAGTGCTGTTTCAAGTGGTGGTCTGATTTTGAAACAGCCTGGAAGAATCGGACAATCATCCATCTATGGCTCAGGTTGTTGGGCAGAAAATTCTTCAGAGTATTGTAAACCGAGTGTAGCTTGTACTGCTACTGGGGCTGGAGAATACTTGATCAAAACATTATTTGCTAGAGAATGCTATAATAAATTACATGAAAAATATGACTGTGCATCAGCTCTTCAAGATGTTTTTAGAGAGAAATTTGTTAACAGTTCCTATTTAAGAGATGTTAAATTTAAAATTGCTGGTGTTTTGTCTCTGAAACATTATAAGCATATCAATTTATGTGAAATTGATTGGGCACATAATACAAAAACCATGATTGTTGGTTATGGCTGTACAAAAGACAAAAAGATAGTTACTCTGGTATCAGAGCAGCCTCTTGAAAATGTTAACATTCACGGAAGTGGAGTAACTATTGCTGGTTAATTCTCCTTTATTTTATATTTCAGTTCCAAATGGTATAGTCCATCCCTTATAATTTGGTACTATGTATTTTTACCTCCCCCCACTCCAGCGGTTCAGATCTGTTTATAAATTTCCGTAAATGTAGTATATACATATCTATAAAATAAATGTATACGTATTTATAAATACAATGAACAATTGTTATGTCATTTTAAAATCCTTGTTAACTGAATGTGAATAAAAATCTGGTATAATCCGAAATTATTCAGAATTTAAAAAGGATACACATGTATTTTTTAAGTGATTTCAAAACTAAAGAAGCCATATATATTACATATTTTCTAATGTTTCGTTACATTTTTCCATTCTAGCTATTTTTGGCAACCCACTTTTTTGCCCAGATTATTGATCATTTAGACTGTTGTAAATAGGGAATGCTTTTTTTTAAATGTTAATTTTATTTTATAAAACTGAAAAACAGGAATTAAGCTGACTCTGTCTGCTATTAAAATGTATTTTCTACAAAACAAAAGTAAAAATCCTGCTTTGTAGTTAAGAAAAGTAATTTTTAAAATCTTAATTGTAACATTGGCAATAGCATGCGATTGAATGTTTTGATATACGAGTTTGAACTTCAAACATACCATTAAAAATATTGCTGCAGATTATGTTAAAAAGTAAAGAAAATGATTATATGGAAATGATTTGTTATCATTAAAAAGGTTAATTTTTTAGTTTCAAGATAATATGAATTTTTTTGGGGGGGGATTATAATTTAAAAAGATATAAACACCTGTTTCCATAGGCAAATCGCAGTGATTACCTGTCTGGAAATAATATACATTCTATTAAATCTTCTGTGTGACACCTGTTTTTAAACATCCTGATTTCTTTTACATATTCTTTCCTGTGACTGAATGAAAGTTTTAGGAGAATTTCTAATATTATTTGCCTAATTTCCTGCAATTTTCAATATTTTTTTTTTTTTGCTGTTTTCCATTAATTAGCCAATTGAATTAAGTGCAATATAAAAATGTTCAATGAAGTAATTGGAAGCATTTATGTGACAACTTATTCATATTTCACAATAAATGATACAAACGACTTCTGTACCAGGTACGTTTACATTTTGTATATATAGAAAGCATATATAGAGAGAAAGTTACTTTCTTTTGTGGTATCTTAATAGGTAAGTGTACTTTTTTCTTCAGTCATAATAAAGCATATTTGGAGTTATAGCATCTTTTTTACTAAGAGTTGAAAGTGGAAATCAATGAGATATTTATATAATAAGAAATTTAATTTATTGTATGAATGTTATATAGTCTAAAAATTTTAAACAGTTAAATATTTTAATGTTATATTTGTTCTATAATTGGATCTATAAAATATAATGAGTTTATTAAATAAATTCTAAAATTCTGGATTTGAAAACATAAAATCCACTTGACTGTTAAATAATATTCAATCTATTACTACCAGAAAAGCATAAATCAAATAAATTATTCAAAGAACGGATATATAAGACATATATTTATATGAATTATATTATATATGCAAATGTTGGATCAAACAGTTGTTAACTTTTAAAGTAAGTTTGAAATTCTAGTTTTGAGGTTCAAAGTTATAGTAATATTTTTATATGAACTTTATATATAAAATAAAACTAACTAATCTGATATGAAATTACAGTTTTATATAGACATTTAATAATCTTATAAATAGTTGTTCATCCAAATAAGAGTTTTAACTACGTTGCATAAAAAATAATAAATTTCATCAGTAGGGGAGACCAGGGCAAATTGTGATAATTTTTTTAAAATGCTTATACTTTTGAATTTATTTATAATTCTGTGATTTCAAGTATTTTTTTAAGCTTAACTATTTATTTATAATATACATAAAAAAAAACATTTAATAATTTTATTGATTTTGACACTAGAAATTTAAAAAAAAAAAAAAAAAAAAAAAAACCTTTTAATAATGATGTAAGAATAAAAATGCTATTTTTTTAAAAAAATTCTTTGCCATTATTTTATTAATTTAAATGCACAAGACACTTGATAATTATTATTGCTTAGCATTATGATAATTATTGTTATCAAATGATTTGCAGTAAAATATAGATAAAATTATTTATCCAATCAAAATAAAAATCAACCTACTTTAGAATTGTAGTTAACAAGTAAATGATTGCCTACTTTATACTATCTTTTATCTTTTTTCCCACCAAAATTTTACAAAATAAGCATTTTGCAATTTAAATTTTCTTTCATGAGAGTCACGGCTCTGTTTTTAATGTTTTCCCTTGGAGTCCTGATTTGGGACAAAATTTCATTGAAGAATCGCCGTGTATATGTTGCCTGAGTTCAACATATTTCCATTGTATGGACATATAAGCTTAAAAGTGAGGTGCGAATTCAAGTACTATCCTCATCATCTGAACGTTGTTCAAATATGTTCTGTTCTAAAATAGCCATAATGTTGCTGCAAAACAGGATGTTAGTGCACTATATTATACTCTAATATATCATCAAAATTCCTGCACTTTGCAGAGCAAAACTATTTCTTTTTTCTTTCAAGATTTGTATGTTGGTTTAAAATTCTCTTCTTCGTCCCTTTTTTTTTCTTTAGTTGTTTTCCCCCCTCGAATATTTCATTTTCCCTTATCCATTTTTCTTGTTTTAATTTCTTATTAATTATGTTGCTGTGGTCTTTTTCCTTTATTAAAGACTCCTTTCAATGTAAGTCGTTAGGGGAGGATCTGATATTTGAAAATGCATGTTAAAATTTAAAACAGAAAGTTTAGCTACATAAATCAAACACAAATCAAGATAAATCTTACAATTTTTGGTGTTACAACTTTCCCATCCCGTTTTTGTAGATTAATAATTAAAAAAAAAATTGCAGTTTGGAACAAAATAAAAGTAGTTTTTAGAACTTAATACATAGGCAAAAAAAAAATAAAAATAAATATTTTTTTAAGACCAATTACTTATCTTAAATCAAATTTTACAAAATATTATTTTTCCATTTACTAGTTAAAACAGAGCAAATGTTATCAGTCTCTCCCGGCCTGTTTCAGTTGGGCTTCAACTCTGTTGATACAGTGAGACCTGTCATAAGAATCATATTTAGTGAAAAATCTGATTGAAAATTTTAAATTCTCTGTGTAAAGTTCATCTTTCAACTAGCCCTGCACTCCCCTACTTATGTTGTTTTTCCAAAAATATGTACAGCTTGTTGAAAAAGTGAAGGAGCAGAAATTTAAGACTTGTTAATATTTGTACAAAGTTTATGATGTTTCATAAATCAATTTATGTTGCTTATTTACTATTTATGAAAAAAAAACAACTGTTTCTTGTGATTTTTATAATACTGTTTTATTGATTTTGAGTTTTACTTAATATCATTTGTTCAATATTCTAGTCATTTTATGTTTTGTTAATTATAATTATGAATTTCTTCTAAAGATGTGAATGTCCCAAATTCTTTTTGTTTTTATGTTCTTATTTAAAATTGGGACAATTAGTTTTATATGATATTTTGTGATTCATAATCAAAAGGAGTTCTGTAAAGATGTTTTTATCGAGAATATTTCGATAAAACTCCTCATAATCAATGCCAATAATAGTTGTTTAAATTTAGATTTATTTATTTATTTGACTTATAATAAAAAAAGGGGAGCCTTACATGGCAAGGGAAGGAAAGGAAAAAAGTAAGTAAACTTTTTGATTATGTCAAGTAAAAAAACTGTGATATCATTTCTTTTTCTCATTTTTACTATATCTATTGATTAATTTTGTATGTAATTGCATACATTAAAATTTTTTTTTATATAAAATGCTTACTTTCTCTGATGTCTTAAATTATGAGATACATCATTAATTCAGCAAAGAAAAGGAAATTAGTTCTATGAAGATCACATTTTAAAATTAGATTTTTATGTTTTGATGCAAAAATAGATCATTATATTTATTAGACTGAACTAATTAGAATTTTAAATAATACTGAATTTAGACTTGTACTTTGTTCAGAATGAATCTTTTTTAACTGCAGTTCATAACCTCAAGTAATGTCACATAACATTTTTTTTTTTTTTTTTCCTTTTAGATTCTTCAAAATCTGTAAATAAAAAGAAAATAATTTTCACTTAAAATTAAATTTACTTTTAGCTGTTATTACAACTTAATTTTTTTAATTTCTTTTCTAACACTAGCTTTTTTTCTTTTCTTCCAACAAAAAATAAAAAGTAACAAAAATGAGGTTGTGAAAATTTTTTGCTCCTAAAGTGTGTTTGTCGATGCAAAAGGTTAAAAAAACCTTTTTCTAAACTGTCAGCTTTGATGTCTTTCTTTTCATTTCTTTAAACATTCATTATAAATGGGAACATTTTTAAGACTTTTCTGTGATTTTTATCTGTTGTATATAATCAAGCTGAACATAACAATGGTTACTGTATGTTGTTGTTACAGCATATGCATTATTGTAAATTTAAAAAAGATGCAGTGACCAAAAGTACTTTTCCCCTTGCAAGAAGTTGAAAATTTTATTTTCTTAGTTAATATATTTAATTTTCACTACCATAATTCATCTTGTATTTAGTAATGTGTGTTGTGTTGTAAAATTGTGTCTTATTAAAATGGAACAGGATGTCTCTTACTTACTCAGTAATTGAGCTGTCAAACTGAGCTCTATTATAGGATAATTACTTAGTAATTTCTAATTACCTGCAATTGTCCTATGACAGGAAAGGAATGCATTTTCTGTGAATGAAGTCTTTTTGTGTAAGAAATACTTTTTTTTCTTCTCAGAATTGCACATATTATTGGGAAAAAATGTTCCAGTTATTTGTTGTTTCATTTATATGAATATCTTTATAATGTGCAACTATTATATATCCTACATATTTATCTGAATAAAGTGTTGATTGAATGTATGCATCAGTTTTCTTTGCCTTTTTAAATAATGCTTGATTGCTTTGTTGATTGCCCCTATTCTAATTGTAAATTTATACTGTTCAATTTTAATAAAGATTTCATATTTGTTGCACCTTTTTCAGTGATGAGAAGTGAAAATGATTATTCTCATCTAAGGCTATATTTTATGATTAATTTAATTAAGATCCCTGATCATATAAAAAATGCTGATCACAGCACCCTTAGTGATTTTCAAATATTCTGAACTGCAATAATTCAAAATATATGAACTTGAATTTAGTTTACTAGCATTATAAGAGAATTTTTCTTGCATGTATTGTAATATATCCTAGTTAACTCTAAAATTCAATGTATAAACATGATAAATAATTAAAACTGTGCAAATCAAATAAAATTTAATTAAATAACTTTCCATTTTTTAATATCAAATATGTTAAAATTTTTAATCTGCATATATCATAAATTTCAAAAGCCAAAGTATCAAACAGTTAAAAAATCTACAAAATTATTCTTGACATCTCTAAGCAGTTTCGCTTTATTAATACTGTTGTTAAACACCATACAATTTTGAAGATATTGGAACAATATTCTTTTTTTTTTTCTCTCACTTTATCTTAATAATTTAGCAGCAGTTTTGTCATTTTGTGCATACCTGAAGGTTTTTAGGCTAATTTTAAAATCCTAACGAAAATTTTAACTTTATATATATATATATATATATATATATAATATAACATGTCACATTTAACAACACCTGTAAGACTTGAACACATTACACTTTAAAGAATTTTTTAAAAAAATATTAACCACTGTTTACTTGTAGAATAAACTTGTTGGAATTGGAACAAACACTTTTCTTTAATATCAATACATTCTTATGAACTACCTGGAGAACGAATTGAGGTGTGGTCATAGTAACTTTATGATAGAGGATTTAACTGCTGACAGAAAGCAATGTGCAACTTTATGAAGTTGCAGGCGAAGGATGGAAGCACATTGAATTGAAAAAGACGATAGTGTGACCACAATTCCGAATCCCTCTGTTAAACTGATGATAATTCTGGCGGTTTTTTGTAAAACATGCTTTGAGTAGAACAGACATGTAGTTCTTTAACGATGTTTATTCTATATAATTTTAAGAACATAGTCAACTATTCATATATTAACATTCTTTCTCCAAGCTATGGTAAGGACAGTGAAATGAACCGAATAGGAAGGAAGAGAACGTGAGAAAGTATTCTGAACTTATCTAGTTTTAGAAAAGAATTTACCTTTCATAGTTGTTAGGTTCCGTGAAAAAAAAATAGTCCGCATAACTCAGAAGTAGTTACAGTAATTCATTTCGACTGATTAGGAAATTATTTTTTTAAATGTGCAATAATTAGATATTATTACACATATATCTTAATATAAATAAGTGATTCTGCCTACAGATGTTCTAAAAATGGTAGAACAAACATTTATTTCCTTAATTATTAATTTAATTATTTAGTCGATTTAGATTCAAAAGCCTGAAGTAGGGATGCCACGCCACCAGGAGAACCTGGAAAACTTAGGGAATTTAAAAATCGTCTTAAAAAATGTTGAAATTTGGAAGTTTTCGTGAAAACTGGGAAAATGCAGGGAATTTTAAGCTTCTTAGTTAATTTTTTTCCCATCTAAAAAATGCTGATCTCTAAAGATTGCAAGAATAAAAGATCATAGTTATGGCTTCCCAAAACGAAACAATATCATTCGCTACTGTGTAATACGGAAACTCTCCCTTTTTCTATTCTCTCTACTTTCGATTTGCTCGTTAGTGTTCTTTTTCTGTGAGATTCCCGAATTGCAGCTAATGAGACTTCTGTAACTGTGTGAAAGAATAGAATATATTTCTCTGGTGGGAGCATTTCAATCTGCGGTTGTGTTTAGTACTTACATGAGTTACTACTTGAGTTCATTGAATGATTCGTTTATTATTTGAGAAACTGTGAGCTAATTAGAGTAGATTAGAGAACTTTTTTAAAAAATCAATGAGCTGCTCAAAATCCGTATTTAATACGAAATGGACGGATAAAAAAAAAATCAATCCTGATTTTGCTGAATGGGTTCGGGAGTTCCACAAAACTAATTTGTTGTTTACTGTTCGCTTTGTAAAACGATAATAAACCTAAGTAATATGGGAAAACAGACACTCATTAGTCATGCCAAAAAAGGTTAGCATTGATGTTCGATAAAAGGAATACAGGAAAAGATGGCATGTCAAATTTTGAAGGTCTGACCGATTTTTTAGTTCGAGAAGCTGAATTTAAAGCTGAATTTTTATGGGCATTTAAACTTGTTGCGTCACATTAGTTCTTTAATACCTTCAATAATATATCGGAAATATGTTCACTGAAAGTGAAATAGTTAAAAAATATGCGTTAGGCTGCACAAAAATGTCGTACTTCATTTGTTAAGGATTAGCTCCATAAAATTGATGGCTGAATAATCTGCAGAAATTGATGCCTAAATACATAAATTGCTGAAAATGAATAAATAAAAAAGTCGTCTTGCTTTGTTATGTTTCTTTTTCGTTGAGTAATCATTAAATGATATTTTGTATCTTGATAACAAAATTGTTTTGTATTTTGTTTCACCGGAGTCCTTAATTTTGTGTGACTTACAGTTAAAGAGCATGAGAAATAATATATCCCCCCCATAATATATAAATTTGATTTTGCTAAATTCTATATAATCAATAGAAATTTTTTTTATGTAAATATAAAGCTTTTTTTAATATGCTATTATTTCGAATAACGTTAAATTGTTGCTTCCTTTTTTGCTTTTTCCACTCCTTAAAATCAGTGCATTATAACTAGCACATAAGTGTTATTCGAGCGTTTCCTCATATCTTGAATATACGTACAGGGAATTTTTATCAGTTTGAGTGGCAATCTTGATGAATAGAATTATGGTCAGACTTAAGTAAATGAATATTATAACAAATAAGTGATTGACTCACCTCGTTGAAATATCGATATTTATTTAAGAATACGATTCATTGGCTTGGACTAGTGGGTTCCGTGGAACCCCAGGGTTTTTCGAAAAAATTTAGGGGTTCCGCGTGACAAATTTTATTTGATTAAAAAAATAAGAATGGTGTTTAATATATTCACATTTTCCTCGGAAAGTTTACAATCGACCCCCAAAATTTATGCGTGTTTTTTTTTTTTTGTGTGTGTGTGTAATATACTGGCGTATGGATGTTAAACCGGGATCAAACTTTCGATGGCCATAGTGGCATATTCCAAACTTCTTTTCCAGGTTACTGCTTTGGCGATTTTCTATGTCCCTTGGCTTATAACCGCACCAGTTGATCCATGCAAAGCAAGTTTTTATTTGTTTTCATCATAAGCATTGGCTTGTCTGCATTGCATATTCTTAAACGACATCGATTAGATGGAAAAGAATAAAAAAATAATGAAAGTAATGTATAAAAAATAAAAAAAACTGTTGGGTTATTGAAAAAAACTTAAACAAAAACGGAGCCTTTTCACAACATTTCCGGTAGAAATATATGAGCGGAAGGATACATCGTAAGGCTGGTAGAAGGGCTAGTTTGTTTGTAAACAAAATTGGTTAACCATCCATTTGCGCCAATGCTATTGTGATGAAACAATCCCTCCGGTGCGGCTGCTTATTTTTGCGCAATCGCAAGTAGTAAGGCGAGAGCTGATGTCTGACGGATTTCTTGTTTGAGGAGAGTAACGATGTAAGATTCTTAAACGATGTAGATTTTAATCGGAATGATTCCTTGATGATTTATTTCTGAAGATGTAATTATAACAACCTTCTGATAGCAGCAAATTATTTCCCATACTATTGTGTCCTTGTATTATTAATGGTAACTGTAATTCAGATCGTAAACAAAGTTTCAGTATCAAAAGAAATACCGTAATATCTAAAACATAAAAATTGCCGTTATAATGGATCGTTGGTTAGAAAATGGGTCGTTAAAGAAAACTGACGTTGTTAGTAGTAATGCAGAAATCGCGAAATCTACAGATACAGGCATTCTGGAACCCGCAATGCCATCAACTTCCAGTTCCGTACAGCTACAGCCTCATCTTCCAATTTTGGACAGGCGGTATCAACGAAAGGACGTAAATATGATACTAGTTACCTGTCGTTTGGATTTACTAGTACTGGTGGCGAGGAGGCTCCAAATGCGGTTTGTTTGCTTTGCAACAAAATATTGGCAAACAGTTCCTTAGTACCAGCAAAACTACTGAGGCATTTGGAAAAAAAAAATCACCCAACAGATAAAGGCAAAGATATTTCTTTTTTTAAAAGAAAACTTGAAAGCCATAATAAAAGTAAGAGTTTTATAGTAAAAAAAATTCAAAACAGATAATCAAAAGATAACGGAGGCGTCGTATAAAGTATCTTACCGTATTGTTCTAGCAGGCGAGGCACATATTATTGGTGAATCACTTATTAAACCTTGTGTTCAAGATATCGTTTCGTGTGTATTGGGCTATGAGTATAATTGATCACCCTTATGGGAAGGCGATTATAGCAGTAAGAAACCAAGATATTTCTGTTTTGACAAGATTTACTAGCGAAAACATAGTAGCAGCCAATTTATCAGTGGGAAATAGTGAAATTACTGTGGTATCGGCATACTTCCCACCGACTCACAATAAAGAAGAAATCTGCAGAGAACTTGGAAATCTGTTTGAACAGTTGGGGACATCATCCATACTTATTGGAGGAGATTTCAATCTTCATAGTCGTCTGTGGGGAAATGAAATTCCCGATCATAGACCACAAGATGAAGCCGGCTCCTTTGTAGAATTCATTTTTAAGAAGAACCTTGTTATTTGGAATGATCCAAACTCATTGCCAACGTTTCAATCTGCACGTGGAAGAAGCTGGATTGATGTCACCTTATCAACTAAAGACCTGCATGGCAGAGTAATGGGCTGGATGGTAATCCAAAGTACACTGAGTGACCATGGCTTTTTGGATTTTCAAATTAATATGGGTGACAAAGTTTTTACAGCAGAAAGATTTAAATTAAGCAAGTGGAAAATTCGAAAAATTGGTTCTCAAGTGGCTGAAAAATATGCTAATATAAGCGAAACAATGCAAAGGATAAAAACTAAAAGAGATTTAGAAGTATGGGTAATAGAATTTACAGAATTCATTCAAGGAATTAGCCAAAGATCAAACAGTAAAGAGACAAATCATCTCAGGGTCCCCTGGTGGGACACTGAACTGGAGAAACAAATAAAACTGACAAGAGCCTTGCAGCATAGATACCAACGATGTAAAAACATTGAAGAGAAGACAAACTTATAAAAAAAAATGAATCAATATACAGAGGAATGTTAAGAAAGAAAAGTATTGAATGCTTCGAAAAGTTGTGTAGCGAAATAACAAGAATGAACCCTTTTGCACTACCTTATAAATTAGCGGCAGATAAAATGAAAAGGAAAACAGTTTTGCACGGTGTCAAAAAACAGGATGGAACAAAAACCAAAAATACAAAAGAAACTATTGTGAGATGTCTTTTCAAAGAGGAACAGTCTCACCAAGAGAGTAAAAAGCAGAAGAAAATGGGGAAAAGTATTGAGTTATATAAAACAAAAGAAAAAGATAAAATATTCACAATTAATGAAATAAGAACAACGATTAATAAAAACACCTGGATTAGACAACATGCCAATGGAGATGCTTGCTGAAATTAACAGAAAGAATCCACTCATACTTTTAGAGTTATACAACAAGTGTCTAGAATTAGTTGCGTTCCCTAATCAGTGGAAGGTAGAAAAACTAATTTTAATTCCTAAAACTAATAGATATTTAGAGGATCCTAAATCCTATAGACCAATTTGTTTGCTAACAACAGCAAGTAAATTCTTGGATAAACTGATAACTCAAAGAGTACAGCACCTATTAACGGCACAAAACAGACTGCATCATGATCAACATGGTTTTAGATATAGCCACTCTTGTGAAACAGCCCAAAATGCACTATGGAGTAAAATAAAAGCCACGATTAATCAAAAACTAAAAACAACAGTTATATCTTTGGATGTAGCTGGACCATTTGATTCAGTATGGAGGAAAAGCATTTTATATGCCCTTATAAAAATGAATTGCCCGAGCAATCTTTTTGAAGTGATTAAAGATTACTTAAATGAAATGAAATGCATTTACCAAGATGGAGAGAATAATTGGGAATTTATAATGGATAGAGAAGTGCCACAGGGCTCATGCAGCGGACCGTTATTCTGGAACTTGGTTATGAATTCTGCATTTAAAATCAATCTTCCAGTGAACTGCTTTATACAGGCGTATGCCGATGATGTGCTACTAATAATCTCGGGAAGAACAAAAGATGAACTGGAAATTAAAGGAAAACAAATCATTCATAGGCAAAACAAATCATTCATAGTAAAATGGGGCAAAATACATGAACTTGAGTTTAATGAAAGGAAAACAATTCAAATGCCTATTACATTTGGAGAACGTTTAAAATTAACAGATCCGCCTAACATAAAAATGCGCAATAACAATATAAATGTGTCAAATCAAATTAAATACTTGGGAGTTACATGGGACAGTAAATTAACATTTACGTCGCATTTTAGTAAGGTCAAGAAAAAAGTGGATGTATTAACATATAAACTAGTGACAGTTGCGGATAAATTTTATGGAAAAAGGAAATACCATCTAAGAAGAATCTACACTGGGGCTATTGAGCCATTTGTTCTTTTCGGGCACGGAGCATGGGGACATAGGCTAAATCTAAAGAAAATCAGAGAAACATTAAATTCAATCCAACGGCGCCCTCTCATCATTATGTCTGGGGCATAAAGAACCATTTCTACAGAAGCCCTTCAAGTGATAACGGGAATTTTGCCAATGGACCTCAGAGCAACTGAAATTTTCACTAAATATCAAATAAGAACTTCTAGTAATAAAGTTAAAATAGGAAACAAATACTTTAGCAAAAAAGATTATGAGATGTATTTTGACAAGTTCGAACAACATCCTGCAGAATGGTTTATTCATGGTTTTCAAATTAAAATCCCAGATATGGATGGAATAGAAATTTTTACAGATAGTTCAAAAGATGAAAATAAAGTAGGAGCTGCAATAGTAGTATACTACTATGGGAAGGAGATCGATAAAAGTCTTGTGAAATTATCGAACCATGCCACAAGTTTCCAGGCAGAAGTGCAAGCTTTAAAGATGGCCATTGAATATTGTGAAAGGGTGGAGGACGTACAGAAATGCTCAATTTTTTCAGATTCTCTGTCAGTCCTACAAGCCATACAATCATCTCACAATTGTAATAAGGAAATATGGACGATAAAAGAAAAGATAAAAAGTGTAAAAACTAACAAGTGGATAGAGTTGAATTGGGTTAAGGCCCATATTGGGATATATGGTAATGAAAAGGCGGATCAATATGCAAAGTTGGCGGCACAGAAAGAGGGTGTTGATATGGTTGTCCTCAAATCAAATGGTGTCTTAAAATGGGAATTAAGAGAAGAAATAAAGCTGCACTGGTTTGACAGATGGTATATGTCCAAAAACGGAAGAGCAACTTTCGATTTTATTCCTAATCCAGAAATAAAAATAAGAAGATACCATCCACTGATAATTCAAATTATATCAGGACATGGGAGATTTCCTGCATATTTCCAAAGATTTGGAAGAATGCAGGACAATAAATGCATTTGTGGAGGAATCGGTACTGTTTACCACTATTTAAAGGAATGTATTGAAATCTCAGAGTTAAGAAAAAATCTGAAAATTATAAATAATGGCTTAAGTACAGTACTGATGGTACCAGGTAATCTTAAAACTCTGAAGGACATGATGTCAAAAATTGTCAGTTTTTTACCAACTATTTGAGAGTTTGTAGATAAGGAAGAAGGACAGTAATTGACCACTTTGTGGCCAATTACCTCGAAGAGAATATCAGTTTGACAAATCGGTCATTGCAAAGATGGACAATGCTAAAGATAGCAGTCGGCCACAACAATTCCTGTCGATACTGCTACGTTCAGTGGTGGTGGGGTGGTCGACTGTACGCAAGAAGAAGAAGAAAGGCCTCTGCGGTCTTCCGTGACGTAACAACGAGACGTGACACTTCATTCCCTTAACGTTAAGTCTCTGCGCGCTAAAGAGTTAGGAGAAATTACTTTTCACTTGTTAATATCATTTTATATACATCCATATCATGCAATTCAACACACATATATTGTAGAATTAAGTAATACTTAAAATGCAGTCGGTTTCCACATCACCCTGGAGGTACAGCGCTTGGTATGTTTTTTTTTTTTTTTTTTTTTTTTTTTTTTTGCATTGTGTGTAGGGCAGGTTTCCCAGTAGGTGTATCTTCCCTAGATTTAAAAATATTTATTTAGCAAAAATTGAATGAAAAAAATTGTTGATTAATTTTTAAACAATTCCATACAAAAATGGTTTTATAAATATTTGCCGTGGCGTCAACTCCAAGAAAACAATAAAAACAATATTTCACGAAACAGTATTCTATTCTATTGACACTTCAAAAAATATCAAATAATTTTTTGAAACATTAGGAGAGCTTTCTTATTTAACTATATATTTTATCATTACTTTGTTAGAAATATCTTTTCTAAATTTATCAAGTTTTCTTTCCTTTCCTGTTTTAGAAGAACTTTTCAAACTATTATGCAATTATTCAATAATGCATTGACTGCAGGCCAAATTACCAATCTATAAACATTTTCTGGTTCATGTCCTGAAGTGCCTTCGCCATAATCATGTACTTGTTCTTCATTCACTACATCATTAAAAATTATATATGCTGCAAAATATTTTTGATTAGAAAATTTCAAAAATTCTTCTTCATATATGATACATAAGTTCTGAATTATAATCAGAGCCAGCCTTCTCTTATAAAGGAGCTTGGGTGCAAGAAACCATTTGGAGCCCCAAGTTTTTTGTAAAGTAAAAATAAATAAATAAATAAACGTAATATATAATACTATTGCGTGTATATCTGTTAAATGATTTTTTTTTTGCTTTTAATTACTTCAGAAAAATTACAATTTTTTTTCGATGATTAGTACAACAAATGCTTTTAAGCTTCTTCACACCTTGACCAACCACAATTCTTCCTTATTTTTAATTTGCTGAATTTAATTTGAAATTTTTTATATCAGTGATTAAGTTGACACATTTTTAAATCTATCTTCTCTCTGTACAATGATAGTATCAATTACTGTGATATTTTTAATACCCAAATTCTTTAAGTTCATCTTCTTTTATTTCGGAATATAATCTTTTTCTTTTTCGAATTCGTGTTTTAAAAAAATTTTCTGAAATATTCAAATTGCATCCTATCACTTTTGCTTCGTCTAAAAATGTGTTGAATTTTGTACTTAAATTTTGAATTTCAGTTTTAATTTTACTGATCAATTTAAAAGCCGAATCAAAAACAAGTTTTTACTTGAAATAGTTCATTAGTAGTGTTAATTTTGGGCAATATTGAAAACTATACTATTAAGTATAAAATAAATGGCATTTCTTTTATTTAATCCAATATTTTAACTTCGGATACCGCTGTACTATCTCTATTTGCTTCAATAAATTCTGCTAGGACATTACAAAATTTTTCAAACTGTGTATACATTGCTTTAACTGAATCCATTCTGGCTTCACAAAGGGTATAAAAAAGTATATAGAAGTTGCAATATCCAAAAAAAAATTTTACAATATATACTGCTGGAAATGGTATCACAAATTAATAAATTAAAAAAGTATGATGTGAAAGATATATAAATTGCATTTGGATTTAGAGCAACTATTATAAATTGTAAAACTTTGTACTTCCCTTTCGTGCTGCTATTTTTGCCTTACGCCTATCCTCTACAATTCATAATATTTAAATCCAGCTCACTTAATCTTTTCAACAAAGGCTTTGCTAGTCCTTCTGCAGTCAGACTGATTACTTTAATAAACCCTATAAACGACTCATTTATATTTAATCTTTTCTCAATATTTTCATACCTAATAATGGCTGAAGTGCGTTTGTTCTTAATGGGAAAAATCAAGATTATAATCCATTTGGATACTGATGTACGTGGATGATTTTGAATAGACTTTAATTTTGCTAAGGATTTCATTTCATAACGCAGGAATATTTTGTTCATTTGATCGCAGTGCTAAATTACGCCCAATTTTAATTTTCGAATTTTTATTCTGTTTATATGATTTATTAGCACAAAGTCGTATTTACTAAATTATTCGATTAAATATACAAAAATTTACGTAGGAGTTCCTATTATTTTTATGGTTTCCACGGAATTAAAGGTTATTACTTGATAAATATAGAATCATAAAAACAATTCTTTAAAACAGTAATTTAAGTCGTTCAATTTCTTCATTTATATTCACTTGTTTGGTTTTCATCAACAGTAAAACATAATTTTAGTCTATTTAGTAATTCTTTCCAACCAATAAAGGAATTAAAATGACAAATAAAACATTCATGATTTTGAATTACAATTGACAGCTTTCTCCAGCTATTATAGCTACCTATAAATAGTGTAGATTGTTCATTTCCTTTTTTTTTTTTTTTTTTTTGAAAATAGAATACAAAAAAATGTCGAGTCTTGCGTTTTGAGACAAATTAACCAATTTTCACAATTTGCCATATTTTTTAGTAGTTTGTAGTGGAAAATTATCTACTTTCAGCACTCTTAGCAAAAACTTCTTTCTGTTGTACAAGTCCGTTTTTTACGCATTCTAAACTTATCAGTTATAATACTTGGTCATAAACCTGGATCACTTGTTATTTTATTGATTATTGTTATTTTACTAGTTTATGTACTAGTTTCTCTTTCAATATCATTTGTTTCAAAATGTAATTCACAGACCTTCAGTAAAGGAAATTATTCGTAAATATTGACTACCTTTAATGTTTAATTTAAGTACAGTAACAAATATACAACATAAAGCAATATATTATTATAAGTACGGATAGTTTTTATTTTGTTTACTCTCAGGTATTTATCGTTAAGTAATTTTACTAGTTTATGTACTAGTTTCTCTTTCAATACCATTTGTTTTAAAATGTAATTCACAGACTTAAAGTAAAGGAAATTATTCGTAAATATTGACTTCCTTCAATGTTTCATTTAAGTACAGTAACAAATATACAACATAAAACTATATATAAATACGAAGAGTTTTTATTTTGTTTACTTAGGTTTCTATCGTTATGTTATATAATAAAATTTAACTATGTAAACATAATTATAGATATAATAGTAAACAAAGCATGTAAACATAATTATGGCAAATATTATAATTATTATTGACAATAAATAATACTGCCTACATTACAGCATTTTATGAAATAATTCTTTTTATAGTGCACTTGATTAAAATCACGAATAATGGATATTACTGAGCTGTTAAATTTCTAAAGTGTGAATAAACGATTTTTCATTTAGAAACATTTGGCATTACTTTAAAATAATTAAATGAGCTTACCCTACTATGATGTGTCGGATAAAATCCTTCACGATGTATGGCACTTAATCATTTCTTTTTAAGCTCTTCATTTTTAGGAAAGGCAAAAACACTTACTCTTGGGCCATTCCTGTGATTTCCATTACAGTTTGGAACACAACAGATCAAAGGCATTTCTATTCCTTATTTTTAGTAATCCAAATAATGTTTCTTGCAAATAAGAAAAGGCGCTTCCTGTTTACTCAAACATAGAAGGGCCATTGGCTAAAAAATGGCGTGGGAAGCGAAGAACGTTTCTTACTTGATGAGGGTGAAATTCTTCCCTCGGTCCCCCAATTCATATCCACAAGTGTAACCTCTCGGGGCGACGTCATTACTTTCTGTGACGTAAATTTTCTGGCTTTGTCTATCGGGGGTTGTGAAAGATCTCACTTGTAGTGGCAGAGAATGTCTTTAATTGCGCCTCCGTTCTTCCTTTCCTTTTAATTTTGAGCTGTGCGCGCCGACTGTAAGCGTTTTGCGTACACTCACATCGTCTATGATGTTTTGTTCCTAACATTTGCATTCGTATCACTTTTCTACTGAATTACGTGTTCATTGTTCTGACCGCAATAACCCCTTTACTGCAATTTCATGACTACCTGCTTAAAATTTACATTGTTACTTAAGTTTTGCACACCAGTGTAAGTGATCGCAAGGATCATAACTTTTTTTCCATTGGGACATTCGGAGGGATTTCTTCAATAGACCAAAATTTATTTAACTGATCACACAAAGTTGAATGAATAATCGATTCAGGCACTTGTGAAGTGAAGGTTTTTCCCATTAAGATATATCCCAGTTTAGTGGGAATTGCAATTGGAGCTCCTGAAAGTCCAGTAATAGGAAGTCTATCCAGGAAGAATGCATAAATGTCTGCACTTAACAAAATATCAATTTGTTGCGAAATATAAAAATTTGTATCTGCGAGTATAAGGTTTTCTAAATGCGGCCAATGCTGAATTTGAATATCGAAATTTGGAAGAGGTGAATTCAGTTTATTTACAAGAAGAGCTTTAAGATTAAATGATTTAGATGAAAAAGGAGGAGTGAATTCTGTCTGACAACTACGTAATGAAGTTTCTTCGCTAATCCCATTAATACCAGTTAATTTACTATTTGTATTCATTAATGGTAAATTTAATTGTTCCTATAATATTTTTTTAATTAATAATAATTGTGATGCATTGTCAACGAAGGCTCTGCCTTCAATAAATTTCCTCGAGTCATCTTTATTACGTCCGTTGAGAGAAGAGCAGGGCTATTTTGCTGATTCGTTTGAAGCTGAATTCCATTAGAAACAGCTACGATATTTGGATTACTTTCCGTCTCAGTTGGAAGATTTACTTTATATATATGATGTAACGTGTAATGCCTCTCTACGCACACTTTGCACCCAATATTTATTTTGCAATTATCCGTCTTGTGGTTTTTGCGAAGACAGTTATCACAACAAATTCCTTCTATTGCTTTCAGTTGTTCTTCGACTTTCATTCGATTGAAAGCAGGCCATTTATTAAGCTGGTGGTTTGATTTTCCTGGCATTAAAAAAAAAGAATCGCTTTTCTTCTCAGTTACGCTATGAACTATCGCTTTTATTGTTTGGGCGGCACTTCTTCGACTAAACCGCCCCCCCCCTTTTCACTCTGAGTACATTTTCGGACATCTGAACAAAATTTATTTTCAGTGGCTACTAAAAAGTCCCCACCCCTACCCCGCATTTGTATGTTCCTATGTAAATCCTAGTAGGTTCCCCCGCAGTTATGTTTAGCTGAACTATGACTGCGTAAGATCTCGCTTCTCTCTTGATGAAGGCTTTAGAGGAATCCAGCGTCGGAAACGCATCAGGGTTCAATGTCAAATCAAGGATAATCAAGGTCAGTTTAGATTCCATATGTTTTTTTTTTGTTTTGTTTATTGAATTACCATAGATATTAATACCTCAATAATAAAACATGTAAAATAGTGAAATTAATTTTCTGATCTTAACACAAATCATTACTGGCAAAACAAATTTCAGGAAAACAAGGGATATGTATATTTGATTTGTTGAAGAATCTATTTAAGTTTTCAATTTAAGAAGAAGATTTCAATTGATTTAGATTGAAGATGATTTCGATTTATATTTAAATCTTTGATAGATTCTACGAATATACTATTAACGTAACGAAAAATGCCCAATTTTACACTGTTTTAGGTTAGAAAATAGCGGATTACATTCGTTTTCTAAGACTTTTAGGAGTGTTGACAGGAAATAAGGGAAATTCATCGTAAAATCTACTGAACGGCATAAGGCTTTTGAAATAGCATGAATTATATATCTATCAGAATTTTAATCTTATAAATATTTTGCTGAAGAAGCCTATCACGGCCAAATAGCTTCCGAAAATATTACAGTACAAAAATAATTTTTGCATCATCTTAAAGTAAGTATATTTTCCAACAATTCATTCACAAAAAAAATAAAAAAAAAATAATTAACTGCTCGAACATATTACTCGTGAATGGGAAAAATTAGTTTTTATCAATATGTTACCATCACGTTGACAAAAGTTCAAATTAAAAGATTAAATAAAATCTTACTGCAAAGTAAAGCTAGAAAGGTGTAATTTTCAACACGTGTTTTTAAGAAATAAAAAAACTCGAAATATGATATTTTTTGAAAAGACGAGTGCAAAAAAAAAAAAAAAAAAAGTTTTTGTGAACTTTTAAAATATCTATATTTTTAATTCAATAATTTTGTAATATTTAACTCTTTCGGCCCTGATGAGCGTATACGTCACGGAGATCAGACTTCATTCAAATAAATCCTACTTTTAAATGGGTTATTGTAAAAAGAATCATGTGTGTATGGAATTTAAAATTTTCCATACACACATTGAGTTGGGTCAAAAAGTAAGGCAAAGATGATTTATATATATGTATGTATGTATGTAACGATATCTCTTAATCTAGTTTAAATCTTAATTAATTTCCCCCATAATCTTAATTTAACCCATATTAACTTCATTCTAAAATGTTCTCTTATTTCCTCATCCAATTCCCATTTTTTATTTAATTAATCCAACACACGCTCTGTAAAACTGCTGAATTCAGCTGGTTCCCACACTCTAAATGAAGGGTTAAAAATCTTTAATGCTTATCACATTCCTTTAAAGATACCTGAAATCCCCTTACCTAAATCCGCACGCGTCAAAGAAATCCTATCAAAATCTCATTGTCAAAAACCTCTGAAGGGAAAATTTCGGTCCCTTTTGCTCTTCTGCTCTTGTGTCGCGATGTAGACTGACGTATCTCGTCGCTTCTTCCTTGTTCGTAATATGCCTCCCGGGATGGAATAAATCGAAGTTTTTAGAATTTAAAAATTTTCTTCTATTCGGCCACGCAAACTGCTCAAGTATGTTTACATTTTAATTAGTCGACAGAATTGTTATTTATGCTAAAATCACTTGTTGGATCTGATTCTAAAACAAGAGCTCGATGATGAATGTGTGTCAAAGATTTTGAAACTGGAAAAATGGGGTCTTAAAGTCACATAAAGTCTCACATGTGTATTGGGACTTTTCAGCACAAGCCATTTTCGTAAGGGTCATAAACGTTCAATAAATCATTCGCAGCTCATTGAAAAATGGGGCTAGGGAGTGATTAGTCTAGGTTTTCTAAACATATTAACTGTTGGCTAGAATATTTGGCGAGGAAATGTATTTATATTTTAACTAAAATTTGATGGTTAAATATAACATAAAGAAAAAGCTTCTATCTTAAAATTAGCAAACTTTTCCTGTTCTTTTAAAATACATGCCTAAATATATCAACAATATTTAGAAGTCATAGCAGCTCTCTGAATTATTCATTCACATTAAAATTATACCAAAAATAATTCGAAAACGAAAATCAACTGCAAAAATAAATACAGAATTATAAAATTCTATTCTAAAAGATACATCTGAACTTAACTATTCAGCCATAGGTGATTCCAATGGGTTTAAGATAATTTGATCATTTAGATATATATTTCAATTAATTAATAACACATAAATCAATAACAGAGTTTAATAGCTGAGAAATTTTTAATTAAAAGACAAATACATCAGTAAGATTTAAAATTTCCGGTAATCAAATAAATAATTGATCTACACATAATTTAAATAAACCAATCTAATAAAAATGTAAAAATGCATAAAATCTTATGCTTAAAAAATCTAGTATTCACGGTTGAAATCTTTATCTTTTCGTACATAAATATAAACAGAAGATATTGACTATAAAACGTATATGATATCTGAAATCTATACATATACATATTTTTAACAGAATAAAGACTAATGAAACAATAATATTAATGAATATTTTTCTTAATTTTAAGATAATTTACAATAGGGACAACATTTTTGTGCGTTTATATTTTTGTGTTGCACTGAATTGCAAATATACTCTTCCCAAATATATTTGTCACAATTATTAAGCCTGGATTCATTTTCCTATAACCATTTCGCTCGTGAACATTTGTGTTTAATATTTTTCGAGAATCAATCGTCACAGAATAAAAGATTTTTTTTTTCTTTTTCAAATTTAATTTTCACTATTTCTTTTTGAAAATCGATCATTCTGATACATTTGAATTCATAAAATGACACTTTTAGAATACTTTTTTTTTTCGGTGCGCGAATTCTAATAGAAAAGTAGTAGACTCTGCTTTTCTCGACAGCCAAATTTTTCAGAAAATAATGCAGATAATGATCTGAAATTGGCAGTTATTATTTTCTCTGTTGAATATACTTAAATAAAATTCCAAAAATTTCACTCAAATTAAAAAGAGAGAGAGAGTGAGAGAGATTTCAAAATTCGCACATTTTTAAGAATTATGCTTGATATAATAAAATTACCATAAAGTTCAACTCATTTCATAGATCCTTTTAATATCTACTCCTTTTTAATCGAAACTTTTCCATTTAGATTAAAAACATTTTATTTAGACACAAAAAATCTGCGTCTCCGCTTCCACCTCCCCCCTCTACCCTTTACACGAAACCATATCCGGATGCAAACTTAAACGCGTGTTTTGGATAGTCAACTCAACAACTTAACTCAGTAGCACTATCATTACATATTTTAAAAAATATGACAAGATATTTATACAAAGAAATGAAAACGAAAGTGAAAATATCCGAAAAAACAATTTTAATATCAACTAAAGCAAGAAGCGACCGAGTGAAATATGTGATTAAACCATAAATTATTTCTTAAATTTCAAAGGAAATGAAAAAGGAATTGTTATAAATTAATATTGAAAGAATTGATTAAAATTAAATAGCCATTCAGAACTTAAATTTATGTCACTGAAAAGTTACTTTTTTTAAATTTTAAGATGATATAAAAATAATTTTTATTCTATATGCTCCGAAATAGGCAGAAAAATATAAAATTTTTCTACCGCCATTGCACACTTTTTGGGAATTAGTAATATTGAAAGAATTGGTTAAAATTAAATAACCATTCAAAGTTTAAATTTATGACACTGAAAAGGTAATTTTTTTAAATTTTAAGATGATATAAAAATAATTTTTATTCTATATGTTTCGAAATTGGTAGGAAAATATAAAAATTTGCTACCACCATTTCAGGGAACCATAACTTTTTAATGGCGGCGAGAATCCAAGAAACGCAACTCAAACCGGCATTCAACAGGCGAACCTGTTGTATAAATAGATTTATTGATTTTCTCTTCCGGGAATTCAAGCTTTCACAATCATTTCAAAAGCTCGCCGTGAAGACACGTGTACAGTCGATCACGCAGTTGAACTGAGCAGACGACCCCTGCCGATGTTTTGAACATATCGTGTCCCTGGATCCGGGGGTGGAGGATCTGTCCGGAAATTTGGAGAAAGAGCTGTCTTCTCTGATCCGCAGAAGCAGAAATGAGTAAACAGCTAAGCAATGGTTGCTTTTGATTTAAGGGGACAGTGGACTTTATACGGCATTTTTGCGAATTTTTCACTTAGGGTTATGAAATTTTTAGGTATACGTATTAAAATATAAATGAGTCAAATTTCTTTTTTTAAAAAAAATTGAAACGAAATATTATTTTTAAAAAATTAAATGTTGCATGGTTTTTTAAAACTTCAAAATATTCCAAGCGACTTAATTTTTAATTTTTTTAAATTCTTTTTACCATATTGCTCAATATAAATTTATTTAGAATAAAACTGTGTGTCATTTTGTAATCCCAATTAAATGCTAATTTTTTAAAAAATATTTTAATTCACACTTACTGAATTTTCATAAAAATTAATGTTTTTCGGAACTAAAGTTGATTTTCAACTATTTAAAAAACCTCGAAATATAAAATGCATATCTTGTACTCTCTAAATATTTAATAGAAATCTTTATTATCAATTCTATTTAATTTCTACAGAAATTAAGAACGTTTCAAAGATATTTAAATCTAATTACCATATCATTTTGAGGAAAGTAATTAAAATGTGCTTTTTATAAAATTTTGGTTTTCAATTAGTCACTTTATTGAACAATATACCTTATAACAATATTTTAGTTGAATGCAAACATATATTTTTGTGAGGAAGCGATAAAAATAAAATTTCATGTTTCTGCCGATTTTTGTTTATTTCAAACTCCACTGTCTCCTTAAAGGTCTTGTCTACGTCCTTTTTCGTTCCGTGTTTTCCTCTTTTTCTTAAAATAATAGGTAATATAAATTAACGAGTATAATTAACAGTCGCTAAACAGTCCATAATTTTACATTTAGAGAGTAAAATATAATAAACACATAAAATGTTCAAGAATTTTATATATATATGTGTGTGTGTGTGTGTGTGTGTGTGTGTGTGTGTGTGTGTATGTGTGTGTGTGTATGTGTGTGTGTGTATGTGTGTGTGTGTGTGTGTGTGTGTGTGTGTGTGTGTGTGTGTGTGT
>JAPMOR010011977.1:310518-343683 GCA_026543865.1 Argiope aurantia | reverse complement strand
TCATAAATATTAATACTTGTTCCCATTATTTCAATTAAGATTAACAGATGGTATCCATTTTTTTCAATTATTTTTTATTTTTAACCTTTACTTATTTTCTCATTACTATTTTTGAGTTTGGAATAATTATTTAAAAATATATTAATGAAAACAGATATAGATTTTTTTGGCTGCGTTCTATTGTTCGTTAGCATATACAGCATATTACTTAATATTTAAAACTGAAATCTTGTCAAATATTGTATTTTTTTTTAAGTTGATCGTCTATTTTTTTTTATCGTCTATTAAAATAAATTTATAAATTTTGAAACTCGTTATAAAACTTTTAATAATGTCCTCATTTAAGTCAACTTTCCCTTATCGATATCAAACAAATATTCTTTAACTCCAAAGCTTGTCATTTTGAAAATTAATTCCTTTTCCACAATTCTATACAGTCATCACTACATTGCAATAGGTTTCAACTTGAAAATAACCGAATTATTTTCAAATTTGTAAAGGAGTTTCTGTTTTCGGAAACCACACAAAACAAGTTTAATAAATGTAGTTTTAATAGGGTATTAATTCTCAATTTTTCTTTTCTTGTAAAATTTGGGGCTGTGGCGGCCTGATGGTAAGGTCTCGGCTTCGAGTAATAGGTCCCAGTTTCGAGACCCTATTCCGCCGAAGAACCATCGTGTAAGCGAGGCTAGCCCACGCCAAACGCCCTCCCCCTGATGCGTCGTGGAAGCGTGGAGAGGGGGACGCCAGCTCAAGAGCCGTCCTTGTCATCTGACCAAGGTTCAAAATTAAGTGGTCCGTCCCAAAATAAGCCTAGTGTTCCTTTACAAAGGGACGTTAATATAACTACATTAAACTCTTTTAAAATTTGTTCAATAGAAATACTGAAGTTACCATCACACCATTGTCTATACTGATCAAGTCTGCCTTCTAGAGGATGAGTTTCATATTTTCCTGTTAAGACTTAACTATCAGGAAAAGATAGTAACTTGTGGATACATATATCCCTGATAGTTTCAGTGATATGTTCGAATGAACAAAAAATTTCTGAGATCAGTTTTCACAACCAAGAGATTAATTTTAATATTGTTCACATTTTCATACTAACAGTTTCCAAATAATTGCAGCATTTTTATACAATGATGCCACATTTTAAGTATTTAATAGAAATTTTGTTTATCAAAAATAATGATATTGTTCTTTCTAAGCCTTAGATGTCTCCATTTTCGCTATAAACATTTAAAGTACTTAAATACTTTCTGCGAAAATAAAACAAATAAAAAAATTTAACACAAAAAATTAAGAAAACAATCACAAAATTTGTTTCGTGCAAAATAAAATATTTGATAAATAAACAAAACTGTTCTTAAATTAATTTGCACAAACCGAATGGTTTGAATCATAAAGCCAAGTGTGTTTGCTCTCTGTAGTTAATAAAGAGCTGATACTAAGAACCAAGAAGGGATATTAATCTTAATGTATACTTCACATTAAAGTATAAAAAAAGTACTGCCATTAAAAGATAAATATTCTTAATAGTTTACGTGATTATCAGATGCGATATTGTATTCCATTTTGGTAATCTAGATGAGAATTTTAATTCAAAAATCTTCGGAATCACGAACGTACACTAGGAAGGGGGGAAAGCAACTGACCAACGCTGTAAACATTGCGTCGCTGATTCAAAAACGGTAATGGTGAAAACGGTTACTGCTCCAAGATCATAAATGCCTCTTTTCTTGCTTTTCTCACTGAAGCCCCGCCAGTATCCGTCATCTCAACTCGTAACGTTTGGTATTGGGATTTTTCCGTACAGGACATTTTCGTAAAGTTCATAAAAGTCCAATAAGTCATGGTAAAATAGTGGCTAGGAAATGATTAGTATAGTTTTACAAAATATAATGTTTACTATAAAAAACTGGGGGCAAGAATGTTTGGCGAGAAAATATACTGTTACTTTAACAAAATTTTGATGCTTAAATATAAAGAAAAATATTTTTGTTGTTGTTAAAATTAGCAAGCTTTTTTTTTTTAAATACACGCCTAAATATATCAAGAATATTACGAAATCAAAGCAGCTCTCTGAAACATTCATTCACAGTCAAAGTACGCCAAATATAATTCTAAAATGAAAATCAATAAAGTGTAAAAATAAATCTGAAATGGTAAAATTCTATTCTAAAATATACATCTGAACCTAACTATCGCAGGCAAAGGAGAATCCAAAGGTTTTAAGATAATTGGATCATTTATATATATATTTCCGTTAATTAATAACATATAAATAAATTATGGAGTTGGTTAACACATAAATGAATGTTGGATTATTTTCCGTATGATTACCGCAGCATTCCGTCTTTCGCAATATTTTTACAAATTTAAGGAATTTTGAAACACTACATTATCTTGATTTTCCACTGATGCTCTAATTTTTTTCAATAAATACATGGAAGGTATATAAAGAATACTTATGATAAATATCAATAGCTGAAAGTCCATTTAGGCCGATTAAAACAGGTGTTCAAGTTGGTTGACAGATGAAATATTCAAATATGTCGTTGCCGATTAAATGACAAATCGTAATAAAGAATCATTCGTCAAGAAAACATCATAGAATAATATTCCTCTGATTAACAATTTTAAAAAAAGAGATTGGTTGAATATCTGGAGAAAAAGAAATAATAGCATAAAAAACTGGAGAAATGTCCTTTTTACTTTGCAGTGTAAATTAAAGACTTAAAATTTACGTTATTGAAATGTGATTTTTTTCAGATTTTTTATTTTTTAAACAGATAATTAAAATTTTATGTTTAAAAACCAACCTAAAATTTAACATATATTTAATCAAAATATTACTTGGATAATAAACCTATGTATCAATGTAATGATAATCCATTTGAAAGAAGTGTAGTTTTGTATTATTAGATGAGGTTCTACTCATATTATTGCATTTTGTCCAGCCGATAAGAAGATTGCTATAACTACATTCATATACAATATGAATTGCTACACTACATTTCATATACAATATGATTACTATAACTGCATTTCATATACAAAATTGGAGATTATATAATTAAGAAAAAAAAATGCAACAGCATTGAAATTGAGCATATAAAGTAAACCAGAAAGGTTTCATTGACCTCGCTTTTTGATAACCTAACAGCTATTGAAAGTGTTCACCATACGTTTCCGTTCACTTCCTGGACTTTGACCATCATTGCCAAGCTCTTGCTCTTGCCTCGATAGATTGCATCAGGCATTGTTTGCCGAGCCATATTAAGCAAAAGAACGACTTCATACTATCATTTTCCATGTTTAAGCAACTCCAAAATAGCATATCTTTTGCTTGGCATTGTAAAAAAGCCACAAAAAAATACATAAACTAAAAGATACATTATAAAATATGTAATAATTGAAGTGGTAGACAAAAAGAAATGAACAAAAATTTTAAAAAAAATCAATTAACTTCTATTCTATGATGTTATAACTTTGTCCGAGTTTTTTTGCCGCACCCTGTAGAGAAGTTAGTTAAATTAATAATTTTAAATTCTAATGTTATAATTTTTTTTTTTTTTTTGGTTAAGAAGAAATTCCTGATATACCTAGAAATGAAACTGATATTCCTATAAAAACTCAGACATTTTAATAAAGAAATTTTCTTCACTGCACTGCAAAGTATATTATTTATAATATATAAAAAGTGTTGGTCCACAATTTATATCAACAATAAAGTTTTCTGTTATATACTTAAAAAGCTATTTACATTTCGATGAATTTTAAGAAATTACTCAAAATGTATTTTAAAAAAATTGTAAAGGGAAATTTTTCAGACACAATTAGTTTAAAACATTACAAATTTTTAATAAAATATGCTTAATAAATACGTGATTTGATGCTTAAAATATAAGCAATATATTTGTAAAAATATCAACAACAATTATTTCTGCTCATTATTGTGTGTTAATTGTCTATATAAGAAACATGTCAAAGAAATTAAAATGCCAGGCTACTTTATAAATTCTATCTTCCAAATCGCAAATTGCTATGATTATTCTTTCACTGTTAACACGATGGCGGTTTTCTGAACAGGTTTGGGAGATGATCACCTCTTATCTCGAGACCCAGATGGGCCTCAAAATCTATTTGACGAGTTTCGCGAAAGTTTAAGCTTTCTACATTACGACCTTGTTCATAGAAGTTTTTTTTCCCTTACTTTTTCTTTAAAAATAGAGGCAAAAATGATAGAAAATGAATGAACGAAAGATCATCAAATAAAAAGAAAAAAGAAATAAGCAATGAAAAGAAAACACGATAAAAATAATTAAATCAATAAATAATTTGAAAATCAGTGACATTCGAAAAATTTCTAAGATGTAAAAATGATGTTATCAAATCAGCAATAGCTTTTAAGTTAAACACACGAGAAGAATTCTTTATCATCTTTATATCGAATTCTTATTTATCAAATGAAAGGGTTACATTTTGAGTAGATTCAATGACATCAATAGTCGATTTCCAATGTTCGAAGTTTGATTTTTCTCCCGCTAAAATCAACTATATCAATACTGTGGTGAGGGATGATTCGTTTTATACTTCAAGGATATCATTATCGTCGCCGTGGCGAACTGGATCTGAAAATAGTTTTTGACAGACGGAAGAGGGAGGGCAGGGCGCATTCACTCATACACGCACACAAACATAGATATGTAACTATGCACACAAATATAGATATATATACACATTCACATATTTTAGCAGTTGTGTGGCCGAATAGAAGAGACTTTTGAAATTTTAAAACCTCGATTTATTTCACTACGGGAGGAATTTTATGAGCAAAAAGCGATGATAAAACTGACGCCCGTTTACATCGCGATACAAGTGCAAAGGAAACCAAAATTTCCCCCTTCAGTGATTTTACAATGATAGAGATTTCTTTGACACGAGTAGACGTAGGGAGGGGAAATTTAGGTATCTTTAAAGGAATTTTGTAAGCATTAAGGAGTTTTATCCCTTCGCTGAGAGTGTGAGAGCTTGCTGAATTAATTAAATAAATAAAATGGGAATTGGATCAGGAAATAAGATACCATTTTAAAATGAAGTTAATATAGGATAAATTAAGATAAAAATTAGGAAATTAATTAGAATTTAAATTAGATTAAAAATATCCTTGAGGTATATATATATATATATATATATATGTGTGTGTGTAACATTATTTGTTGTGGAGCAGAAATGCAGTTAAGATCCATAAATCCTCATCAGCATTTCAAAAGGTATCATTTTAGTTGTCAAGCTGTTTTGTTCTTATTGTTGACAATTTTTAAAAAAAAATGTTTTGTACATAATTTTCAGCCATGCTTTTTAATATCGTAATGGAAGTCAAATGAATTTCACTATTCCATCTTATCGTCAATTCTAATGTTCCTCTTCTGTTAAAATTATAAATACAAAATCTGTTTTAATTTTTGTGATATAAAACTTTCTTTTGCTGTTATAAAATGCAGTCCATTTTCACTATTTCACTTTATACTTTTAGTCTAATTTTTTTTAATCCCTTTGTTTCTCAAATAAAATTTTATGTTTTAGTAGTTTAACTACGTTATTTTAATGGATTTAACTTTTAATCATGCTTTTAATTTGCCTTTTCCTTTACATCAAAATTATCTACTCTAGTGATTATGATATTCGTGTATTTGTTATTAGCGGCTTTTAATGATGTTAGTTGCTCGAAATTAATGATTTGCTCAAATTTTCAATTAATTATTTTATGTTGCTTTAAATTAATGATTTCTTCATCAAATTGTTTTTAAATTTCAAACTTTGATAGACGTATAACATGCATTATTTTAGAAGCCTTATATCATTCTGTTTATTATGATATGCATCTTCCTAATTTTCTATCATCTTACCAAAAATTTGAACTTTAATCTGAAACCAAAATGATCAGACTGCGACTAATATAAAAAGTTTCTTGCGGAAACTATTTAAAAAGGGAGATACTATAAAAATTTATCACAATTGCTTATTTTTAAAGTTTAACCTAACGATAAGTATCAGAAAACTCTGAAAAAGGTTTTAAAAAGCATATTTAAAACAGAAATCTACTCGTCCTGGAAAAATAAAACATATTTTCCTACTTTCATCCTCAACAATAAAAAAACAAACAAATCATGGATGAAATATTTGTGACCATAATGAAAACTATTCGAATTTCTTTACAATAGTGAAATACATTGTTTTAAATTATCTTTAAAAATTAATCAAAAATATACAAACAATTTTAAAGAATTAAATTAGTATATTAAAAAGATAATTTTTTGAATTTCAAGTTGCTATACAATTATTTTTTAGTTAATAAGGCTTTCAGCAGTTCTGAAAGAAAAATGTGATATTTCATTTAATTTTTAATTAATTAAAATTGTAATTGAATTTCCAAAAAAGTTCTAAGATGCACACTTTTATTTTCCAATGTAGATCTGTGCCAAATTAGATAGTTCTGCCTATTAGTAGATTAGAACAAAATTGTAACGGTATCTTTCCTACATTAGCCGGCATTCCGAACATTTCTGGACTAGCTGCTACCCTCATGGAAGGCTCCCGCACTCAATGGGGAGCGGTAGCTCCCCGTTCGGAACCTATAGTGTAATATGTTCTTTAGAGAGACAACATAAACAGATTTATCTTTATTAATAGTAGAGGTAATATTAACTGTAGCTTAATAAGCTGTATAATTTAAAATTTAACCAAACCAAAAGAATAATAATAACCATAACCAAAAGAAAAATAATCGTCATGGGATATCATGATTTTTATCTTGGTTTATTCGACATAAAAAGTTTAGTACAAATTCCAATTCCTTTTTTTTTCTGTTTTTTTATTGTGTGTATTCCTGTGCAACAAATTCATTTTGTATAAAGTAATTCTTTTAACTAAGTTACTTTAAGTTGGAAAATTCAAAGTTGTTTGTTATAATTGGATTAATATAAACAATAAGATATGCGATATAGTAGCTGATTGCCAGAGATGTCCCGTGTTTAGTAAAATAAAAGCAAAGTAAAAGAAGAGGAGAAAAATTTAACTCTCTTCTTCAGAAGAAATTTTTTCTCTTGCAAGATACCCGTCTGTCACTTACTGCTCACTAGCCGGTAAACCACATTTCCACCAACTGTTTTCCCCGAAAGAATATCCATAAATCTGTTCAATAGAATTAAGACCTCTTTGCCTTTCCAACAACAATGTTTACATGATCAAATAAATAACCTCAAACATATAAATTTAAGAAAAGGCATGTGTGATTATCTTTACTAAATGGGATTTTGGTCATCAAAACTTCATTCTTCTTCCCCTTTTATACATTTTAACATTTCGAAGCAGACTTTCTTTTTTTTAGAAAGCCCTTTTTGAACAACATGCTTAATAAAATTGTTATGATATCTTCATGATATTGGCGGGGAATCAGAATATTGAACAACATCGATGTCTTGCAATATCTTGTGCTAATAAGTAGACCAGGTAGTTGTTCATCAGTTTTGTAACAGTACAATGGAATTGTAAAGAAATGAAATAGAAAAAAGCATGTCGTTTAGTTATGTCTTACAAGGACCACACACTTCCAAGAAAGGGGGATAGCATCCCTTCTCTTTCTCAGCAGGACATTATCAATTACTAAACTCTAAAAGTCATTGCGGCCAAACGTCAGAACGGGTTGCATTTTTGTTCCGAAAAGTAATTTCTTGCTATTTTTTTAGTTTCTAAAAGCAAAGAAAATTCTAGAAATTTTCAGCTAGAGAATGTTCTTCCCTCTCTAGAGCTGTCCCTTTTGTGTGCACCTCCTGGGGACCCATATTGTTTTATGTGTAAGGGGGAGGGGCGCTTGCCCTCGGCCAACCAGACAACCTGGCCAGTTCGCCACCAATTGTCGTTCAAATGGGATATTATATTATTCAGTTTTGAATAATATAATATGACTTAAATTTATCCTTAACTGGGGAGGTGAAATTTTGAGACTTAACTGGGGAAGTGCAGTCTACGAGACCGCATTTCATTTACACTCAAATTAAATGTTCTAATAATTGTATTAATATGAAAAACTGCCAATATATTTTGCAGATATTTTTCTTGATATATAGATATGTTTTAGAAATTTTTCAAAATATATTATCATTGAAAAAAGTAAATGCGTTGGAGCATATATTTTCTTCTCAAATTACATGTTACAATAAATAATATTCTTGAAAAAGCATATTACTTTTTAAATCATATTTGTTTTTACAGTATATGAAGGTATATAGAAGACAATATGATGTAAAATTCAACATTTATATGAAAAATTTTAAAAAATGACAATGGGTAAAATTGGCCCTTTTTTTTTATCGGCTTGTGTGACTTTCATAGCACGGTTTTCTAGTTCATTTTAAACATATAGGTTAAGAACTAATATAAAAATCAACCTATAAATTCTGTGTATATATATCTTGGTATATTAATATATTTTATAAATTTTTCAAAATACATTATCACTAGAAAAATTAATTATGTTTGAACATACATATCAAAATCAGTTGAATGCGAACTTTCATCGAAAAACTCTTCTATATAATTATCCTTATCACCAAAATCACTTTATGCTTCATTTAAAAGTGTCTGGAGCACTACTTCATAATAGGATCAATAAACTGGATGATATTTCGGGGCCCAAGTTTTAGCGCCATCTGCTAAGCCTTGTTTATCATTGGGACACTAACAGGGAAATGCGGTCTTAGAGACCGCGCTCGAAGAGATAACTGAATTATTTTAAAAAGCATCTGCTGAAATCGGTTGAAAAAGTGCACGTGTATTGAAGGTCACAAAACAGGAAGCTACAGGGTCAATCCATTCAATTGAACGAAAAATATAATAGGGGTGACAGAAAATCCATCGCTAGCGGTCTCACAGACAGCACGTCCCCATTTAAGGGTTAATGAGAATAATATTGCCATATTTTTCAAAATCAATGAAAAATTCCAAATGCTGCAGTTTGCAAATAGCATTTAAATGTTTATGAGAAAATTCTTTAATCAGTTTTGTTTATCAATCTTATTTTTATTTTTTTTGTTTAGTTTCCAGCAAATTGTAATCTGGCGGAAACCCATGCTAATTTGTAATGCAAGCGGTGAGAGAGTTTCTGTTCTAAAACAAATCAAGAATTATTTGTGAAATAGTATGAATAAATCGCACTACTATGGGCTGTCACTCTTATTTATTGAAAATGATTTAACGCAGGAATTAGAGAATAAAAAATTTATAGATAAATGTTAGTCGAAGGCAAAAAAAAAAAAAAAAAAGTGATATTTTGATTCTTTGACGTTTTTCAATATATGTTTCTATGTTTGTAAAATCCCCCCTCTCGTTTTTCAGTTCTTTTATTCTATTTCAAAAGTATCATTTTAATTATACTTAATATGTATATTTATGCCCCCTCTAAAATTTTATTTTATTTTTTGCTTTTATTGTCATTATAATTTCTGTCATATTAATCAAAAATATTTATATAATTTTACTTCCTTTACCAGAAAATATACTAACAGACTGAATGTAGGACACCAATATATTTTATGGTATATTTCTGTTTAAATATATCATATTAGAATTTACTGTTTTAGCTTACAATTTATATTATAGAATTACAATAAATTACATTATTAATGAGGAAAAAAAAGAAAAGGTTGTTTTGCGAGTGATAGAAAGAGACAACAAATTTGTTCTTTCAATGATTTAGAAAAAGAGGGAGATAGCCCGCCATTCTTGATTTTTGGGCCAGGTAACATTTTAAAGGTATATATGAGATTTCGATTAGTCTTTCTCTTAATTCCTAACGATTACCTATTTGGTTATAAAATATTTCGTGAAAAACTACTGTGATTTAAAACAGTGACGGATTTCACACTAGGCATGCATACATGTGCTTCAACATCTCGGATCGCACAGTCCAAAAACGAAACGTTGCTCCATCCCGTATAATCGCGGGTATGTTTACAGTTAAGATTAGTTCACAAGAACCACAGCTACACAGGTGGGTTTATATTCAGCCAGCTACAAACCATCCAATAAGGCCGCGCATCCACATAGAACTTGTCTCGTCAAGACAAGAACTTGCTATCATCCGCTGTACTATCGTCTCAGTCGCAACATTTATCCCTATTGGATGGGCGAATCCATCGCAAACCTTGCATAACGCAGGTAGGAACTTTTGAGGAAGAAGGGCGCACGGTATAAGAATTGTCATTTATATGTTGAGTTGTATCAAAACGCTTTTCCCGGGGAGTAGGGAGTGAATAACATTTTTTTTTCGAAAATATGTGTCGCCATATTAGATTAAAACATATTTTTTAGTAACCTTTCTACTTATTTATTGGATATTTAATACAATTTCCATTTTATAATATTTATTAAAATGATTAATTAATACAAATTCCTTTTCATATTTTATAAGCTTTCCTTTCTATATTATTTCATTACAGGAATACTGGAGAAAAATGACATAGTGTTAACCGTTCAGTACAAACGAAAAATTTCAGACTATTTATTTTCGTCAGGAGGCTTTTACTTTTCTCTACTGTCTTTTTATTATTCCTATTGTTGTTTTTACAGGGTTCTGAATTCCTATTGTTGTTGTTGTTTATAATGGCAGATAGAACAGGAAGAACAGCTATGCCCGAACCGGGACTCGGGCGCCCATGTCACGGGGAGGACGCGCTACCCCTATGCCAGGACGCCGGCTATGAATTATTAATATTAATGAATATCGAAATTATTTAAAAGTGCTTTTTGCTTGACGACTGTTTCCACTGATATATCTTCAAAGCTGGTGATTTACTGATTTTGAAAAAAAAAATTAATAGTAATGTCTTAACTTACATTTCTTTACAGAAAAACCTCTGAATAATATGGAAACATATTTTGCATTAACATCTAATATGCACTGTTCCTGCAAAAAAAAAAAAAAAAATCCTCATTCACATACAAAGGCAATGACAACGTTTTCCCTCGGTCGATTCAACGAGAAGCGAATTAGCTGAATCAGGAAACGTATTGAGCTACAACACAATATTTAAAAAACAACACTTATCTTTGCCCCTCTCGTTCAAACGTTCCTACCTGTGAAAATAAGGTTTGGGATGAATTCGCCCATTCCATAAGGATAAATGTTGCAATTGAGACGCTAGTGTCCGCTCTCACAGCGCATGCGCAATCATCTTTCTGCACATTCGTGACTTATTGGAGTCTCGCAAAGCTACCTTATTCAGTTGTCCCATGCGGAATTCACTGCTCGACAGCGGTGTTGGTACCTGTTTTAGTTTCTCTGTTTTCTTTAATGTTTTTAGACAGTTAAGTTGAAAAGTGAGTATCGTGTTTATCTGTATTGACAGATTTCCACTTTTTTTTCTCACAATATTTGTTTAGCGAATAATAATGATACTTAAGTTCCTTAATTATTTAATGGCATCTGTGTTCATTGTGTCCATGTCATGTTGAGGTTGATGTTTTTATTTAGATTCTCCCTTCTGTTAATCAACGATTCTGATATTTTTTATTAATAATTATCAATTTTATATATTTAGTTAATTTATTCTTGATTTTTTGTGTCATTTGATGATTATTAATCCCCCCCCCCATCTGATTAGAGACCTGCTTAGTACCTCCATTGGTAAGTGGCATATGTTTCATTTTTCTGAATTGTATTTCGTAAAAAGGATTCGAATTATTAGTTTTTAAAAAAAATTATTATTATTTTTTGTATTCGCTGCAAAATATTTATTAAAGAAAATTCTGCTTGTAATATTAAGTATTAGTAGCTTTCTATATATTTATGGTAGTTAACTAAATTTATTAGTGTTTGATAGAAAAAAAACTTATTATAATCAGTGAGAAATCTAGTAAAGAACATTTAATTATTTCATGGTTTCAATTAAGGTTATTTTCTTTTATTATATGAGTTTGACAAAAGTATTCTTGTAATTTTAGAAAATGTTCAGGCTCACATGTTTATGAACTTATTGCAAATGTTTATTATAAATAGTAGAATATAGATGAAATATTTTTGTTTTTCTTATGTGTTTAATAAACGCCTCTGCATGCAGTGGTGTATATTTGTTTTAGAAAAATGTCAGAATGCATTCATAAGTTTGTGAAAATTTTTATTAAGTTGTAAAATAAGCTTCTTTCTTTTTTTATTCATGTTTCTTAATTTAATATGGATGTGGTTTTCTGTGAAAAAGGTTTTATTGTTGAAGCTTTGGTGAATTTGTTTATTTGTGGCATACATTTTTCATGTATTTTTTCATTAAAAACATGATCTTATATCGGTGAATTTAGATTTTAAATAAGAGATTTTAGATTTTAAAAAAATATTTTTTCTTAGAAATTATTGCTTTTATGGTTTGCTGCTCTCTGGAAACTTCTGTCATACCTTCTCTTTTAAGGCAAGTATGAAAATCAATAACATCTATCTTTCCTTTCTGATAGCTCCTCTTAGAAATTATTGCTTTTATGGTTTGCTGCTCTCTGGAAACTTCTGTTGTACCTTCTCTTTTAATGCAAGTATGAAAATCAATAACATCTATCTTTTATTTCTGATAGCTCTTTGATCTTAAAATTAGTACGAAAATTAGTGATAGCATACACAGGTTCACTGCCTTCGTGTAACATCTGAAAAAGTACCAGGCAGATATATATATATATATAAATTTAATAAAAGTATCTTAAGTCTTCGCTGTCCAAAAAAGTATCCCAGTACTGTACTTTTACTACAAAATAGAGTCAACATTAAAAAAACAGCATTAGCAGTTGTATTAACAATCAAGCTAAAAAGTTGCATCAACAACTCTTTTAACATGTGGTATAGGTAAAATGATACATATGGCAAAAAATTCTAGCATACAAGAAAATGTTTTGCCACCGAGTAGTGTACTTAACTTTTTCAATCTGAAAAAATTTCTTGCAGCCATAAATGTACATTACACAGGCATGTTCTTTGTAAATGATGATTTTCTGTTTAGATTGTATAATAAAATTACATACAATCCTAAGAGAAAATGCATATTTTTATTATGTTCACAGTTTTATGAAATGTAATGTCTGAAAGAATTTTTCATCTATGATGTAATTGTGAATATGTAATTGGGTTTCTTTTTCAAAGCTGAATATACTTTTTAAAAAAAGTCATATGAACAGTATTTGAGTTGGCATATGTGACTTTCAATCAGCAATAATAAACCCCTACTTCTTATTTTTGTTAGCATTTTTAACTTTCCATTACAAAGAAAGTGTATTTCCTAAATAAACATAAAAGAAAAATTTTCAATATATTCTCTGCAATTTTGATATATGAATTATTTATTTTATAACTAAGTGAATTTTTACATCTAATAGTTCATTCTCTGGTAGCAAGCTTTATAATTTTAGTCATCAGATTTTATTCCAATAAATCCTGTGAAAAATAAAATTGACCAAGATTGTATAATAATAATCATATGTCATTATTCTCAATTTATTTTAAGATAAGTGTCTTGTAGAAACAAGAACTTTTCATTGGGGTATGGTCTTTTGTCTTTGACATTCCATGTAAGGAGTAGTGCAAGTCGCGAATAGCAAATTCAAAAGACAGTCTGTGTAAGTCAATTAACATGAAAAGTGAGACCAAGGCATCTTTTAAAAATAAGTGATAAAAAATACCAACTTTTGACATAATCTAAAAGTATATTTTTAGGAATAATTATTATTATAAAGAAAGTAAATGCATCTTAAATAATGCTTAATTCAAATTATTTTAGAAAATTAAAGTAACAATAATAAAAAAAATTGGATTTAAATTGAATGTAACTGACAACTTTTGAACAAATTTATCTGGCATTCCTCCAGATTATCCCCTTTCACTGCCATTTCCTGCCTTAGAAATTAAGGTTTGTATTTTATTGTTTAGTTGAGTGCAATTCTTATAAAATTTGTAGTAATATATTGAAGTATACTGATGTAGTGACTGTGGCTGAGAAACTGTGTGTGTGTTATTTTAAATACATCTTATTCTGATAATTTGTTTCGGAGATTCAGAGAGAACTAAAGGTATCTGCCCACTTTGATAAGTGCTTCCAAACATGGTAAATATTTCCTATAAAAATGTCAGAGTTTTCAAAAATGGCTGTAAATAATTGAAATATTTTAGTATTTCTTTGATTTTTGTATTCTTTTTGGAATAGAAATTATATATTTCTGTAATTGAACACAAAATAATTTGTTCTGCTTGTTGACTTTTAATTATTCATTTTATAAATTTTTCTTAAATGTGGTGGTTGATTTTATTTACATAAGCTTTTTATTATTTGGTCATGTTTGTTAGGGATAGAATAAATGTGGTATAATATATATCTTTTAATATTTAGTTAAACACTAATTAATTTCCAAAGTTTTATCTTAATTCAGCCTATATTAACTTCATTCTAAAATATTCTCTTATTTCCTGATCCAATTCCACCTTTTTTATTTAATTAATTCAACAGAAGCTCTGTAAAATTGCTTAAATAAGCAGTTCACACTCTCTGAGTGAAGGATAAAAATTGTCAACCTAGGCGAATTCTTTTTAAATGATTCCTGTAATTCCCTTGCCTAAATCGACACATGTCAAGAAATATCTTTTGGAATCTCATAGTATATAAAAACTTAGAAAAAAAATTCTCTTCTTTTTTTACAGGCTTTTGCTTTTGTGCCACTCTCTGAATGGGCATCAGTTTTGCCCTCGCTGCTCTTACATAAAATATGCCTCCCAGGAATGTAATAAAAGTGAGGTTTGAAATTCAAAAGTTTCTTCTCTGTCTTCGGCCATGAAACTGCTTCCAAAAATTATGTGTTTACATATATGTATGTATATAACATGAATCTTTCGTCTGTAATGAATTGGATATACATAGTTTAGTTTGGAAAGAGCTGACTTAAGAATATTGATTGTAAATTAAGTACATGTCTTTTTGTGCTAATTAATTTCATGTCAATCAGATTGCTGAAGTTTTTTGCAAGAATTTAATGCAAATGAGGATTATTCTGTAAGCATTCGTATGTTGGCTGTGCTGTTTCAGAAACTGCTTGAAGAAAATAAAGTTGTGGAAGAAAAATTTTAAGGTGTAATGAGGTTAATTTTGTTATTGTGATTTAATGTAATTGTTGGAGTTTTTCACAACAAAAATGGCAGAGTATAAATAAACCAGGCATTTGATTAAAAACAAAATTTTTTAATGAACAAATAAAAAGGTCTGCATCTTGCAGAGTATACAGCTATGGCTTATACCAAATCAGTGTCCGTTCTCTTTATGTAAAAGTACAAACATCCAATCGCAGTTTACCCGGAAATACAACAAACTTCCGGTTACAAAATGATTTAACCAATAATGTTATTCCTCTGGGACTGACCTCTGCTTGATTTGAATGTGCAACAGTAATTCTGTTCCTTTTTACATCGGTAATGTGTATTTGCATCTTTTGCCGGTTTTTATCAATGGGGGAAAAAATCTGAGCATAATGTGGGTACATTTGGTAATGATTCAACTAATTCATACATTCTAGAATTTAAATATCTGGATGCAATTGATTCATTCTCATACTTTCATTTAGATTTTGCCTGAAAAGTTAATGTATTCTACAATTAATCCCATTTAATTTGTTTGAATTCTATTATTTTGTGTTGGAGAATAACATGCATGCTTGTAACATACAGTACATATTATTTACTGTCCTAAACAGATAATTCACACGTTCACGTAATTAAGGTAAAGTGTTATGAAGGGGGAGGGAGTTGAGGATCATAATTACATAGAGTCGTTTCTTTTCCATTTAAATATCTCTTTCTTTATTATTTCTTTCTCCATGTCTGATATGTGATCTACCAATATTTATGATTCTTATAATCTGTGGCATTTTTGCTCTGTGGTTTGAAAACAGCAAAAATATTTTAAATCTTGCTATTCTGTAATTTAGATGTTTTATTATATAAATAAAAATATACCAGATTTTCTCACTTTATATAAATTTCTTTTTGTTTTATTTATGGAATTTTTCATTTTAGATGAGTTCAGGAAATATGTCATCTGACCCTGATAATCTTGCTGGACCATCTAAGGAATCAAGGTTAGATTCCTTTCTTCCCTCTTTTTCTTTTCTTTTTTTTATTTGGTGCCCATATCTCTTTATTTTACATTGATTTGAATTGTGCTTATTTCATTTTTCATTCCATACATTTACATTTGCTAGTTATAGAATAAATAAGTATTTGTTGGTGTTAAATCGTACTTATCAGATCTACACTTGTCAAGATACGTTTGATATACTTAGGAAGAAATCCATATTGGCTCCAATAAAATGTTTAATTATTCCAAAATTAGAAGAATTTTGACATTTTAGCAGTATTGTTTGACATTAATTTTCAAAAGAATGTATGACAGAAGTTCTTCCACCTTGTTGAATCTGCAAATTACCTGTGACTTTTTGTTCTGATTTTAATAAATGTTTTAACACAGTATCATTTCTTTGTTGTTGTATGATAGAATTTAGTATTTTCTTTAACTGCAAAATTTTATGAAGGAAGTCATAAGTTTGCAATTAATAAAACTTACGAAAAAGTTATGCTTTACAGATTCTGATTCTGATTTTTTTTACAGCCTTTTGTAACATTGGTCAAAGTGAATGTTAACATTAACACAATTCTTTTGTTTTAAAATAATCCGAGCCATAGCATGATTGCTTGAAATTGCTTTAACCCTTAACTGGGGAGGTGAAATTTTATGATTTAACTGGGGAGATGTGGTCTATAAGACCGCATTTCATTTGCACTCAAATTAAATTTTCTAATGAATGCATTAGTATGAAAAACCGCCAATATATTTTGCAGATATTTTTCTTGATATAGAGATGTTTTAGAATTTTTTCAAAATATATTATCATTGAAAAATGTAAATACATTTGAACATACATTTTCTTCTCAAATTACATGTTACAATAAATAATATTCTTGAAAAAGCATATTACTTTTTACTTTTGAAATCATATTTATTTTTACAGTATATGAAGGTATATAGAAGACAATATAATGTAAAATTCAACAATTATAAGAAAAAAAAATGACAATGGATAAAATTGTCCCTTTTTTATTGGCTTGTGTGACTTTCATAGCACGGCTTTATAGGGCATTTTAAACATACAGGTTAAGAAAAAGTATAAAAATCTACCTATAAATTCTGTATATATATATAATGGTATATTAATATATTTTATATTTTCAAAATACATTATCGTTAGAAAAATTATGTTTGAACATATATATCAAAATCGGTTGAATGTGAACTTTAATCGCAAAACTCTTTTTTACACTTATCCTTATCGCTAAAATCACTTTCTGCTTCATTTAAAAGTGTCTGGAGCACTACTTCATAAAAGGATCAGTAAATTGGATGATATTTCGGGGTCCAAATTTTAGTGCCATCTGCTAAGCCTTGTTTATCACTTGGACACTAACAGGGAAATGCGGTCTCAGAGACCGCGCTCGAAGAGATAATTGAATTATTTTAAAAAGCATCTGCTGAAATCGGTTGAAAAAGTGCACATGTATTGAAGGTCACAAAACAGGAAGCTACAGGATCAATCCATTCAATTGAGCTAAAAATAGAATGGGGGTGACAGAAAATCCAGCCCTAGCGGTCTCGCACACCGCACGTTCCCAGTTAAGGGTTAAATATTTAATTATGGAATTAATCCCACATCTAAATAAATTATTAAGTAACAGTAGACATATTTAAAAAAATTAATAGTTGATTATTCATTAAAATCATCTTTAAGTATTGTACATTATATGATTCTTACATCCAAAGGAAATAAAATTTGTTGAGCTGTCTTCTAAGGATCTTATGTCGATGAACCATTTTATTTACAAAAAGGTTTTTTATCCTGTTTTGTTCTTTGATAGTTTTGATTAAAGATATTGCTTACATGATGATTAATAAATTAAAGCAAATTGATATAGTGGAATGTATTTTTTAGGACAAAGAAAAAGTTTCCACTTTCATTACAATTATGGATTCCAACTAAAGTAATAGGAATTTAATCAAAATATGATCCTTATGCAAATTGCAAGTTTCATTCCTGACTATCTTATGATTGTTTATTTTTCAGTGATAGTAATGCAACTGTAATGGTTATTATTGCTTTTTTCAGATAGTATTTCCTTAATTGCATTTATTATTTTCTTAGATGGCTTCATAATTACTTCTTAAACAGGATTTCTTTACTTTGCATCAGAAATAACGATTCATTATTTGAAAGTGAAAATAATGCTGAAGTGGTATAATTTACATGATATTCAGATTTCATTTACATTTTTAGAAAGATGTATATTTTGACTTTTATTTCCTATAAAATGTCCTTTTAAAGTTGCTGTGTTCTCGTTACAGACAATTATCTGTACAATTTGTTAATATCTGCTTGAAAGTCTTATTTAAAATATCCACTCTAAGTAGCTATAATTTTACAGAATTGTGGGGAATACATTTTTATTTCACGTGACAGTGCTCATATATTTATGAACTATAAAGTTTCTTGTTTTTTAAAAAAATTGCTTGATAATTAATTTTATTAGTGCATGAAATTTAATATTAATGTATTAAAAATCTATAGATCAATGTTTTAGTAATTTTGCTCTATTTGTCTTTGTAAGATTATTTTCTTAAATTATCTCATTAAGAGGTCTGTATTTTTAGAGGGAAATATTTCATCATTCTTATTTCTGTTTTCTAGGAATTTCACAGTTAAAAAATCCCATATACGCTTTGAACCAACTTTTTGTTCTAAGCGTACTGCTATGAAAGCAAGAAAAATATCAAGAGTAAATGTTCCCTTCTCGAATGTTGTAAGTATTTTTTTTTTTTGCTGATATTTGTATTTAATTAAATTGTTATTTTTAAAAACCTAAATTAAAACTTTGCTGTCAGTTTATATAATTAGTGGAAAAGTTTTAGAAAAATTAAAGATTGATTTTGGCTGTCCACAAAAAATTGAAAAATTAAGTACCATATATGAATCGTCAAGAAAATTATTTGCAATATAAAATGCTTTGAAATATTGTGCAAAAATATGTGTTATAGAAAAGAAAGTGTTGATCAATGTGAGTGGAAGGATTTGCAGGCAATTGATTTCCTAAGGGGGGAGGGAAACTAATGTAATGAAAATTACTCAGAGTTTTAAAAAAATTGGAACAGTGTCTATTGTAATTTCTTTTTGATTTGTTTGTAGTTATATTATTACATATTTACTGCCTTTATGCACCCGTCTTATATAATATATTCTGCATTGCTAGTGCTCATGGGGTATCTCTTAATGTTGTGTGTGACCTTCTTTTCCCATTGAAGTATAGCAACTTTTTAAGGTTTTTCTTATTTCTACTCATGCAATTGTTGTTGCTTACATGGTAATTATTTCCTATGAGATGGTCATTGTTTGCAAAGCTGAGTATTGAATGTTTTAAATATTTTGGCACTTCATTGAATTCTGTATTTTTTCTGGAATAAATGATGTACAACCTTTTATCTTTACATCTTATAAAAATTTATTTTGCATGTTAACCTTTAATTATTCATTATGTATTTTTTCTAATGTAATGATTGATTTTGTTTAAATAAGCTTGATTATTTGAGCCTGATATTTCCAGGGAAGGGGCTAAATGTGATGCATTTTTTATATAAAAATTACATATATAATTCTTTTATCATTAATGAATTTGAATACCTTAGTTTGGAAAGAGCCAGAATATGTCTTTTCATGCTTCACCTATCAGCACATGCACAGGCTCTTTTTGACCCCATCATTTCTCTTTTGTTTAGACATTCTAGGAATTTAAGTCTACACTTGTTATTTTCTATACCTTCATGGGGGAACTAGAAGATGAAGATTGGAACAACAGGAAACAATGTATCTTATTTTTTACAGGAGGTTTGGATCAAATTGACCCCTGCTATGCTAACATTACTGATTTTTTTAGTGTTTTAGCCATGACAGTAAGAATCACAGATTCAGAGATCTTTTCACAAGTCTTCCTACTGATAGACAAAATGATGATAGCTCAGATTCGTGATATAGTCATGAAATTTTGGATAGTAATTAAGATATAAAATTGGAACAAAATACAGATTCAGAATAATAGGAAATCAGATCGAGTCCTTTCCTGTTCCTGAAAATAGTAGCAAATCCTTATATAAATGCATTCTTTTATAATATGAATAAATTGTCTTGAAATTTGTTAACAATTTGTTTTTACTCTGAATGAGGTATGATAAATGTATTTTTTTGAGTATGTGTATAAAAATGAAAGACAAAAGTTATGAATTTTCAAAGTTGTATATTTAAGCTGCTTTTTTCCAAAAAATGTCAAATGTAAACTATATGTTATATATAGATTTTCTTATTCTTCCAATATTTTTATACAGGAAAAACTACTTACATTAAAATTAATAAGTTTTATTGGAATTGAATACAGGGAAAAAGAAATGAATACAGAAAGGTATGAAAAAAGGGGCTAAGTTCAATTTAGGTTTTCCTTATTAAAAATCACATTTGTATCTTAAATAAGAACATATTTGCACGGAAAAACATTTATGTACTGTGACCATATTTTATTTTTATTCAAATAGCAAATAAAATAAGGGATACATGCTTGATAATTTGTGGCCAAATGACCATGTGCGTGTGCTGAAGGGTTAATTGATTTTTAACCATCAGGTGGCTAAAGTTTTTTGAAAGCATTTAATGCAATTGCAGATTGCTAGGTAAGCATTCGCCTTCTGGCTGTTCTATATTCAGGAACTGCCATTAATGATGATTCATAATCACCAAACTGCAAGTTTTACTTACAAGTCACTCAAACCAATGTTTTGAGTCGATTCTTACTTGAGAGTATTTCATGTTCTTAAATGCGAGTTTTACTACTTTTATTGTACCTAACTCTTACTGCCCAGTTGACTACGAAGTATATTTTAATTGGTCCAAATAAATTACTTGATTTGCTGATATTTGCTAATGTTTGTTGTTTTCAATGTTGTTTATATCAAGTTTGAAATGACGGAAAAGCAAACGTATATCTCAAATATTGTCAATGTGAAGTCTGTTTTTTGTTTTTGTTTCCTTTCTCAGTTTGCGCTTCTTGAAATCAAATTTCAGTTACTAAGAATATGCAGATTTGTTAATTGATACTTTTCTTTTTTCAAAAGCTAGTTTGATTATTGCTTGTATACTTTTGTGGCTTAAAACACTAACAGTAATGCTGGTTTCTGCATATTGGTTATTGGATACATTTTACTTCTATCTTTGTTTTGGGTACCTTTAGTAAAGTCAGTTTTTGGCAAAGCTTATGTGACAATCTATTTCCAAAGCAAATTCAGATCAGCAAATTTAGTTCATTTTCTTAAGTCAAATTCAATAGTTAACAGAATTATTAACTTTATATAACTGTTTAAATACAATTTAAAAAAAAATCAAATTTAAAATTTAATCAAAATTATTTCTAAAACAATATTTTTTAATATAAAATTCTATATTTATTTAAATCAAAATAAACATGTAATACATTTTTTTTAAATTTCTAAAATGCCTTTGAATTTTATTGTACCAAAGAGAGACTTCTGAATTTTTTTCTTCTCTCTAACTTTAACAATTTTATGCAAATACTTAATTTGCATAGCTATTTAGGAAATTTTTTTAAATTAATCTTTAAGGTTACTTCTGCTTATTTTAAAATTGATATCTTTACATAAAATAAATGCTTGATTTGGGAATTTTAAGCTTCAAGAATTGTATAAAGAAACAGTATGTGATCTACGATTTGGCTAAATGTTTGTAAAAGAAAATTTAGATTTATTTCAATTTAGGAAATTTAACTCTACCCATACCATTATATAATTTTAGGATTGATCAATGTATATAAATCAATGTATAATTTTATATTAAGACTGATGATTTGATCTAAATCGGAAATAAAAATCTTTTCTTTCTTCATTTATCAGTTAAGAACTATTATGATATTTGATACTGTTTAGAAAATTAGATATAACAATTGTTTTAACCAATTCAATTATCATCCAAAATATATATATCGTATTATTTTAAAACAAAATAAAGCATTTACATTTTATGTTTTTATTAAAATTCTGCATCTTTTAAAATTTTTTTTATAGAATTATCAAACCATTGTGTTTATATTTGTTTATACTCAAGAGTTGTTCTCTATAATTTGTTACTTTATGAATTCCTGAGTTAAGCTTTATTAAAAGAACCGATTTCTTTTGGTTTAGGCATTACTAGATGCTATCAACAAGTAAACAAAAATAAAAAAATAACATCTTATTTTAATAGATTTACAATAAAAAAAGTAATGCTTTGATAAAAATATAAAACAATTTTTATTTCCATTAATTGAAAGGTATACTGAAGCAGTTTTCAAAATATAAAAAATATGATTTATTATTAATTTATCAGAGTAAAAGAAAATTTGTATTCATTGAAGCAAAAATCATACGGCATGAAACAACAAATTCATACACTACAATGAATTTAATAAACAAGGTTAAGTTTTTGTGAACTTAAAAACACACTACAGTAGCAGTTTCATTAACGACATTTTTCATAATGTATCACATTGCAGAGAAGTGGAGGAGGAAATACTTTTTTTGTTGTTGTTAAAGTTACCAAAAAGAAACAATTCATAAAAAAAGATATACTTTTTTTCATGATTTTTGTTACACATTGAAACATAGTTAAATACAAATTACAATATATATATCAATAAAGATTTAACTTTACTTGCAGTTTCTATTGAAATAAAAATAATGAACAATTAGTTTGTTGTGTTCAAGTGTCAACAAGTATGGAATGCAGACAAACTTACTATTAATCGAAATCTTACTACATTATAAATAATATTACCAAATTAACATCAACTTATTTTTATTCAAACTTGAGTATCTTTAGAAATAACAAATTCAAAAATTCAATAACATATCACTGTTACCAATCTGAATTAACTATTATTTACAAAATAATATTTATAATTTATACTGGAAAAAATTTAAATTTTATATTTTTGTTCAACACACCGTTTTATCATTTTTGAAATAATTAGGTATCAACCCTTAAAATTGTTGATAACTGAATGTATTAAAGCTTGCATTTGTTGATACAATGGACTCCACTTATTGTGATCAAGGTTAATGTTATCATTTACTGTATTAGCAAACTCTTCTGATCCTAAACAGACTTATTCAAATGTATCAAAAGATATTTCTTGAGTGTGATCACTACATCAGTTGTTATTAGTAATGGTGTAAAGAATTGATCGATCTTTCATTTTCAACCCTTGTTAGACATTCACGGAATTTCTTGCACCACTTGTAAGGACAGAATTGGAAATCATTTTTTTTTTACATGTGACAGGGTTCATATTCTTTTGTCCGGACCAGAGTAATCTAGTTTGGTTTAACAATAACTATGCTGCCGGACATTGTAGATATTTGTTGAACAGCTATATATTGTCTTCTGCTATTGAATTGTAAAAACAAAATTAAGTTTAAAACAACTGTATTGAGTGTAAAGGCCTAAATTGAAATTTTAATAGGCATGAAAGTGTACTAAAAATGAGTATGCAATGCTACAGTGCAATTAATAATTTCAGAACCTCTTTTTAAATTTTGAAAAATTGTGACCAAATTTAAGCAACAAATGTTATGATTCTAACCAGGACAAATGTATTGAGAAAAACCCTCCAATAAATGCTATCATGAGATAAGCACTTGATATTTTGAAATACTGTGTACATCATTCTTCAATAAATTTTTTGAAAACTGTATGTACGATCAATGTATAAGTAAAGTTTTAATTGACAATAAATCACAATTTATGAATTTTTCAAGTTATGTTTTTGAAAAGATTATATATAGCCTTGAGGAAATTTTTTTTATTGCTGTTCCTTTGCCTGATAATAATAAAAATGTAATTGATTTTAAACAGTTTAATTATTGTTATCAATCAGCTAAATATTTTCAAAATTCTGAAGTCCAGAGGTGATTACATTGAATACCAACTATTTGGGGTGTGTAGCATCATGAAAAGTGCTTAAATTTGAAAACTACTTTTAACCACCTTAAAAGTGCTTAATTTTCAGAAAAAGTCCTTAAAAAGTGCTGAATTTTCTCATGAAGAGAGAAGAAAGCTTTTCGTTTTGCTTTGTTTCCCCATATGATAATTCCAAATCATTATCATAAAGGCTTATTTACCGATGTATCAAAAAAGAAAACCAATCAGAAAGGGAAGAATTTGTAGAAGGAATTCAGGGATTCCAGCATATATTAAAATAATGCTTAATGATTCCATTTCTTTTCTTTCTTCCTATCTTTCTTTCTTTTTTGCTCCCTTTTTTTTTCAACAATGTGCATTGCCATTCATTAAAATATTGTAATAGTTATCCGGAAGGGGTAATATGAAATACATGTTGTGCTATACTTACTGGAATCGAAAGACGCCCGAACATCAACTTTTAATGCTTTAGATGCTGAAAAATTTAAGTTATGCCTGGCCCCTCCCAGCCTTTTATATTTAAACTTTTATGTGTTGTTAAAGTAGAATATGCAGATTGGTCAGATCGACGGAATATAAAACAGCAGGATAAAATTGGTGTGCAAAAAAGATTTATCGAACATGGGAAAAGCTGCTGTAAAAACAATAACAAATTACATCACCATTCTCATTAATACGTCGTTTTGGAGCAATCGCTTGAACGACCTATTACAGGTATTCAACTGTATTATATTGAATTGTAATTAATGGCAGTATGTAATTACTTTAGTCAATTGTGTAAAATCTAGTATGATGAAATTTTAACTTGAAGCCTTTAATTTTCAGTTGTCGTGACATCTTTCATGGTGTTTATTGAATGTCCCTATCCATTAGAAAATTTTTATTTGTTGGACTAATCTCAACAAATTTTTCATGACTAAGGAAAAAGAAACTGCTGATCTGGTACTTGAAATTTTTAAAGGAACAAAAAAAAAAAAAAAAAAAAAAAAAAGGTTTTCAAAATTGTTATTTATTATTTCATAATTCTTTTCTTTTTATGACTCTTGCAGAATTTTTTCCCCTAATGAAATCTCTCTAAATATATTAAGATTAGTCCAGAGCAACGCCCAACATAAGGCCACTGAAGTTAGGAGCATGAAATTTGGGAATTGTTTTTTGGGCATTAGAAGGACATTAAGAACAGATTTCTCAAACTTTTAATTCGAAGTTTAATTAAAAAATAAAAACAGAATTTTAATATGTTTTCATCATAACATCAAAGCATATTATTTAAGAAAAATTATTTCAACGCCGTTTTAAAGGTTAAAAAATAAATTTTCAATGTTAGAAAGTTTATTTGAATAAATGTTTAGTTTTAATAATTTTTGAGAAATCAGTTTTGGACACAGTTTATAACAATGATTTTTATTATAATGAAATTCAAAATAATATCTTTGCCTCTTTGAATCACATTATTTTGAGGCTGTTAAAGTTGTAATAAAAGTTAAAAAAAAAAAAAAAGATTTCTTTGCTTTTATTTAAACTTTAAAAAAATACGAAGCAGTTTATTGATTAAAATTCTTCATTTGATGAGTTTTGGTGAATTTTGAGCCAATGCGATATATTATCAAGGGCATGGCTTCAAGAATTACTTCTTTAAAGAATGCTATTATTGACATTTTTACTTTCTCGTATACAAAATTTAGAGAAAGTATTTTGCAATCGCCATGTTTCGAACCTCCTTGAATTCGAAAAATACATGTCGGAAAATGTCTGTCAATGACAAAGATAACGCAAAAACAATTTGAGCTAGAACGGATGGAATTTCCTATACGGGTCTTCACACCAAATTTGTAGATTTCTATCAAATTTTGAGCAACATCCGTTTAGCTGAAGTTTGTTTGTCTGTCCGCTGTTCGAATATACGTTAACATGATAACTACAAAACGAAAAGAGCTAGATAGATAAAAGTCAGCACACATATTTAACATCTGTAGTATAGACATCTATCAAATTTTAAACTACACCCAATAAAGGGTTCACTGTATGTCGGTCTATACTTTCAGAAACACGTAAACGTGATTACTTTAAAATGCAAATGACTTAAATATTTGGTATGCAATTTTGTGACTGCAAGTGTAATTTTAAGTCAAATTTTTGTTTTGATCAATTGTGGAGAATACATCTAAAACCTCAATTCGATTTTCAGATATTTTAAACCGCATGCCAGGGATTAATCGCCGTAACACTTACTAAGGATTACATGATAGAATCATTAAAAATGATTAAATCGCGGCTAAGGTTAATATTTCCTGACTATTTTGCGCCGATCCCATGCAATACATCTTCTGGCAGTATGCGATAAAGTTTTTGGGAGACGCTTCCGCTGATTTATTTTCGTTTTGCTTCTAACTATAGAGCTGACTTCTTCTTTTTTTGAATTTATGAATTTGTTTCTGTTATTTATAAAAACCAGGACTTGTTAAAGCATTTTCGTTTCTTCATAAAATATATATAACATTTCTTCTGTAATTTTTTAAGTAAGATTTTTTGATTATAGATTAAAAAACAGCTTTTCATTAAATTTTTAGAACGTTAAACGTTAAAAAACGGCCTGTACTAAACTTTAAAAGTATAGGGCGATGAGGCAATTTTTTTTTCGTCTGGTCATTTATGAACGTTGCTATTGTTTACTGTTAAAAAATGATCTAAAAAACTCATTTATAACATGGCATTGTTTTATTAATCAATTTTATGGAAGTTTTGCCAGTCTTATGATGATATCTATAGAAATGCTTTAGTTCTTAGCTTTATATGATTGCAAATAAATTTACTAAATTGAATGAATTATTGCATGTAGAAATTAGCTTTCCCCATTCCGGCCATGTTGAATCTTATTTGTTGTTGCTTCTATAAAAATCAAATACAAAATGTTTGGTCCTGCTGTGGTTCTACATCACTATCGATAATTTCAGAAATGTTGCAAAAGATCACAGATCTTTATCATTAAGCTTGCAAAAGTTAACTTAATTTTTTGGTATTGATAATTTTTTAAAAATATTTTTGTGATCATTTCTATGTTTTTGTCGAATCTAAAATTTTACAATAGAAGACGTGCAAATACAGAAATAAATATTAAAATTTAAAGAATAGGCATTTAAACTTAATTTTTAAAAAATTCAATAAAAACTATGCATTATTATAAAACAAAAAATCCTATGCTTAGAAAATACACAGTTTATGCATGCATATTTATTAATAATTAATTGCTTAATTTTAATATTTATTGCTTATATAATTAATTGCTTAATTTTTGCATATTTATTAATAATTAATTGCTTTAAGTGCTTTTTTTTTGTGGCTAAGATGCTTTAAAAGTGCTTAAAAGTTTAATTTTTGCAGCAACTTCCCACTATGCACCTTGCTACTGTTCAATGTAATCGCCTTGAATAATATTACTATAACAAATATTATTCATCTCTAGATCTCCTAAGATTTCTCTTCTATGATCAATTTATATAATATGAAATATATTTTGATGTATACTTATTTGTTTGGGTGATCTTAAACTGGCAGTGAAATGAAGTTCATTAAAAATATCACTCTTTATTAGCATGCTAAAATCCGAAATATTCCAGCAGAATAATTTCTGTTTTTCTATGCATATAGAAAATTACAAGTAGAAACTGACATCCTGATTTCAGCAAGTCAATATATGGAGCAAATGGCCAAAATTCTACCTGCTCTTTTAGCCTGGAGAATAATGAGTTGAAATGTCCATACTGGCGAATATGGTTGTAAAAGCATCAAATCATTTGGGATCAAAATAATAATTTACAAAATAGTTTTGAATAAATTGAATACATTAAAAGGATAAAAAAAAATCTGGAGTTCAGGAGAAGGATTAATGCTTAATCAAATTATTAGCAGTTGTAACTTATGTGTTATTAAATCTTACATAATTCTGTTCTTTCTTGCATCAATGTGAATTTGAATCTTGTCAGTTTTCCTCAATGAAAAAAAAAATTGCATAAGGATGCTATATTTTGTTATTAAACTAATGCATATGCTCTGGAATTTAAACATTTGGTTGCAATTAATTTATTCTCATGTTTTTCTTTAATATAGATGTTGCATAAAAACATTATTATATTTTGCAGGTGAATGCATTTAATTTGTTTAAATTCTGCTATTGTTTAGTGTTATAAAATTATATGCTTGTTATTAACATTTATACAATATTATTTATTATTACTTATAAAGTTCAAAGTGTCAAGCTAATATAGTGAAAGTGTTATAAGTTAAATAATAGACATTTATATGGTGCTATTTCTTTTCCTTTTAATTTTCTCTCTTTTTTTCATCATTCCTTTCAGCGTGTCTGATATGTGTACTGTTCAAAATTCAGAATTCTTGCAAGTTGTGGCGTTTTTGTTCTGTAATTTGAAAATAACTGACATATTTTAAATCTTGAAGTTTTGTAATTTTGTAATTTATAATTCTATTCATGTGGTTTATGTTTTTCTTTTTAGATGCATTTTGATAATATGCCATCTCATCATGATCCTCTTCTTGGTTCATCTGTGGAAATTAGGTTAGATTTCTTTCTTTTTCTTTAAAAAAAATAATCTAATTAGCAGTTTTCTTTTCTGGAATCGCTGCCCAAGTCTTTTCTTTTTAAACTGATATTAGCGGTGCTTAATTTCTCTCATGTTTTATTCCATACCTTTTCATTGTTTATTATTAGAATTTTAAGTAAATGTATAGTGTTACTCAAAATTATTTACTATTGGATCTAAACCATCAAGATTTCATCAATATACTTTGGCAGAAATCCAAATGAGCTCCAATAAAATGCTCAATTATTTAAAAATTAAATGAAATTTCAGTTTTTTTTTTTTTCTTGCACTATTGTTTGACATTGATTTTTGAAAGAACTGTCATACAAAACTAATTCTTTCGCTGTCTTAAAGCAGCAGATTACATTTGAATTTTAAGAAATGTTTTAACGTGTCATTTCTTTGGTGCTTTATGATGGAATTTATTATTATTGTAACTGCAGAATTTTATCAAGAAAGTAATAAGTTTACAAACATTTGAACTTTTGAAGTCATGCTTTTCAGATTCTGATTCTATTTATAGGCTTTTGAAATGTTAGTCAAAGTAACTGATAACATTAATGCGATTCTCTTGTTTTAAAATGACTTGAGCCATTAGCATGTTTGCTTGAAATTACTTTAAATATTTAATTTATAGAATTAATCTTGATCTTAATATACGCCAATGATAAAGTAACAGTAGATAGTTTTCAAAAATACTAATAGCTGATTATTTGATAAAATCATCTTTTAATATTATATATACGATTCTTAAAATCAAGGGACATGTATCTGTAGAACTATGTGCAAATGATCTTATGTCGATGAGCCATTTTATTTACAAAAATCTGATAATTTGATTGCAGATATTGCTTACATGGTGATTAATAAATTGAAACCAACTGATATAAAGTAGAATGTATTTTTTATGACAAAGAAAGAGTGCTCACCTTCATTACAATTATGGATTTCAACTAAACTAACTAGGGATATAATCAAAATATGATCCTTATACAAATTGCAAGTTTCATTCTTGTCTGTCTTATGATTCTTTTTACTTTTCAGTGTTAGTAATGTAACTGTAATGACTGTTATTGCTGTTCTTTTGAGATAGGATTTCCTCATGTGCAATTATTCAGTTTTTAGGTGGCTTCATAATTACTTCTAAAACAAGATTTGTTTACATTACCCCAGGAATACGATCCATCATTTGAAAGTAAAGATATTGCTTAAATAATATAATGTACTTGGCATTTAGATTTCCTTGTCACTTTAAGAATGATATATATTTTGACTTTTATCTCTTGTAAAATTTTCTTTTAAAGTTGCTGTGCTCTAGTAGCAGACTATTGTCTGTAGAATATGTTAATGCTTGCTTGAAACTATTGTGTAAATTACCCACTGCAGCTAGCGAAATTTCATGGAATCCTGGGTAATACATATTTATTTCACATGACACTCATTTATTTATGAACTGTTGAATTTCTTGTTTTTTTAATAATTCCTTGGTATTAAATTTGAAGTGCAAATAAAATTAAATATAAATTTGTTAGAAATTCTTATTTAATGTTTTATTAATTTTCTTATTTCTATTTTCAGTGCTCCATCAGTTAAAAAATCACATATTCTCTTTGACAAAACTTTTTCTGCTAACCGTGCTGCTGCGAAAGGAATATCAGGATTCAATATTCCCTTCCCTAATATAGTAAGTATTTTTAGTTTGCTGATACCTTTTGTTTTGAATTAAATTGCTGTCTGTAGTTTTAAACAAAATTTAATGCTTTCATATATAGTATAAGAGAAAAGGTTTTTTTTTCTTTCAAAAATGACTTTAATTGTCAACAAAAAATTGAGAAGCTAAGTACCATAAATAAATCAAGAAAATTAATTGCAGTATAAAATGGATTCTTTGAAACAGTGTGCATAAATATGTCTTATAGATAAGAAAAAGGTGGTCAGTATGTGTGGAAGGGTTTGCTGGCATTTGATTTCATAAGGGGGGGGGGGGCTTGCTTAATGCAAATTACTAAACAAAATTTTAATAATTTGCAGCAAAAATTGAAATTGAAATTTCTTAATTTATTTTTGATTGGCTAGTAGATATGCTGTTGTATATTTATCGTATTTTTGCTTTGTTTTTGTATTTGAAGAGCAATTGTAGTGTAATCTAATCTTGTATTATAATTTTAATATTGCTCAATCTCAAAATTTTGAGGAAACTCCAAAACTCAAACCTTCTGGAAAGTAAAGAAACATTTTTGTTATGAAAGAATATGCTAGATAATTGAAATTTACCATTTAAATCTTTACTCCATATTTATATGTAAATTTTGTATTATGGTTGTGCTCATGTGAATATGTTTGTACAAAAATAAAACAAAGTATGCAAATGAAATCTAGCATATGGTTTTATCACCAGAAATGTAGATTTACATCAGATTTAAAACCAAAAACTTCGACAGGCAGACTATTTGTTAGTGAATATGTGAATGTAATAATTCAAAAGCATGACGAGTACGGATAATTAATTTCACACTATGATCCTTATATGAAAACTGTGGACTTGCATCAAATTTAGTAACAATTCATCTGCATTTGGTTAAGCAGTTTTGTACATGAAAATAATAGAACTTCACCATATTTTAAGCCGAATAATTTATTTCCTTTTCATCCATCAAATCCTTTCCCTTTTAGTCCGTCTCTACTTTTTTGTATTTGCAGGGAAATGAAATGTACTTTCCCATAAGGCTATGTTTATGGTGCTATCTTTCCTTTTATCATTCATTTTTGCATTTAATTTCTTTCCTTATTCTGAAAAGCAGACAAACCAGTTTTTTGAAAACTTCTTTTCTCAACTGAACTTGATGAATATCAATGAAATCAAAACCACATTTTATTTCACTTTCCCATTCTCTCTGTATAGTGTAAGATCTTCAACCATATGAAGTGTAGCAAGAAAACTTGCTCTCATTCCTATTTTCCAGTAAATTCCATTTTTATTTACAGTTAATTGTAAAATATTTAAAATTAATTTAAGCATTTTTTTATTCAAAATTAAATAATAAGGGAAATTCCAAAATGTTTTCATCCAGTTCGACTAGCAAATGAAATTGCTTACTCTTTCTGTTCTATTAAAGAATGCCTCTTTTGAAAAAAATCTACTTAAATGTGAGCCACAAAATTTTGTAGCTTCAATACTCATAATAAATTGGACCACATTAAAAAAAAAAAAAATTCTTTTCATTTTGTAAATTACAGGATGCCCATACCTCAGTATTTCTCTAGATTTTAAAAATAAAGTTAAATAATTTAACATATGTTGCACACAAAGAATATATATATATATTTTGCATGATATCAACTTTCAGTAACATAAATATTAGTAATATTTTTCATGTTATTAATGCTTGAATACATGTTGAAAGATGTTTTCTTCAGATATTTTGAATTATTCATGGATTGAATGTCAGATAAATCAAAACCACAGAAATATAAAGCTATAAAAATGCCTTAAAAAAGTTGTGCACATTTATTTTTGTGTACGGCTTCTAGTGTTATACATGAATAAAAATGGGAAGTATAGTTGAAAATGACGATACATTTAAAATTTTATAGTGCAATGGATTTTTGATTTATGACTGAACTCCTTATGGCAGTGGGACATAATATTAGGATCCAGGCTCAAGGCAGTTTCTTGTTATATTTGAATTTCATTCATGTTTATTTTCACATCATCAGTCTGATAGCATTGTGTGTCTTCAAAAGCAGGCAGCAAATCAAATTGATTGGATTAGTAGAGATAGATTTCTATGTAATATGGCTCCTTCGTAAATTTAGGGATGAAATAAAACTTCACATGGCTAATCATTTGCAAATCATCAAAGACTATCTTTGTATTCACCTAAAAAACTTTTAATTAAAAAATGTTAGTGTATTTTAATTATATTAAATTTAAATTAGAGAGAAATGTTTGAATAATCACCTAAAGAAAAGATAGCAACTTTGAGATGTTAGATGGGAAAAATGTCTGATTAAAAAAAAATTATTGTTCAGTTAATAGTGTCAAAGGAATATAATTTGTTTTCAATGACAATTTTTTTCTGTCTTTGGTGCACTGATCCCGACTCCTCCTACTATTTTTATAAATGGCATTATGTGGGTAATGAGCCTTTCCTAAAACATTAAATAAATATGAGCCTTTCCTAAAACATTAAATAAATATTTTTTGTTTTAAAGTTAAAAATGTAAGCTATGAGAGTATATGTTTCACCATTTAAACTATATGCATGCAAAATTTCATAACTTTATTTGTCTGGATATATCTGACTTTCCATTTATAAACATAGATTATTAAGTTTCTGTCATAATGACATGTTGTTTGTCATCTTATATGACTAAATATTTCTTATTAATACTTGTCTTCAGCAATATCATAAACAAAGTCTTGTCAATA
>JAPMOR010011977.1:240473-310508 GCA_026543865.1 Argiope aurantia | reverse complement strand
CACTCTGATAAGTGCTTCCAAACATGATAATTATTTCCCATAAGAATGTAATTATTTCTCATAAGAGTTTTTAAAAATGGCCAGTGAATATTTTGTTATTTCTTTGATTTTTGTATGCTTTTTGGAATAGAAATTATACATCTCTGTAATTTAGCACAAAATAATTTTTCTGCATGTTAACTTTTGATTATTCACTATATAAATTTTTCTCAAATGTGGTGGTTGATTTTGTTTTAATAAGCTTCTTATTATTTTGTCATGATGTTTGTAATAAAAAGGATAGATGTGATGTATTTGTTTCATATGTATATATATATAACATAAACATAATGTTGTTAATATGTGGCTGAAATGTAAAAACTTTTGAAATTTTAAATTTGATTTATTTTATACTGGGAGGCATAATTTGTACATGAAAATAGTGATGACAAAAAGACATATCTTCAAATTGCAGTACAAGAGCAAGAGTAACAGAATTTTTTCCCTTTAGTGGTTTTATTACAAGATTCCAGTAGGAATTTTGTTGATACATGTTGATTTAGGAACGTTAATCTTGATTATCTTTGAAAAACCTGCTTAGTCGCTAGGAATTCTTATCCCTTCTCTTGTGGCATGGGGAAAAAAAAAAATTTTTTTTTAGAGCTCTTGTAGGCAATGATTAAATAAGATTTTGATCAGGAAATAAGAGAAAAATTTAAAATAAAGTAGAGTGGACTAATTTGAGATAAAAAAAATAATGAAGAATTATATTAAATTGAATTAAAGAGATATCATTACATATATGTAATATTTTACACCTCTAATGAATTGAATATTACTACATTTAGTTGGGAAAGAGCCATTTTACGAATATTTTTCTATATTACATGCATGTCTTTTTGAGTTTAATTCATTTTATTTCATCAGGTCACTGAAGTTTTTTAAAAGTGTGTAATACAAATGAGAATTATTCCATAAGCATTCATATGTTTGCTGTGTTGATTTCAGAAACTGCCTGAAGAAAATTGTTTTCGTTAAATTGAATGTATTAAAAAAAGTTGTGGAAGAAAATTTTTTTAGGTGTAATGAGGCTAATTTTGCTATTATGATTTAATATAATTCTGTTCTTTTTTGCATCAGAAATGTGAATTTGTGTCTTGTGTCGGTTTTTACGAATGAAAATAAATTCTGAGCATAATGTGGGTGCATTTGGTAATGAGTCAACTAATTCATACATTCTGGAATTTAAATATCTGGATGCATTTAATTCATTCTCATACTTTCATTTAGATTTTGCCTGAAAATTCTACAATTGATAGCATTTAATTTGTTTGAATTCTATTATTTTGTGTTGGAGAATTACATGCATGTTTGTAACATACAGTACATATTATTAATTCTCCTAAACAGCCAATTGTCAGGTTCATGCATTTAAAGTAAAATGTTATGAAGGCCAGGTGATCATATTTAGATGGAGTCATTTCTTTTCCATTTAATTTTCTCTCTCATTCATTCTCATTCCTTTTTCCTCGTCTCATACACTTTCTGCCAATATTTGCGATTCTTATAATTTGTGGCATTTTTGCTCTGTGATTTGAAAATAGCAAGAATATTTTAAATCTTGCTTTTCTGCAATTTTGGTGTTTTTCTGTATAAATAAAGGTATAGCAAATTTTCCTGCTTTAATTTTTTTAAATCTTATTAATGCAATTTTTGTTTTTATTTTTAGATTATTCCAGAAAATGCATCATCTGACTCTGATAGTCTTGCTGGATCATCTGAGGAATCAAGGTTATATATATATTAATTGTTGCTCATATCTCTCCGATTTTCATTGATTTGAAGTGTGCTTTTCTCACTTTTCATTCCATGCATTTATGTTTGTTGATTATATAATAAATAAGTATCTGTTGGTGCTAAATAGTACTTACTATCTGATCTAAACCTATCAAGATGTGCTTCATATACTTCGGAAGAAATCCATATCAACTCCAATGAAATGTTTAATTATTCCAAAATTAGAAAAAATTTTGGCCTTTTAGCAATATTGTTTGACATTAATTTCCAAAAGAATGTATGATAGAAGTTCTTCCATTTTATTGAGTCTGCAGATTACCTTTGACTTTTTGCCTGATTTTAATAAATGTTTTAACATAGTGTTATTTCTTTGTTGCTGTGTGATAAAATTTAGAATTTTCTTTAATTGCAAAATTTTATGAAGAAAGTTGTAAGTTTGCAAATAATACAACTTTTGAAAAAGTTACGCTTTACAGATTCTGATTCTGAATTTTTTACAGCCTTTTGTAACATTGGTCAAAGTGACTGATAACATTAACACAATTCTCTTGTATTAAAAAGACCTGAGCCGTTAGTATGATTGCTTGAAATTACTTTAAATTTTTAATTATGGAATTAATCCTACATCTAAGTAAATGATTAACACTAGACATTTTTCAAAAATATTAATAGTTGATTCATTAAAATCATCTTTTAGTATTGTATATTATATGATTCTTACATTCAAAGGAAATAAAATTTGTTGAGCTGTCTTCTAAGGATATTAATGTCGATGAACTGTTTTATTTACAAAAAGGTTTTGTATCCTGTTGTGTTCTTTTATAATTTTACTTATGGATTTTGCTTATATGATGAATAATAAATAAAAACCAAATGATAAGTAGACATTTTTTTAAGACTAAGAAAAAGTGTTCACTTTTATTACAATAATAGATTTCAACTAATCTAACTAGAGATATAATCAAAATAGAATTCTTATACAAATTCCCAGTTTCATTCTTGACTGTCTTATGATTCTGTTTGCTTTTCAGTGATAGTAATGTAACTGTAATGGCTGTTACTACTTTTTTTAATAAAATTTCCTCACGTGCACTTTTAGATGACTTCATAATTACTTCGTAAACAAGATTTCTTTACATTGCCATAAGGAAAATGGTACATCATTTAAAAGTGAAGATATTTCTTAAGTGATATAATTTGCGTGGCATTCAGATTTCATTGACTTTTTTAGAAAGATATATACTTTGACTTTTATCTCTTGTAAAATGTTCATTTAAAGTTGTTATCTCTAGTAACAGATTGTAAATGCTTTATTGGAAGTATTGTTTAAAATATCCATTGCATCTAGCTGTAATAATCAAACACTTCTGGTAAATTCATTTTTTTTTACATGACATTGCTCATATATTTATGAGCTATTGAGTTTTTTTTTTAATAATTGGTTGATACTTAATTTTATTCTTCAAATTTAATTTAAATTTATTGAAAATTCTTATTTTAATGTTTTTTTATTTGTGCTGTTTTGTTCTTTGTAACATTTTTTCCCCCAAAATTATCTCATTAGGAGGTCACTTCTTTTTAAAGAGGAAATATTTCATCATTCTTATTTCTATTTTCAGGACTCCATCTGTGAATGAACCACATAATCACTTTGAATCAACTTTTTGTTCTAAGCGTACTGCCGCAAAAGGAAGAAGAATACCAAGAGCCAATCGCTTCGCCAGTCTTGTAAGTATTTTTATTTTGCTGATAATTTTTATATTTAATTAAATTGCTTTTCTTAATTTAAACTAAAACTAATAGTTTACTTTCAATTTATGTAATTAGTGGAAAAGTTTTATGAAAATTAAAAATGATTGAATTTGTTTATTCATAGAAAATTGAAAGCCAAGTATCATATATTATGTTTCAATAAAATTAATTGCAGTATAAAATGGATTTTTTTTTGAAATAATGTACATAAAGATATATAAAAAAGAAAGTGGTGATCAATATGGGCGGAAGGATTTGCAGGTAACTGATTTCATAAGGAAAAAAAAAAATGTAATGAGAATTACTTAGTTATTTTTAAAATTTGGAACTGTGTCTAATGGAGGAACTTTCCGAGTTTACTTTTGATTGGTTAGTAGTTTTACTATTATATATTTACCAACTTTTTGCCCCCTTCTTGTGTCAGAAAAGTATTTGTAGTGTAATCCAATTGTTTTTTATAATTGAAATATGCTCAAGTTTGAATTTTTGGTAAAACTCTTAAAATTTAAACCTTCCTGAAACCGAAGAAATCTTTTTACTATTATATATATCTATAGATATAGTAACTTAAATAGAGCTAATTAGATGGATGAAATTTAGTTTTTAATCTTTATTCCAAATATGTATTTCTATGTTATATTATGGATGTGTTCATGTGAATGTACAAAAGTACAATAAAATTATGTGGATGAAATGTATCATATTAATTTATCATTAGACATATAAATTTTTGTCAGATTTAAAACCAAATCCCACAACAGGAGGATTCTCTAGGTTTAAATGTGAATATAACTCATAAGCATGCTGAGTGAGATAAATTAATTTTACATTATGATCTTCATATGAAAACTTTGCAGTTAGATTAAATTTTATGACAAGTGCCTAGTCTCCTTATGCCTAGTCTGTTTAGATGTATGTAAACACAGTATTTTAAAAATGCAATGAGCCTTTTAAATAAAATTTGGTGTAGTAATATTGAACACCAAAATAATAAAACTACCATATTTTGGGCAAAATCATTTTTCTTTCCGTCCATCAAATCCTTTTCTTATAAATCTGTCTCTACCTTTTCTTATTTACAGGGAAATTATTTATGATTTTCCATAAGAGTATGCTCATGGTGCAATCTTTTCTTTTATTTTTCACTTTTGAATTTATTTCCATCTTCTTATTCTGAAATGAAACTATGCAAACTTTAGCAACATTCTTTTCTCAGTTGTGTTGTAAGAGCGATACTTTAGTTATCACATCCTGTCATTTCTGGTTCTTACTTTGAAATGAACTGATAAATTAAGTGTAACTTTGAAGTTTTTCACAAAACAGGGAAGCAGGCAGAATTCTGCTGTCCTTGAAATGAAAGCTATAAAAACAATCTCCTGTACAACAACGACAATAAAAAAAAATCTTAATAAACTCTCTTTTTACCATTGTTTGATAATTTATATCATAGTAAATTCTTCCCAAATTATGGAAATCTTTTGCTGTACAGAATGTCTTTGAAAATCAATTCAGCGATAAATATTGAGAATTTTGTTGCCTGTTTATGAAACTTTTCATTTGAATGAATGCTGCTGTGCCTGGCACTTGTGAAAACTTAATTGTTTTAAAAAAATCGTAACAAATTTTTAAATTGTATTCAATTAAATTATATATATATAATATTTCATTTAGCAAAATTGATGTCATGCTTAGCATAACATGCAATTATTTGGCTAATTTAGCTCTTTCTGTTTTAGCTTAATTCTGACTTTTTATCCTTGATATAATGCAGTTCTTTCTTTCTAAAAAAGAAGTTGCCCAATAGCTATTTTCTAAATTATTTGAGTTGCGTTTATGCTTCATATGAAGTAAGGAGTTACTTTTCTTTTTGTTTGAGTCAGTGAATGTATAAATGAAATAAAAGAAATAAAAATCTTTATTGTCCAAGTCCTATTGGTCATATTGTAGTAAAATATTCTTGATACCTAAAATTTTTAATAAAATAATTTTCTGAAATTTATGATTAACTGGTCGAGTAATATCTGTGGAGCATGAGACTTAAATGACATGAGTATAAATATTTATTTCAGGTGACTTTTCAGCTTTTGAAGAAATAAATTGCACATTGAAAAAAAAACATTGCAATTTTTTTAAAAGGATTTTTTAAATATGCAGCAGAAAATCAATAATTGTCTTTTATGCTAAAAAAAAAAATTATAGAAAAAATAACAGCTATAATAAACATCATGATATAAAGAAATCTTGTTATTAGAAGTGAGAGTAGTATTTAAAATATAATTATAATAGACATTTGTGTTGAAACAAAAATCAATGTTTGTTCGAAAAAACTTCCTTTGAAGCTGACCCTTGAAACAAGTTTTTGCAAATGATGCAACATTGTTAGCATTGCAAATTCACATGGCATAATAATACAATTTCCAAAATCTGCTTTACTCATGGGTTCTCTTCAATATGTTATGTTTTTTGAATAATCCATAAGGAACTGCTGCTTACAAAAGTCATTGTATAAAATGATATTTTCCAAATTTATTGGTCATGAAAGTATAACTAAAAAAGGTGTGTGTGATGGGACCCCATCATATGGAAACTGCATGCCTAAAGATTTTCACAATAAAACAGATTTCTCCAAAAAAAACAACAACAGACCGATTGCTCCAAATAAACAGATAATATAACCATATATGCAGTAGACATTAAAGCATCATTAAAAACAAACGGCCATATTAAGTTGTAATTTCACATACTACTAAACATTTAGATGAATGCATTGGTGCTTATTAACCCTCTGGGGGTTACATTCAATGCTTGAAAACTCTTTGAAAATTAAGGACCAATTAGCTGTCGTAAAATCGCATCTGTTTCTGAAGGGAGATGCACTGAAAATATAAGCAGGATTTTTCTACCTCTCCTCTATGTCATGGGTAGTAGGTAGTCTTAGGTTATGTATAAATTACAGCTCATTCAAGTCAGAATACTATATGTACTGCTGCATTTAGTATTCTGATTCATTTAGTACCTTGATTGCTCATTGCTAATATCAATATGCGAGTCATTGCACAACATAAACAACAAGGTTTTCTATTATTTTTTTGCAAAAAAAATTTATGCACTGAAATTCCTATTATATGGTTGGCCTAAAAAATACATAATTTCATTTTCATACATAATTCATAATTTACATGCATTTATTATGCTTTTAAATTAATCATTGTTTGTAATATTTTTACTTTGAGCGATCAGCATTTGCAATATATTGATATTTGTAAAGAACAAGAACTAATAAAGTTATATTAATCTGATATGTACAAATAATTGCACATGATAGCATATATTAAGTTTTAAAAGTAGTAGCTTCATTTTCTATTATAATAAAACAGAATTTTTTAGTCCAAGCCAGCAAGCTGGTTGGGTAGCCTGAAAAACGCAGAGCCGCATAATTTGTTACTTGGGTATTAATGATCCATGCCCTAAAATATCTAAGTGCATATTTTTCAAAATTCCATATTGCTTTTAAATTATTAGTTTTTATTGGAAGGCAATGATATCTTCGCTCTTAAATGTTTCAAAATAACAAAATTTCCAATTTAAAACTTAATGAACTATATCATGTTAAACATCAATAAAATGGCTTTATTAAGAATTTTTTTATGAATTTCTAGACTGCTGTACTGATTTAAAGTATATGGGAAATTTAACAAAATTATTGCCATATTTAGCGATCCCCCCCCCCCCATCTGCTTTTAACATTTTGTAGTCACTTTCAGTGAAGTAGCCATCTTCAATAACATTCAAAAGCATCGATGATTACAATTTCTTTACGATTCTCTTAAAATATTTTATAGGAATACTTTATTCTTCTTAAATTTTGATTAGCTAAGTATCATAATTTAAATTTTAAATTAAATGTCAGTTTTAATGTATAAAGACTCTTTAAAAAATACAATATGCTAATGAATTCATTTATCAAGTTGAAAAAAGTGACAGTTACGTCTATTTCTTCTTTTTTTAATTTGATGAATGAAATACGTAAAAAAAAAATGTTGTAGAAATATAATTTCTCATGGTCCCATTTTCTCTCTCTTATTAGTGACTCTTTAGAATAGAAGTAAAAATGAACTGAAATCTCTTTTTATGATAGTTCATGATGGGTTCAATGAAGGAAAACACAGCATAGGACAATATTTAAAAAAAATCAAATTTACCCAATGATCAATTTTTAGCTATATTATGTCAATGCACCTTTTTAATATCAGTGAATATTTTAGGAGATGTTAAAATATTGTTACATTTTATGTAACAACAAATATTTTAGGAATCGAATAGATCCAAAAATAGAATTTAAAAGTTTTAAACCTTAGAACTGAGTTTAAAACAAGGTTTGAAAATTTTAAATGTTTACAAGATAAGTTTCTTTTATTTTTCATCGATTATTTCCATAGATATAGAAGGAGTACCAAACTACATAAGCAAATGGTACTAATGCTGTTTGGATTTCTAAGAAGTTCAGATGCATGAATTTTACAAATATTTGCCAGCTTTGTTTGAAAACTTTCAAAATTAGCATATAGATTATTCCATGTTTGTAGAAGTATTTATCAGTGTAGGCAATTAATTTCACTTATGAAAAAAATAAGTTTCCTGCTATATCCAGAAATATTAACATTCTTCTTGAATCATATTTGAAATGATGAAAAATAAAGCTTTTTTTTTTTTTTTTTCCCCTGTAGTTTTCCCCTGTAGTAGATAGAGTCATAAATTAATTAAATAATAAATTATATAATTATATTCTAGAACAGCCTACGATTTATATGAAAGATTAAAAGTAACTTCTTTTAAAAAAATCAATATTGTTAGTTCTGAAATTTACTTTGTATGGTTGGTTAGAACAAGCATTCAATTCAAAATATATCTAAAATTTACATTCAGCAAATTCTCTTAATAATAGAAGAAGAAATGTCTTTTTCATATAATCTGGTTCAGCAATTACAAAGTTATCTTCTATTATAATTAAAACAATTTTTTTGTGTGTTTTGTTAGAGGAAAGAAGAATTTACAGGTTCACAAAATTTAACATTTACATACTATAGTCCAGGTCTTACAAGGTGTACAGCATCATTAAAAGTCCTTCAAAACTTCTTAATTTTGATGGTCCTTATATAAGGGCTTTAAAAGGGGGGGGTCCCATTTCAACACACTAAAATTGCCCAATATGGACTATATTTTGTTTGAGGTTTCAGATCTTGCGTTGTTTAACAGATTTCAAAAGGGAATGAGGAATTTATATCCTTTTCATTTACTTGACTCTTCTTTCTCCTCCTTTTACTTGTTTAAGTAGGGGGAAAGCCTTTTCTTTTTAGAGATAATCTTATGTATTCATGAAAAACCACTATTGTTGATTTTTAACAATGAATCAGTATTTTTCTATGTGTGATTGCTTGTTTGTAGAGCATTTGTTTGTTATATTTCTACATCATTTAGTGACTTGCTATTGGTGAATTATTTAATTATTTTTACTTCAATTAATTTTTATGTAAAAGGTAGAAATTTGTAACTATGTGCTGGAAAATATGTATTTCATTCAATGCTACATCGGTAAATTTCGGCACGTATTTTTAACATCTGAAGTGTTGATCCACATTATTATAATTAGGAGGAAACATATAATATAATTATAATAATACAATTATTATGATTATGGCAATTCTTACATTTTACAAAAGAAATGTCAATAAGTTATACACTTATGTGCGATTGGGAATAGTTTATTTCAAAAAGTCTAGAAATGCATAATGAGTACATCTCCAATAAATTTTGTATCATTAAAAATTATGTTTTGGCATTGTCACTCAGTTTTAGCCTCTGCACCCTGTCCTAGGACATCTCATCGTGGTTTTATCAAAAGTTCAGTTCAGTTCATGTCTATACTTTTTTATTGAAAAGTGAAGGTTGCATTTAAGCGATTACAGTTATTGACTTAATTTCATGAATTTATCAAATCAAATACTGATAAAATTTCCTTATTTAGTATTAGTTTTTAATTTGTAAGCTGCTCTATTGATTTATGATTTTTCTTTAAACTTGGTTCTTCCATGATTTTTTCTGGTTTTGCTTTCATGATTTTGAAATCACTGGAAAAGTCGATTTGACACAAAGTGAAATTATTATCCTTGAATATTCTACAGCAGCTAAAATGGATTAACAACTTTTTTATGAAATTGCAAATGATTATATTTAAAAACTTTATGAAGTAATATTTTTTTCCACATAAATTTCTATAAACTTAGAACTTATGTCACTATAAAAAAATAATTCAAATGAAATATAATTTATTAATTTTGAAATGTACGGAAGTTTTGTTGCTGTTATTTAATTTTTTTGCCACAATTTAAGAGAAAAATTAATAGTTTTCATTATAAATAAAGTATAAAGTGATGTTTGCAGAATTTTGTTAAATATAATGTAGGGATTTAATAATCTCTCTCCCCCCCCCTCAGTTCTAACAAAGGAAAATTTATTGCAACATTTGCAATACTGTAAATTTTTATATGACAAAAGTTTCATTTATAGTGACTTCATTATCTTGAAATAAATATCTGAAACAAGTTTTGTGCACATTTAAATTCACATCTTATTTTGCATATTGGGAAAACATTGGTTAAATGAGATCTTAAACAAAAAAAAAAAGCATTTGATTCTTATATTCTGAGCTGAATTTGAAATGTATTTTATGCTTAACTAGGAAGTGAATGAAAATCGTTTTTTTCCCCCATATTATTTATTAAGATAATGATTTGAAGTGTGTTAATCATAAACTGGTACCAACAAATAATTCGCAATTTTTAACAACCGAAAAAAAATTTACAATAAGTAATACTCAAAAAAATTCGCACTAAATAATTATTACACAATATAAAATTAAAGTGTTAATTATGTAAAATTGAGCATTTTGCAATTGCACTTGCCATCTTATTTCACTAATTTTCCCTGAAGCAACTCACAACATACTAATATTGACTATATCTCACTCATATATATATTGACTAATTTACTTTGTTGAAGAAAATAATATATTTATAACATAGGCTTAACTTGCTTTATAATATGGAAATAGCTATGATAATGAGAATAGCTTGGTATTTTCTGGGATAATTGTAAATGCTGCACTGCTCATTATTCAAAAGGGTATCAATGTGTAACTGGCTAACTGAAAATTCAGTAAATGCCACAATCCAATTAAAAAAAAAAACTATGTAACTTAAAAATTTATTTATTTGCACACAAACACTGCATAAAATAATTACACTGAAACACAATTTATTAAAAAGAAAAATAATAAATTTATTCAGTGAAAGGTGAAAAAATCTTGCTCATTCATGCATCGTCCAAAATCGTGCTATGAATTGAGCTGTTGCGAGCATATTAGCCGGTGACCCTGTGGTGGAAAGGAATATATTACTATTTTTTATTAATTATTTAAGAAATATCTTGAAATAGGTTACAGATCTTATTAGTCTCTTAATATTCTTTTTAAAAAAATTACCTGAACATTTAATTTAATCTGTTTTGCTCTTTGTTTTCATCTACTTTAAGTTATATTAACGTAAGGTTACACTAAGAAATAAATAGAAATAATTTTCTGAAAAATATAAAATTAAAAGATATTCTCATTGTTTTTTTCTGAATTTAAAGTAAAAATATTTTCAGCTCATTAAAGAATCTTTAATACTAAATGAAATAATCATTATAAATTGAAAATAAGTATTTAAACCTAAAAATAGAAACAGTATAACAATATATTTTAATATGTTCCTCAACATTTTGATTAAATTATCTTATCAAAGAAATATTACTTGAAACAAAATATAATTTCAATCTAAATCAACGTAGTAATTATGGCTTAGTCACATGGGTAAAAATCCTATGCTTCCCTTTCTTCAGGATGGCCAGGGAAATTTATTCTAAAGATTAAAAATTTTTTTATATCTGTAATTCTTATCAAACTTGTACATTTGGTATTTTTCATGAATAGAATGAAACATCATTGGCAACCAGTGAAATTTATAGTCAAGAACAAGAGCCATCTGTTTTTCTGCACATGCATTAGTCAGCGGAAAGCTTGCATTTAAATTTCTGAGTGACCAAAATTTCGGTTGTGTAGTATTATTAATGCTGAGAGATCCTTCAGTTTTGAAGAACATTTGTGTATCTACTTTTTAATGAATTCTGATTCATATTGTGTTGGCTATTTGATATCAATTAATCAGTTCATTATTTGCCTTACTTTTATATTCTTTGTAGTTATTTAAAAAAATTTTACTCCTTCACTCCACTCTCATGCAATATTTATGGTATTGCAATGGTAATCTGATGTTGTTATAATTTGTGGCTAAGTTTAGCATTATCCAAAATAATTTAGTTGCAATAAATTGGGTTAATTAAACATTTGGAGCTATAGGGGGAAAGGATTAACAACCACCATTTCTAATTTATTGTATATATATGTGTATAATATTTTCCCAGAAAGTTTTCTTTTGCTCCCCCCCCCCCCCAAGACATATATTGCCATAGATTTTGGACAAGATATTGCCATAATTACTGAAAATGTTTTTGCTTGCTACGGGAAAAGGCAGTGTAATTAAGACCCAATTTCCATTACAATTATTATTTTAAGCTGCAATGGCTCTCTTGTATATAAAAGGTGAAAAAATAAAGACAGCTTTCCCCCTTCTTTCAAACGTTAAGTCAATCGTACCATAGTACCAATTGTGTTACAAAAGTGAAAGTATGAATTTTGAATATTATTAATATCCAAAGCAATTTTAAACTGGATGTAAAATGTTGACATATCATTATAATTTCCTGAAAATTTATTGTAGCTAAATAGTATTATACTAAAATTATTTTTTTTCCCACTTCTCAGAGATTTTTTAGTTGAATTATATAGTATCGGTTGTTATTATTTTCTTTGACTATATTGTTACTTTTTTTAAAACATGAAGATGAATTTTCATTAAATTCTGTGCATGGGTGGATGTTATGAAGACATGGAATGGAAGTTATTGCTAATATTTTCTTTTAAAAATTTTGCCTATGTTTAAAATTCTCCAAACATTCAACGAAGTGCCCAATAATTTAAAAATAATACTAAACACAAAAAATAATTTGTTCAATACATTAAAGGTACAAAATTCTCTAATAATTTTCTAAAAAAGGGGTAATATTTTCTTATATATTTTGGTGTTTATGAAATCAAATTGCTACAAAAGTCTACAGAATCTTTTCATACCATTTTTTTTTATTTATAATTTTTAAACATGTTTATCTTTATTCAGTGAAGGAAAAAAAAAAAAAAAAAAGTGCGATAAGAACCAATTTTCCACTTTTTTCACTATGTCAGCAGGTGAGCATTCCACAGTGTGCAAGTAAGTTTTCTTACTATGGTTAGTGGGCTAAAGAGTTATGTAATTTTGCTATCATTGAATAATTTTTCTTATTTTGATACTGTGTCTTCATTTTGTGTTTGTAAATGAATTTCTTTTTTCTGTTAGTAGAATTATTGTTCGATTCTGTTTTGTATGTTGATAAACAGTACAGATAGAGACTCCACTGGGAGAAAACAAATCATTTCATTCTTAAGCATTCTGCCAATGTACATATGGCAAACCTTTGAGTAAACCTGACAAACAGTCCTGAGATATAGCTAAAAGATAGTCCAACTGGATATGCATCATCTAGTGTTGATTAATATATTGGCAAAAAGTGAAAGTGTTTGCATACTTGAAGCTTATCTGAAATCCAATAAATGAATATTTTTTATTTTGTTTTCTGAGCATTAAATTTTATTTTACATTGATTTTAATTAAAAGAGTAGAGCAGTATTTCACATATTGTTAAGAACATGTGCAATAAATCAAGATAAAAAACAAAGCAACATTATTTTGAGAATGTTGGAAACATTAGAAAAAAAATCAGGGAAATTTGTTATAAAATCTGAAAAAATCAAACAACAGAAATGAAAGCCATCTTGTTCCCAGAATGACCCCTCAACAGAAATACCGTATTAATGTCCTGTGCCTGAAAGAAACCCCCAGGCCACAGATTCTGTGATATCCTTAAATGACCATAAACCACCTTGTTCAGAATTCATTCTGTTGACTGCCCTCCAATCCATCAAATTGTCAAAACTTATAAAAGGAAAGAAACACATCTGAAATATTCTGCAAAAGCAGTATATGTAATAAACCATGCAAACTGATTTAACTGATGTAGCTGTTTGCACATTAGCAAGTTTTAGATGACCTTCTTGCATTACATGTGAAATATAGATGATTAAATCATGTTACAGAATTTTCTGGTAATCAGAATGACTATTGCTTGTCTTCATGAAGATTTGTTTAGCAGAAAAGCAAGTTTGTATTGGATTCCTTATGCCTGATATGTTCTTATATCTTATTTTCGATATTTTGAATGGAATATATTGAATATAATTTTCTTTTAGATACCTTTACGCAACATATAGCACTGGCAATTTATTTAAAATCACTTTTTCACTTTCTTCATCAATATCAAATTGTATCAAATCTTGAACTAACTGTCCAATATAAATGTTTAATTAGGTAAAATTGAAATTTCGTTAATTGTGAAAGAGAGAGTGTGAGAGAGAAATTAAACAGTTGAGTGATGTAAGGAAAATTTAAATTAATTTACTATTAATGTTTAGGGTACTAGTCATCTATTCAGTAAATGAAGTATTGCTTCTGATAATTTAAAAGGAAAAAATGTTAGAAATAAGCTTACATTTTTTAAATCTAAATTAATAATGTGAATAAGACCTTTTTCTATTTATCTGCAATTGGGTAATTTAAAAAGAAATTGTGAAAATTTAAATTCTGGTTATTTTAAGTGAAATGATTTTAACATTGAAGACAAAACGATGTATTATTATTTTTATGAAATTAAAACTTTGATGAATGAAACTTATGCAAATAAAATAATTAAGAATTACTGGATTGTTGATACTGTAGATACATAGCTACAATGCTTCTGAATTCTACTTTCATCTTAAAATAAGTTTCTTTATCAATACCAGAGAGTTTGATCATAATATTTATAGATGAAATTGATCAAAATGATCTGTGCACCACAAAGATGAAATCTAAGAAATAACAACTTAAGCATAATTCAACTAAACTTAAAATGGATTGCCCGATTCCAGGTTCTAATAAGATGCAAAGGAAAATAATAAAATAGAAACAAACAGAAAATAAAAAATTATCAGGAGTGACAGTACCCTTTCATCTTTTATATTGCTGATAAATTTAGCCTAAAATAATAAAAAAATAAAAACAAGAAGATATATGTATTAGACAGGAAAATTAGAAAGAAAAAATAATAATTGGTTATGAAATTAAAATCATTAGTTCAGCCTAAAAGTCCAGTTGTTTCAAAGAAACAATGCACTGACTAAACCATGTTTTTTCATAGCCTGCAATTGTTCTTTAGGATGTTCTTCAGGTTGGAAAGATTGTTCATTTAAAGAAGTTTGTACATGATTAACATCATTCATAGCATTAAAAGAACTTTGAACATTTTCAGATACACCTTTGGAGATTTCAGGAGAGCTTATTTCCAAGATGCAGATTCCCTGGATTGGGTAGATGATTTTCACATTGGTCATATGTAATCTGACTACTCTGTTGTTATCCTTACCTTGAAATGACCAATCGCAAAGGCCAGTTTAGATGGTTTGTGTTGATTGAGCTAATGAAAATAATATCCAGGTAACAGGTTATGCTGCTTTGAAGATAATTGTGGATTCCATATAAGTTTTGCAGAATATTCCTTTAGGAATCGTTGATGTAGTTGATAACATAGACTCTGAAGGTAATGAATGCGTTTATGTAGATATTTAGCATCTATGATGTCCAAGTCTACAGTTTTATTTCTTTTGTATCTTGGGTGAAGTCTGAAAGTTTGATAACTTTCAGCTTATTGGAATCATCATGAAGGTATGTAAGTAGATGTCCATTGACTCTGCTGTCACACTCATATAACAAGGTCTAAAATTTTCCTTAAAAGTCATTTAAAAGTGCAGATCATTCTTTTCCAACAATACCACAGCACAAATTAAATACCATTTGTTCCTTTGAATAGTACATTCAGCTATTATTTTTTGCCAGTTGAGAGTTTTTGATATTCCCAAAAAATTAGTTCCATTATCCATGCACATGTTAGAACTGTGTCCTCTTCTAACAAATCGTTTCATAGTTCTCATAAAGGCTTCAGGAAACAGAAATGTCACTAATTCTAAGTGAATAGAGCTAGTAAGCGGCATGTGAAAAGATTTGATTTCTGATCTTTCTTCAAGTAAATAAAACCTGCTAGATCAGTTCCATTAATTTCAAATGCAGTGACATAATTGGTACTATAGGTTTCCATTGTATATCTTTTATACGCCAAGTACTTTTGCTAACATTTCTGGCAATCCTCCAGCCCTGAGGAATTCAAAGTCATTCACATTGATGAGTAGTTTGTACACCGTTATTTTCTTATTGTCCCTACCCATTTTAAAATCATTATTTGTCAGACCAATCTCTCCAAATTTTAGTTATATATATAACCCTGCAGATTAAGTAGAACTTTAGTTTTCAAGGCTTTTATGGTTTAGATTCTGCCATTTTTTTAACAATTTTTTTTTCTTTTTGAAATACATAAAGGTTTCTCTATACATAAAAGTTTGTCCAGATTGACAGAGTAATGCACAGTATAAACCAGTGAAGTTAGGAGCATGAAATTCGGTGGGAAGTTACTCCTTGGATGCTAAAGGCCCACTAAGAACAGATTTTTTTCAAAGTTTTAAGTAAAAGTTTAATTAAAAACAGAATTTTAACATGTTTTTCCAATAATATCGGGGTATATTATCAAAAATTATTTTTACATCGACTTAAGTTAAAAAATTAGCTTTTCTATATTTCCTTGTTTGAATAGATGCATTTTTTCTTTAGTTTTGGGATTTTTGAAAAATTAGTTTGACAAAATTTGAACAAGGAGTTTTATTATAATGCAGTTCAAATAATATTGTTGAGTCATGTGATTTTACTGCTGTTAACACCATGATAAAAGAAAAAAAAATGTTTTCTCTGCTTAAAAATTTTTAATCAGTTCATTGAATAAGATTCTTCACTTGATGCGTGCTATTATATTTTGAGGCAGTGTGATATATAGTTTCATCTGTCTTCAAAAAATACTTTTTAATAATGCAGCAATAAGCATTTTTTATTTCTAATACAGAGCTTTCATCTTTTTAATTTCGTGAATTATTCTCCATTATATGTATAAAAAAGAATTGTTAAATCATTTTTATTTCTTCGTAAAATATATAATTACGTTTTTCTGTAACTTTTTTTAGAAGTTAAAGTAGGAAAAATTTATTTTTGCATATAGGTTAAAAATCAGGTTTTTCTTAAATTACTGATATGTAAAGCATTCGAAAAAGTTATATACTAAATTTTAGAAATAAAATGCGATAAAGTTAGTTAGAGAATGTCTAAATGCTATTATTCGTTTCTGTTTTTAAAAAAATTGTTCGGGGGAAAAAAAACTCTCAAGTAGCATACAGCATTGTTATATCATCAATTTTGTGGCAGTTTTCCCGATCTTATAATGGTTACCATCCTGGTGTGTTTTACCTCTTAGTTGTATAAGGCTACAATTAAAATACTCTAGACTGAGGAGAAAATTTACAATTTTTATCCCAGCCGTGTAGAATCTTATTTGTTGATGTATGTATGTATAAAAATCAAATACAAAATTATTGGTCATGCCATGCTTCTACATCATTATTGACATTTTCAGATATGATGAATCCATTCAAAATAACTGTTAATTTGTTAATTTTACAAAATGTTGACCAGGAGACGGGACCCAAGAATGTAAACAAACAGATGGCAGAGGAAGAATCGACCTACAATCCTAAGGAAGTCTTGGCACTAGCCACAGAACTCAATAAGATTTTCTCTGTTATAAATGATATTCCAGGAACCATTGCAGCAATGCAACAAAAAGAAAACGTTTGGGAAAAATTGATGATCCTCGCCGAGGCACTTAAATCCCCATCAACTAATAATTAAAACCCTAATACCTTGACCCCGCTTCTCCACCCGCCAATGTGATTAACTTACCTGCCGATAGCCAATGAACACTATAGGACAAATAAGAAAAAGCTACATCTAGAATTATTTAATTCTCTCTTTTTTTTTTTTTTTCTTTCCAATTCCCGTTAAGTTACTTCCCAAATTTTAGCTACATTTAAAAACTATCTAAAGCTTTCTATAAATCCCTAAAATTGTTAATTATGCTCAATATTTATGCTCAACATAAGTTGTTTGTCACTCATTCATCATTTCAGTTGAGCGGAAGATTAAAGGCCACAGAGCCTAGGCACTTCCCAACAACCCCCCATATCATTGGCATTGGCAAAATGTTGAGGAAGATTGCATTTTTGTTGTTAGTCGCCTCATAAAAGTTCACTTAATTTTTTGGTAACAATAGTTTTTTCATTTGTATGATTTTTTTTGTCAAAAAAAAACATTTATTTTTCCAATGTTACAGAAATAAATATTCAAATTTAAATAAATATACATTTAAAATTAATTTTAAAAAATTCAATAAAAACAATGCATTTGTAGAAAACATCTGATTTTTTGAAAATATGCCAGATTATCCATGCATTAATATGAAAAGGTGCTTTTTTTTTTTTTTCTCATTAAATTGCTTAAAAAGTGCTTGCAGCAGTTTCTTACTACCAATGCTATTATCTGCTATCGGCAAACTTTCTTATCAAACCAGGTTTTAAAATGGTCTGTAATTGTTAAGTAAGTATACCTTGAATGATGGATAGCTTTCAACAATAATGTGTCCTTTTGTTTCTGCCTTTAGCAATGATAAGTATTATTCAATACTTATCATTATAAGTATTGAAATTTGGCATCTTCTCTTATGCATTCATTCTTGTGAATATGACAGAATTATCCCCCAAAAGCAATCAATGATAAGATATTCCTTTAGGTATAATTTTGGCAATTTCAATGGATCATTTATGCATTTACTTAAAATCACATACCAGCTGTTTATGATGCTTTGCGGTTATAATTTCTTATTTCTGTAAGTGTGTGTCTATAAAATTATGTCGCATCATAATTATCATGATGTAAAATTAACCAACTGTTTAATTTCATCACTTTTAACATTAGAAAGGCAACACATTCCATATACGTAGTAAAACTAAGAGCAGTCATTTTGACTTGTTTTTAAATTCTCCAACACAACATGTTTTTTAAGATTTGTTTACTGAAAAAAGTTTTTAATTAATTTTTATAGTTTCATTGCATTTTCTTTTTCCCATTAGATTCATATCATGTTTGAAAATTTTGCATGAATGCAGTTCTTTCTCTCCCTCTCTCTTTTTTACTGAAATGATCTGAGTACTTCTTATTTTGCACATTTCTCAATGACAATGAGGCTAAGTTCTTTATTGTATAACATTTTGGCAAATTTTAACAGAATGAAAAAATTATCTGTTATGATGTTTTCCCCATTATTACGAAATGGCTCTGCCAAACCACATACTCTCTAGCAGTCATTAATGGGTTTACTTGCATTTTTTTCTTAAATATGAGAAGTTAATCAATTAATCTAATGATTGAACATCAACTTTAATCTGGAATTTAATTCCAAATTAGCCAGAGTATTTATTCATATATTGCATAAATAGGCTACTTGGCATTCCTTGAAATATTTATCTATCATTATGTTTCAATTTGCTTTATAACAAAGTAGCAATTTTCAACAAGTGTTTTGACTTACTTTATAATTATGCAGACTATTTTCAATAAAATATCTGATATTAGAGCAAACTGATCTCTCTCGCATGAGATCTCATACGAGAGATCTGATTTCTATTTTGGATTTTGTTGACTTCAGATCAAATAGTTGATAAACAGTGATTTCTCTGAATGTATTGCAAGCAATTGTTTCCTGAAAAAAGTTAAGCTCCAAGTCATAGACTACAAATTTATTAAAATATTTTTAAAAAAAGGGGAGCTTTTAGCTATCTTTTACCAATATTTCTTTGAAACAGCATGAAAGACACCTCAATATATATATGTAATATGTACAACACATATTTTAAAGCAGTTTCGTGGCCAAAGAGAGAAAACACTTTTGAATTTAATTTTTGAAACAACTTTGCTTTATTCTATCCCGGGAAGCATAATTTATGTACAAGAAAGAAGCAGTGAGATATGTCAATCTACAGTAGGACACAAGAGAAAAAGGAGGCCAAAATATTTTTCTCAGTGATTTTATACTATGAGATTCTGATAGGGATTCTTTGACATGTGTAAACTTAGGAAAGGGAGTTAGTTATAGGTATCTTTGAAAAAGATTCGCTTAGCTTGATAGATTTTTCTCTTTACTTGGAGCGTGTGATGGTGCTGATTAAAGCTGTTTTACATAGCTCATGTAGCATTAGTTAAATAAAAAAGGTGGAATTGGATCAAGAATTAAGAGAACATTTTAGAATTAATTTAAGATAAAAATTAGGAAATTAATTAGGATTTACATTGGATTTAAAGATATTATAATTTTCTGCACCATGTGACGTGGAAGGGCTTCAGGGCCCTTCGACACACAACCATACCTTACAGTGGTGTCTGAGTATGAGGTTAAAATGTAAATGTATTTCAAAAGTGTTACCTAAATTTCCATTATCTTTACATTAATATAGAAATCATTTTCCACAAAGGTATTAAAAATATAAAAAAAGATAGTCAAATTTGTAAAGATATATAATGTAAAGCTAAATAAATAATTAACAATAATTACAAAATATTAATAAATTAAATGGTATATTTCACAGAGTTATTTTGATCATTCTTCTGTAGAAACTCATCTGATGAACTTACTTTAGCTAGGATAGTCTATGGTATGCTTGCCCATGTTATTCTTAAATATTGGGAAATTTAACTCAAAATTGCTAAATTAATAATATAATATTAAATTATTAAATAAAAATCAATATAATTATGATTCCACCTAAATGAAATATCAATATAATGATTTTGAATAAAGTATTTGGACTGTAAATAAAAAATACAAGATTCTAAATAAAAAAACCTGGAAATGAAAATAATAAATGTAATATTGAAAGATTTCATATAAAACACTTGTAAGTGAATGTAATAAACATGAGATTCAAAATTCTCTTATAATAAACATGTTATTAAATAAATAATAACAAATATATTTGGGTAATTGAAAAAGAAACAACATTTGGAAACTTGGAAGTATTTTGACACGTTTACTACCATATGATAACAAAAGATAGCTTAATAACAGTCAGCGGTGTGAAGAAATTTCTCCTGAGGTATTTACTACCATATGTTGATTATCACGTGTCATTAAGAAGTATTAGAATCCTGGATTATTATTTCTCTTGACACATGTAGACTTAGGAAAGAGAATTATAGATATCTTTAAAAGAATTCACTTAGCTTGACAGGTTTTTATCTATTCACTTGGAGCATGTGAAAGTAATGATTAAAGTAGTTTTATAGAGCTTATGTAGCTTTAATTAAATAAAAAAGATGGAATTGGATCAGGAAATACGAGAACATTTTAGAATTAAATTAATATAGGTTAAATTAAGATAAAAATTAAAAAAATTAATTAGGATTTATATTGGATTTAGAGATATCATTGCAAACACACACACACACATATATATAATATTAAGTAAATGAAATGAATCTTTTCATGTGAAAAAATATTTTACATGACTAGCATGTATAAATCATGCTCCTCCTTCCATTGCCTCTTTTAAGCCCCCTTCTATTAAATTCTTTTGGAATATATGCAAATCAAAAGTCAAAATGTGCAGTAATAACGAAAAATGTAATAAAAAAACACAACCTAGGCTGTGATGCTTGATATGTGGTAAAATAACGATTGTCAAACATACTCATTTATAGCATCTATAAAATTAGACAAAACAAAATATTTTTTTTATCCTTACTATGCATTGTGAATAATTAGGAAAAGCCATTGAACAAACGAGAGCATTTGAAACTCTGAACTCAAAATGTCAATTTCCTTCTTTCTAGTGTTAAATAAATGCTGTGCTTCTTTGTTATATTGAATGTGAATGTCCTTTTCACTATCAATCTTATGATTAATTTCATTGAATGTATTTGCTGATACAGTAAAAAGGTGTATGTTAGTTCATTCATTTTGTAATTTGGTTTCTAATTTTTCACCTTCAGCCTTTAATTTATCTGACATCTCAGCTTGTTTCAAATCTCAAATCATTTTACTTATCTTAAGCTTAAATCACTTTGAATATAAGCTCTACACAAAGGCAGGGCTTCATATATAATTGATAGAAGCAGTCAAAAAATCAAAATTCATTAATTTGGTGATTTTTGATTTATTACAATATAGAATAGAATGACCAATTCATATACGGTAGTTTGTTATGACCTAGAATTTTAGAATCAGTTTATTTTACAAAACAAAACAGAGTTTGATCAGACGTTTGCAGATGAAGTTGACAAATGGATCAAAACGATTTTACATTATCTAACTTTTACTGGATATAAGATAAGTTGACATAAGATATATTGTAAAATAAATATAAGCAGGAAATATAAAATTTTTCAGAAGTGGCAACAATGGCATATGATTTGAAGAGCAAAGTAGGTAAATCGGCACTTGTTTATTTTTACGGCCGCTGCGATAAATCGCTAAAAAAGGCAAACCGTCGCCATCTATTTTGAGGGAATCTTGGTATTTTATGTATAATAGAGCTTGGCGATCTTGTAACCTGCAATTCGCCGAATAAACTTGTGGATCTCAAAAATACTCAAATACCGGTAAGTTTGTGTCTTTATTGGTCAGTGACTCGGAAATTCCAATAGAAGTTGTTAAGTATGTTAAATTTTATGTTATGTTAAATGGTTAAAAACATTGTATGACATTGAAAAATGTGATTTGTTTACTTATGTTAAAATGAAATCTATTATCTGGTTCTTTAAAAATGTAAACTGTGGTTTTGAGTGTTCAAGTAGAATTATATGGTTCTTTGCTCCAAGCTGGAGGAAATAGTTTTCGCTAAAAGATATTAAGTTTTGTATTTTCGAAAACCTAAATAGTATTTTAAGAATATATATAAAGATATGCAGAAGCCTCAAATGAAAAATAGGGAATTGTTATTATTATTTTAAGTGTTGCTTTGGTACCAGTAAAGTTTCGGATATAATGATTTAAAAATTAATTGTTTAATTAATTAATTTAAAAACGAGAATTTGTGTTGTAATGAAAGAATCTGATTTATGCCTATTGATAGGATACTAACAATAATTTTCAGGCCACTACAGTTAATGGATATATGGAATATCACTCCTTATCAGTTAAATCTTGTAGTGGTTCAACTATTTTCTGTCAAACACTGGTAATTTTACCTGAATGGTGATTTGGTTTTTTTAAAGAGGAATCTCAAGTTTTCTGTTGTTTTAAATATTTTCAAATTATTATTGAGTGTAAAATATTAAATATGCATTGTGATAAGGCCCTAATAAATTTCTGAAATATTTAAATGAATAAGCCATTAGTTATGAAAAAACAAACAGTTGCATACCAAATAAAATGATGTCTGTGCCTTATTAGCACAAAATGTCCAACGTTGTTACAATATCTTTCAGATATTAGCTGGCATTCAGAATATTGAACAACATAGTAAGAATATGTTACAATATCTTGGGCAAATAGGGTGGGCATTTTAATTTGACTGCTATGGGTGTTTTTAATGCTGTGCTCAGTGATGGAGTTGAAAATTGTTTTTGAGTCTTCTATATCAAATTTTAGAGTTTGGATTCCATGTTTATGTAGAAACTTTGAAGCAGTTCAGATTTTCATGTAAGGCCTGGGGTATTCTGTTCTTGAAATCTTATTTCGTATTCAATGAGCTAAGATTAATAGAAACTTATAGTGTGCAATTCAACAAAACTAAAAAACCTTCATTTGTAATTTTAAACATTCCTTGTTCAAACAGTGAAATTGCAGAGTTGGCAAAATTTAAGGTAGACAAGGCTCTTAATGAGTTTGACTCAATTTGATGAAATTCTGAAAAAATTTCAGTAATGGCAGTTTAAGTGCAATCGCTACAGTCACAAGCATATCCAATTTAAAATTTTGTAGTTTTTCCTTTTATTAAAAAAGCTTTTTTATGTGAAGATGGTATTAGATATGACATTTATTATCATATTAAGGAAAAGAATGTTAGATTATAATTTTTCAATGGCATACAGAAATATTCTAGGGATAGTGGCATATAGTGTGATCAAAGTTCCTTTGATTTTAACAGGAGAGTGGAAAATCTTGCAAATCGCCCTGAGGCCAGAACACTGACACTTTAAGGAAGCTCTAAAATCTTCCCAGTCTGATAAATTGCAAGAGACAATGGCAGAAGCGATTCAGGTAATGGAAAATAGAACAGTTTGGGAACTAGTCCCTGCACTTCCAAATTTTAGGGTAATAAGCTGTCTGTCGATAGCTGTATACTCTTAAAAAGAATGGGCATGGAGAAATTTGTAGATTTACAATTAGGTTAGTTGCTCCACAAAGAGATAAAACAAATGTAGAAACTTTTAGTCTAGTTGTAAATTATATCCTATCAGAATGATTTTTTTTAAAAGAAGTTTCAGGGTCTAGTTGTAACATGCACATTATGCCATTTTTCATTAAAACTTTTAACAGAATTGTCGCTCAGCATGATTCTTATGTTGGGCCCAGTTATTATGTCAGCATAGTCAATGCTCAGCTGAAACAGGTTGTGAAAGATTATGAATACACTTGGAATTTTTAATTTGGCCTAGAAATAGAGAAAAAAATATATATTTTGTAAATTTTGATTTAAAATAAATTATCTTAAAAATGTTTTTACTTATTTGCTCTGCTGTGTATTAAGTTTTTAAAAGTTGCTTTAATTTTTTCACTAACCATTATAATTTTTTATAAATCTACAAACATGTCTGAAACTATGCAATGGGGTAGGTTGTAATCAAATCTTGAGGCAAGCTGTAACATATTGCAATTTGCAAAATCTTGGTTTATTTTTTATTCATGTAGTTAGATTTTCTGCTTTAAATATTAACATGCACCCTCAAATATCGTATCTCAGCCTAAGGATACACTTCTGAAAAAGTCTTAACAGTCTCACTTATAAACAAAAATTAAAAATTCCTAACTTATTTCTTGACTTATTGTTATGTTTGGAAAGTCACAATATTGGTTTTTTTTATTACAGAATAAATTTGATATTAAAAGGTTGGATGATATTAAAAAATTGCTAAATATTAAATTTTGTGATATGAATGGTCAATATTTCATTTATCAAGAATGATATGCAGCTAAAATTTGTAAAATGTTACTTAAATTTATATATCCTTACTTGTCACTTTTTATGGCAAGGGGTATTATTCTGGCAAAATTTGGACTAATTGAAGTAAATGACTGAATACATATACAGAAGGCTTTTAGAATATTTATCCTTTGCTGCAGTCAGAATGAGGTCTAAATTCACTTTGTGAATATTTTATTGCAGTTTCAAGAATCACTTATAATTAAAACATTGGGACTTTTTATTAAAATTATTAGGATATGTAAACGATACAAGAAACTTAAAATTAAATTTATCTCAAGCTGAAAATTTAAAGTTTGTTTTTCTAATTCTGATTTCTTGGCTAATAGAGACAACAGACTTTGTATGGGTGACATGTTTTTAATAATTGATAGCATTTCATTTACCTGGCAACTTACAAATATAAATGCATTAGTTTATTTACTGTAAAGGCAGAATATATATTATTAAATGAGGCTGCAAAAGAGATTATTTGGTTTCAAAATTAATGAATGAGTGGAACGATTTCAATGTTTAATTTTTAGAACTATCTCCGATATATTTTGACAATTAAGCTGCATTAAATTTTTATATTCATCTATAAAAAATTCCTATTCATTACATTCCTTTCACAGTACAACTCATATTAATCTGTTTTTACTTTTCAAGAAATTTAATTCAAAAGGATTCTCTTGGAAATACAATAGCTAAATTTTAGCAGTTTGTGATTTCTGATGAGAAATTATGTTTCTGATGAAATATTTTTGCATGGGGGAGCTGCTGAAAATTAAGTTCATGAAAATTGTTTTCACTTTTCGTGGACATTCCATATGATGTCATAATTTATTGACTGTGGTTTCTATTGGTTATGATGTTGGGTATGATTCTTTGCCTAAGACATAGGTTTTATCTTTCCTGTGTTTAGTGAGCTGTCCTTTGTCACATATCATTTTTCTTTTAAGTTGAAGTTGAAGTAATGTCTCACAAATTGAGTTTTCTTTAATTGGAAATAATTACTTCTTGTTTTCTGAGTCTTAATAGCCACTAATTCTGTTGCTTTTTCAATCATTATGGGGCAAGAAATGTTGAATTCTCTAACGATATTCAAAATGGAATACTTCATGTGTAGCTCCTGTTAGTATTCTGTATTTTAAGTGGGCTAATTTCCATTGTGTGGTGATAATCATGTCAGAAAACTTTTCACATGAATCACTTAAATACAAATAAAAACTTAAACAATGTTCTGTCCATTTATACATTTCTTTCACAATGTTGCTGCCATCTGTATATTTGCATATTGCTATTTCATGACTTTTGGCATATCAGTGTATGTATTGTATTGTAACCTGTCATGTAGTTATACCATGAAATGCAAAATGGAGCTCGAAATCTAATTCATTTAAACATTTATTTTCACTTAGAAATTTCATTATTTTGTGCATATTAAATGCCAGCAAATTGTTTTGATTTGCCTAAAATTAAGTGGGAAGTATTGCTACTGCTGAAAATCCTAAGATGTTTTTACCTTTAACATTAAGATCATTATTAACAGTTAGATTATTACTTCCAATTTGGCATGAATGATCACTGGTTAGTGCACTTATCACCTCTAATTTCATAAATCAATTAGCTTACAAGCAGAATTTTGTTTTTAATAATTATAATAAAAACCATAAAAAGGTTTTGAAGATGTCCCAGGCTTTTGCTTTTGAAAATATTAAATAAAATGACTAAAAAGTAAAGCATTTTGAATCTCTTCAAAGCAAATAATTTAAATTTAAGTCGTTTCTTAATTGTAGTTATACCTCCGCAAGTTAGATAATGGTGCAATTTAAGTGCTCATTCTATATACGTAAGCATATAAAACTTTTGGAAATTTCTGTATATATGCTATATTTCTTTTTAAATAAATCTTTATCTTTTATATTAAATATTTTTTCAAATTCCATGGTTAAATTTCAAAGATTTTTTAAGGGGAAGGGGACTTGTTGGAATTTCTGCTTATAAAATTTTAAAAACCTCCGTCTAGTGATGGATTGCAGTGAGATAACTACTTAATTTTTACTCATTTCTGATTGGTTGACTTTAATGAGGTCAAGCTGGAAATGGGAGTATTTATGCAAATTTATATATTCTTGTGTCTATGTAAATTTTTTGTACTTGATAAGAGGTGTAGATTTGATATGCTTTTTCTTTTATGATTTTAGACAGTTTTGACTGAATCTGCTTTATTTTAAGTACTTAGTAATTGATTAGTTATTTTTTTAAAATCTTTTTAATCCTTTTCTTATTAATATAATCACTGTGTTCTGCTTCATGAAATACATCATTTCTTGTATTTAACAGACTGGCCTCATTTTCTTAATAAAATGAAGGATTTCAAATGCTTTTATGATTAATATTTTAATAATTAATTTCAAATGTTGATTATTATTTGGAAATTTCTCTATCTTTATAAAAAGGATTTGATTTGGAAATTTAGGAAATAGTATTATAATGCTTGTTATATAAATGTGTATATGTTTCAATGGTCATGATTAGATGATTAATGGAATGAATGCAGTTTTATATATTCCAAATATATAAATCAGTTTTATATATTCCAAATATCTATAGATATACAATAGATATTTTTGAGTTGAATAACAGTTTTGATCAGATTGTTTATCATTCTCATATAAGATGATTTTGCTGTTATATATATAAAATTATTTTCTTATATGTATTATTACTAAGAAAAAGATGATATGAAGTAGCATTTGTACATGTTATCTGAATTGCATAATTTATTAAATTATTATGCCTATTCTTTTAGATTCAAGTTAGTCAGATGCAGATGGAATCTGAAGATCATTCGTATACGGATGATGATGACGGGCATTTGAATCTCGGTATTGGTGATAATGTTGAAAACTGTGAGTACAAATTTTTTATATATAATTTTAAATACCACTTATATTTAAAAGAATGAACATTATTTATATTGAGTGCATTAAATTTTGATGAGACCGATTTTTTATAATTGTTCTAAACTGGAATGTTTTATTCTTTATAATCTTGAGTTCATTGCCTTTATGATGTGGTGGACCGCTTAAATTTTGTGCAGTACCTTTCATTATGAAGTGGTAGGTTAAAGAACTGCTTTTTTTAATTTATGCAGGAAAGATGAAAATTCAGAGTATTTTGCAAGCACATTGTAATTTTCTTATTTATTTTGGAGATATCTGTACAGTGGAATGCATATAAAAGCATGAGAAGGAAAGGAATTTGATAGCTTACTTATGTGGAGATGGTCCTTTTAAAAAACCTGTGGACATTCCAAAGCATTTTATGCCTAAAAAAGGATGAAACACTGCAGATATACTATTCTGTTTCATTAGTTGGTTGTGTACGATTACCATGTTCAGTTGTTATCCTATATTGCACATCGTGATTTCACTCGTATCTTGTATGGTAAGTCCATTTTCTCTAAAAATAGGCTTAGGCATGGCTTACCACAAAATTTCCATTTCTTTTGTGAATTTTTAAAAACTTTTTTTTATTACTCCATTATATTTGTTCAAGAACAAGCATGTGTGCATTGGTCTTAAAGATGCTGTCTGAACATTTCAGAATTCTTGAATATAATTGAATTTACAGCAAAACCTTTTATCTCCTGAGAAATATTTGTTGTGTAATGTATCAATCAGTAAAATTCAGTCATAAATTTTCTAAACTTTCTGAAAATAAATCTTTCAATAAACTCAGTATTTATCATATAATTATTTTGTTTATTCAAGACTGGGTCAGTGATTCTGATATTATGAAGTGAACGACTACTTCCAATGTATGTCTGGTTTAATGTGACCCAATGGATTGGATTCTTGGCATGAATGAGAAAGTAATGATCTTAGTTCTTTTAAAACTGTGAACCTGGACTAGAATCGAGTGCATTTCACTATTATTCATTCCTCTTGCATAATCTTTTGGGGGAGAACAGAAAATATGTTGCTTTGTTTCAGCAGAAAATGGAAGCAGTAGACATCATGCCTTGTCCATTTGTCTTCCATAATTTTCAGTTTCTTCAGGTCTTTCTGAAAGGTTATTGCTTTTAGAGTTAAAATAATCTGATAGAGATTTAAGAACAGTACAGAAAAAATAAGTGGAATTTCTGATTTCAACAGGGATAATGATTTTTTTTTCTTGACAAATTAATGTAAAGGCTTTTATATTGCATGAGGAAACTGTTAAAATAATAAGAACGCTTGAAAGATAAAAAAACAATTTCTCATTTTTATATCAGATGATTTTATATGATATCAGATTTTACCCAAGTTCAAAGCTGATTAACATAGCTATGTCTTTAATTTGTCAACTAAAAAAAAAAAGCCAAAAACTGGGTTTTCTTCACCATCATAAACTCTATTGCTTGAGCTAATTTTTCAGAATATTTAAAATGCATTCACACATATTTGCTTATTCTCAAATTTAAAAAAAAAAAACTGTTATTTTAAGCTGTTTTCCTTTTTGTATTAGGATGATGATGAATTAGATGATTTTGTAGAACAAAGATTTCTTATTTAAAAGTAGTCCTAAAGTTCCAATTCGTCTTGTCCTTTGCTCCCTTCCCCTTCACTCTAATTCATCTAATAGTATCTACTGATGATAATATCCATAATTCCTCTTTGAAGACTTAATAGCGTTGTTTTAAATTATCCATGAAGCCCTCTCCCTCAGTTTTTTTCTACTATTTTCTTAGCATTTATATTATTTTCTTCCTATTAAAAGTTAATATTATATCTTTTATAAATGAAAAGGTATAGGCAACACAGTTTTTCTAACCATCATGAATCCAATTGTTTAGGGCACTTTTTATTAAACTTAAATAATATTTCACTTTTCCAGCATTTTCTTAGAAAATTTTTGCGATTTTTATATATTTATTATTAGTATTATTTTCAGGGTTTCTTGCTTTTTTCATCTATGCTATGTTGTGCAAGTTGAATTTGTTATCTAATGTAAATTGAATAATAATTTAATATAAAAGTAATCTTGAAGTCCTAACTCAATGATTGTCTGCTTTCATTCTGATAAAAATCCCATTTCCCCTTCAATCTGCATAACCTAATCATTTCGCTATTTATTTCATGAGTTTTTAAAATTAGCCTCTGTAATACAAAATTATCCAAAAAAATACCTTTCTTATCTGATTACTTATATTTCTATTCATATTTTAATGACTTTGGGGAATTAAAAATTAATTAATGGCAATAATTCCTAGATTTGTCCAGTTAGAGTATCAGACATTCAAACATTTGAAGTTGTGCTTACTATCTTGAACACTTTCACATGATGAAAAGGTGGAAAGCTTTGATTTTGCACCTTTGACCCAATTAAGACTTTAGAAAATTTTATTGTTGCTCTGTTTCCATCTTTTGCCAAAATAGCGAGTAAAAAATTTTATGGAATATTTGTCGGTGTTAAAAGTCTTGAATTTGGAAAATAAGAAACTGATATTTCTTATAGAGAATCGTCACTCGAAAATATTCTTTTTAGTTTGTTATTTTTACACATGATGAAACAATGCATATGTTTTCTTTAGCATGATCTTATTTGTGTGATTTCTTTGGAGTAAATTCAAAAGTTAAACATTAAAAAAAATATTATTCATTCTGTATGTAATTTTTCATTTATTTGTATGTAATTATCTGTATTTTATTATTCTTGTAATTAGTGAATTCCTATTTTACCAGATGTGTACAGTGTTTAAAGGTGAAAACATTTATTGAAATTTTTTAAAAAATGGCAGTGCATTTTTATTAAATAAGAAAATAATCCAAGATTAAACATAGAAGCAAATAAAATACATTTCTAAAAGAATTATTCTTCAATTTATAAGCAAAAGTATTTGAATTACTTCATTCAAGGCTTTATCAGATTGTCAGTTCTTGTTTCATTTTTGTGCAAACATACCTATTTAAATAATCTACAACTCAAAGTAATGTTTATTCTTCCCTAAAAAAATTATTTATTAATTTTAATTTACCCCATATTAAATGCGCTCTGGAAAGCTGATGATTTAAGCATTTTCTCATCCTCAAAGCAAAGAGATAAAAATTCCTAATGCTTACAACATTCTATTAAAGCTGTCTAATATTTCCTTTCCTCTGTTTACACGTGTCAAAAAAATTCCCATCAAAATCTCATAGTAAAATCACTGAAGGGGAAAAATTTGTCTCTTTTGCTCTTGAGTCGAAATATAGACTGACTTATCTCTTATTGCATTTTCGCTGTACAAATTATGCTTCCCATGATGAAATATATCAAAGAATTTGAAAAGTTTCTTCTTTTTGGCCACACATTATGCTTATATGTATACATACATAGATATATAATATTGAAAACATTAATAAGTATATTTGCAATGCTCTATAAATTGGAAAAACTCCTTTCTTTGACATAATGCTTTCTGAAATTCTTTTATTCAAAAGGTAAAATAATCATATAGTATATTTTACTTATAAACTTGTTTACTTGTATAATATGTAAAGAAAACTTATTACTAAAACATATATGTGTGTTTATTTATATGTTATATTTTTCTTTTTGTTAGTTGAATAACGTATTTTTGCATATTTAAAATTGTTTAATATATATCAGAAGTTAATTAAGAATTTATGCAGTTGGAATTTCCTCTTAAAAATCTTTCTTCCTCTGATTGTTAAATGGATTCTCTCAAATCACTTAATTAAGAGTCTATAAAAAGAAAATATTGAACTTGATGAGTTATTAATATGAATTAACACAAATAAACACTGCAAGTGACTTTTATATAGTGCAATTTAGTTTTGCTAAATTTTTCACAAAAAAAATAATCAATGTGAATTTGTGTATCATGTAATATCATTTGGGGTTTGATGTGGATCTAAATTCAGAAAAAGTGGTATCCAGACTTCAAGCATCAGTGAGGTCACCATCTGAAAAGGATTGATTCATTCTTTTAGAAGTAAGAGTTTCTGTAAACTCTTTCTGACTTGCATAAAAATTTTCTTTATTCATTTTGGCAGTCCAGAATAATTCATTTTATCCATATCACTCATATGAGGATTTTGATGAGCAAAAACTTTAGCTGTCTTGGAGAAATATCATTCATGTGCTAGACCTTTAATCTTTTGAGTACTAGTCCAACTGAACCTGCCATGAATGTGCTTTACTAATAGGCCATTTTTAGATCGGTTTTTGTGTCAGATGAGGGATGCAGGATTGGAAGCTTCACTAAAGATGCTTTACATCCTGAATTCTTCGTTTGAAAAAGAAACCGGCCCCCAAATAGCAGATTTTGCATGGTTGGATTGAGGATTAAAAGTGAAGCATTTTAAGTCTTGTCCAAAAGATGTATGCTGTTATAATAACAGCAGTATGTTATTTCAGCCAATAAGCCCTTTTGATAAAATTGTATGCTTTCATAAATCATTAATGACACTTAAAATTTGTCTTCAACTGGAACTTTACCTACCATATTTTTTACTTGTTTGCTATGTTGACATATATTGAAACAACTCGTAAATCTTTTTTTTTCTGGCATATTTCTGGTTATTTTGAACCAATATGTTAAATTTTTTGTATCCAAGGGTATATCATAATTTATAATAATTTAAATGGTGCTTAGTTGGGTGATGCAATTGGATGACTTGTAGATATGCTAGTATGAATTTGCTAGCAGATATATCCCAAGTTGAATGATATATTTTCCTTTAATTTAGCTTTCAGTGATTATAAACAGTAATAAATATCAGGATGCTTTTTTGACAGACTACATTAAACTTTCTTTAATGTAAGAATAAAAAATCTATGGTATGAAGTATTATTCATGAATTTAACTTGTTGGAATCGGGTGATCTTGTGTGATTTCTTTGACATTTAAAATGTTTCTGCTTGTGCTTACGGTATTATCACCTTTCATTTTAGATACTATGCTGGGACATATTGGCAAAGGCACTTTCGGCAGAGTTATAAAAGCTCGTAGCTTAGATACGTAAGTCATTTATTATAATTATTTGTGTGTTAAGTTAATCTGAAAGTTTTATATTTCCTGATGATTATACTTTTTCAATTTAACAGAAATGTTTAAATAAACAATTTTTTTAAGAAATGATTTTAGTTAATTACCTGCTTTGCATTGTAATAAGTAATCGTATGAAGGTTGCCCAAATGAAAAGTGGACACTTCCGATTGTGTCAAAATGACTGCAGCTATAGCAGTGCTACTGAGCTGGGATATAAAGGGTTGTAGGAGGTGTGCATATTGGTGGAAACTGGTCAAAAGTAATGTTGTGCTATACATGGATGCATCCAGATCGGAACTGCACACGGTAGTACCGTTTTTGATTTGTCGTTTGCTATGGATTACTCTTCATTGATTTCCTGCCCAAGGGAACACTATCAATTCAACATGATACTGCAGTGCTCTGACGATTGACAGAAAGTAATCAAAAGCAAACGTCCAGACCTCCCATAACAAATTATCCTTCCCCATGACAATGCCCGCCTACATGTCTCCCATGAAACCCTGACGATCTTCAGAAAATTCCATTGAAACGTGTTGGAATACCCACTGTACTGTCAAAATTTGTCACCTTGTGACTTCCACATCTTTGAGCTACTTAAGAGAGCATTACAGGGAAAACGCTTCTATTTGGATGGCAAAGTGAAGGGAGCTGTGTGAGACTTCCTCAGGAATCAACCACTATCTTTCTACAGCAAAGGCATTGCTACCTAGATGATAGACCTGCTATCTAAACGATGGGACCTGTGTTACAACATCCATGGATATTTCTTTTGATTTCCAATAAAGGTATTCTTTTCATTCAACTTGTCCACTTTTCATTTGGGAACCCTAATGGAAATAAACATTTGTTCCTTCCATTTTGTGAATTTCTTGGAAAATAGTAAATTATCTTAATTATCAAAATTGGATAGTTCATGAAGTATGAGAGATATTTATCAGTTACAATTTATTCAGTTGCTTAAATCAGCATTTTCTCTCTATCTCTCTCTCTCTCTCATTATAGACGCCAAATAGTTGCTCTAAAGATAGTTAGGAACTCTTTAGAGTGCCTAGAAAATGCAAAAAATGAAGTTACTATTCTGAAATCTTTGAATGAAATAGATCCTGAGGGAAAGTAGTAAGTTGGCTTATTTTATCTTCAGCTTTCAAATAAGTAAAAAAAAAGTTTATATATATATAATATATATATATTATACTGGCTATACTGCTAACAATTTGTTATATTCTACTTTATATTTGTTTAATTTTCTCTGTAAATCTTTGTGTTTCAAAAGTTTTCAAAAATTTTCTTTAGTATAAATCATAGAAACAAACTTTGAAAAAAAATTATAGCTGTAATTTTTAAATACACATTTTTTAGCAAGGCAATAAAATTAAATTAATAATTTAGACCCTGTGCATAAATTAAAAAATTTCCCTTATTATCTGTCTGTAATCTGTAAATAAGCCAGTATTTATTCTATTAAAAAAAATAAAAGTAACGACATCAAGCATTCGAGAGTTGATTATGGATTTGCAAGCAAACATTATAATTTTTGTTATTATGCATAAAAACAGCAAATCATGCAAAAAGGTGTAATCATTGATTTCCAAACCAGGATGGCAATAAGGTTAAGTGTTGATTACTATTGCTGAAAAATAATTACTCCATCTGCCTTTAAAACAGTTTATTCAAGTTGGCTAGCCGACCGGGAAGACTAAGAATTGTCAAGGAATTCGATGATTTCTATTTGGCAAATTCCTTCTATTCTGAATAGCAGCTCTCCTGCATCTAGCATATAATGGATTCCAATTCAAATTATACCGACAGTTTTATGTCTATTATTTGCTCTACTTTTATATTCTATATACTTATCTAAAAAATATATATTTAATACCTCATTTTTTACATTATGTATGGCATTGCAATGATAACTTCACATTGTTATAATTCATTAATTCATCATTTTATATTGCAGTTGAGGCTGGGTTTAGCATGCACCGAAACAGTTTGGGTACAGTAAAATTGGTTAAATTAGCATTTGAATGGAAAAGAAAGGTTAACCCCCATATATAATTTATTGCATATGTGTGTGTATTTCCCAAAGATTTTTTTTTTTCCCCCTTCTTCTTCTTCTGAACGTCAAGTTATTGAAATAATTAGCAAAAATAGTTTGGCATTTTTTGGGAAAGGGCAATCTTAACTAAATGCCAACTCCTATTGCTGTTATATTTTAAACTTAAATCGCTTTTATTTTATATAAAAGGAAATATATATATATGGAGTAATTTTTTGTCCTCCTTTTCTCCCTTCAAATGTCAAATTGATCGTACCATATGTTATGAAAGTGTAAATAAGAATTTTGAGTATTAATATTCAAAACTACTTAAACTGGATGTAAAATATTAATCCATTATTATAAATTATAATTCCGAAGCAATTTATTTTAATTAACTGAATATTTTACAGGAATTATTTTTTCTGCTTCTCTGAGATCTTTTTATTGAATTATGATGTATTGGACATTATTGCTAATATTTTCTTAAATTTATTTATTTATTTTTATTATGAATGCTGATTTACTAAATTCTAGACATGGATAGATGTTATGGATATTATTGCTAACATTTTTGTTTGTTTAGAACCAAAACGCACACGCTGAGAGAGAATTTTTTTATACAAAAAAGAGAAAGAATTGATGGAAAAAAAAAACAATTTTACACTTTTTTCCTTATTTTATGGGTTAAGCATACAGCCACCATGCAGGCAATTTACTATAGTTGATGAGCTAAAAATCAATGCAATTTTGATATCATTAATGAATTTTGCTTGTGTTGATTTAGTGATTTTATGTTTTTCTGAAGGAATTTTTTTCCTTATAGTACAATAATTGTTCAGTTCTGATTTGAGTATTTGGTAAACAGAATGGATAGGGGAGAAACCACTGAAAGGAAAAAAATCTTTTCATTCTTAAGTTTTCTGTCAGAGTGCACGTTTTTTTACTGCATTATATATAAGTAAATTTAACAAACAGTTCTTAGATATGGTTGATTGGCTAAAATTCCATCTAGATGAGCATGTATCTTCTGGTGTTGGTTAATGTATTTGCAAAATAATAGGGGAGGGCTTCACATAATTGAAACTTATTTGAAGAATTTTTACTTTTTCTAAGAATTTCTAATTTACTTTTTTCTAAGAATCAAATTTTGATTTGCATTGATTTTAGTTAAGAGTACAACAATTTTTCAAATGAAGCTAAAAGGACATATTGTGTAGTAATTAAAAAGAATAAAATAAAGCGAAATCGTTCTGAAGATATTAGAAACATCCAAAAAATGTCTGGGAAATTTCTTTAACATATTCAGTAGGTGAAAATGATATATTTTTTCCTGAGCATTAAATTTTATTTTGCATTAATTTTAGTTAAAAGAACAATTTTTAGAACATTTTTCAAATACAGTTCAGAATATATTGTGCAATAATTAAAGAAAAGAAAATAAAGTGATATAATTCTGAGAATATCAGATACATCCAGAAAAAGTCAGGGAAATATAAACAATAGAAATGATGGCCACCCTGTTATTTCAACTTAATAAGCAAGATAAAAATAACAATATGCCTTACTCTCTCCATTCATTCAACTTTACTTAAAAGTCTAATGCATTGCTTATAAAACAGTAGCTAATATCAAGGACTAAACCCAATTGGCCTTGATGCCATAGGCAATCCTGATTGGTTATGACATGGTAACCATAAAATTTATATCATCGTGTGATCATAATTGGTAAATAAAAACAACTCAACTATTCAATTTTAATGTTTACAAGTAAAAACTACATCTTAACGAGTTTGAAAATGGTAATGATTTTAAGTCATGGAAAATTTATGAAAGCTATAGGCAGCACTTCCAAAACTACTAATTTTTTTTGTTGTTTACATGTCAACATGGTAAAAGTGTACAATGCATAGCAAAGAGCACTTTCCAAAATCAATGACTTGCCACACCTACTGGCAATAGATTGATCATAGGTGTGAACGATGGCTGTAGAGTTGCATCCTCGTGAACAGACATGCAACTGTTAACCACCTAGATGAATAAAGGGACAACCAAAAGTAGATGCTCTATGTATGGGGCTGTGTTTTGGCTTCAGAGTATTCAACTGTTCATTGATGATAAAGGCTGGAATTTGTGCTAGTATTATATTGAACTTTTACTGATTGCCGACAGGTGGCTTTTTCTGATAAATCAGAATACAAACACCCTACAATAGCTACTAAAAGAAGCTATCTTCTAGTCCTAACTAGAAATATGCATCTGTCCTTGCCAACAGTATTCACCTTTATATGCAGATTGTTTTTCCTCAACAAGATAGCGTCTTCCAGCAGAATGGAGCAAAATGTCAAACAACTCGGATATAGATGCATGATAGGAGAGCACCAGGATGAGTTTACTATATTCCCCTAACCTCCTAACTCCTTGAAAAATCTAAATGAGAGCCTGTGATAATCTTGATTGGATTATTTGTGTTGAGAATTATGTTGTATGTTCACACAAATTGCTTTTTCCTTTTTATGTGCATTCCGTAAACAATTTAATGCTTTATACTCTTAAGTTTTCAAAGTAATCCCTGCATTCATTGAACTGGCTTGTTATTCTTCGGCACGTCATTGTTCATTATTTTTTTAAAGTTTAAAGCAAAATAATTGCTTACAAGTTTTATTGATTTTAATTAAAAATGATGTTTTTTTAAAGTTTCTTGAGTTCATTTTCTGTTTGATAGAATTCAACAAACTCTACTTTCTTATCATATCATTCTTATTACATCCTTATCCGTGGAAACTAGAGCAGCTAGCTATGAAGCTGACGTTGGCATGGCTCCTTAATCTTTTTGCTCTTCTTGCAATAGTCCATCTATGAATGGTGGTTATTCTGTATTTTGACAAGTGGTCACATGAATGTGACTGGGTTTTGTAGTATTACAGTTTATAGTCTCATAGTTGGATAGCTGAACTCTTTGAAATATGATTGAATTTATATAAACTTGAAGTTTATAGTTCCAAAAGTAAGTGGTAGATGGCAGTTGAAGACAGAAATTAAATTCAAAAAATTAATTGATTTACTTAAAATGGATTTTTCCTTTGTATTGGGATTATTTTTTTAAATCCAGAATTGTCTAATGATTCAAAAATAAAATTAAATAATTGCTATTAAATTAATTTGAGATGAAAAGATTAAAGTTTCAAAGTATCCGTTGTGTTAAATATTTCGTCACAACTAAATTTTAGCATTATTTGATGTATTTTTGTTACTAACAAATGTTATCCTTAGAGGACTTAAAGGTGTATATTGGAAAAATGAGTAGTATATTTGAGCTTTGCCAGTAAAAAACAAAAGTAATTGGTAAGATATTGCTGTTTCAGTATGATGGCAAGTGATTAATCTGTTATACTTGCTACAAATCTGTTTGATTGTCCAGATTTTTGCTATTGATTGAAATTCAGTAACATGCACTTCAATGATAAATATTATGCATATTTTATTGTTAGTTCTTACTATATTTTGCTGTAGGGCAATTTTAGAAAATGCTAAACTTTTGCATGTGCTTGGTTAAAAATTGTTAGCACAAAATTAGCTTTTTTTTTTTTTCTTTCCATCATTTACTGAAGAATGAGTGGTGGTCAAATACTTTTAAAAAATTATTCAAACATCAATAGTTTTCTTCAGTATGTTTAAGTCTTTCAATCAGAGAAAAGAGAAAACAAGAAATTACTAATTGGTAAATTAGTAATTACTTTCAAATAATATTCTGTAAATTATTTAAATATCACAGTGTATTTATTATGGTAATATTTATTTCGATTCTCTTTAAGTAAAACATTATTTGATGAAAGTATTTTCCTAGTAAATAAACACAATTTGATTAGCTTTAATCAAATCGACTTGATTAGTTTTACTTGGAAGGTTTGATATATATATATATATTTTCTTTTCAGTTTGTGGGTTCAGATGGTAGATTATTTTGAATTTCATGATCATGTTTGCATAGCATTCGAAAAACTTGGTGAAAGTTTATATTCTTTTATGGTGAGTTAAAAATTTTTAAAATTTTTAAGGAATTGTTTTTAAAAATGAGATGATTTTTTTAAGTAAATAAGACTCATATTTTTGTCAAATTGAAAGATTTATTAAAAATATTTTCCTTAGCAGCTGCAATATTCGACCATCTGTCGGATAATAAATGAATTTGTTGTGAGGGAAATACTAATTTTGTAGCAGTCAAGGTACCAAACTAGTTTTGGATAGCTACATGAGAATGGAACATTTCTCCTGGGAAAGTTCTCTGTATGGAGCTTGACAAATGATTGGTAATCTAAAGAAGCTGCATTGAGTGAATACAATGGGGAGGGGGGCAATAATTTCCATATACGTTTTTTTAGAGTTTCCTCAACTAATTTTGGACATATGTGGATTAGTATTATGGTAAAAAGCAGCATTTTTGCTATAATTCTTTAATCTTGTTGATTGCTGAACATTGATGTTATAACATTCTTATAACAATAACAATCTTATCTGATATTGCTTATAACAGTCATTTAGGATTGTCTTAATGAATCCATTTTTCAGCTTCTATTAAAATCTGACCCCCCCCCCCATTTTTCCTCTTAATTCTATGGCATCCAGTATCACTTCCTTTAATTTCATATGGAATCTAATATTTTTACTTTGGGCCATGCAAATACCCATTGCATAAAGTCATTGCAAGATGGATAGTAGGATAAAATATAAAACACTGTACAATTCAGATATATTTTAGCAAGGATTTTAATTGAATAGGTTTTCGAAATCTATATCTTGATTTGTGTATGCCATTTATCGATGTCTGCTCATGTATCTAAAATCATTATTTTTAAACTGTTAGAACTTCTTTTTGTATTTTATATTCAGCAAAATGTGTTTGATTCTGTTGCAGTGTTCTTTGCAATATGAAAATGAAGCAGTACTTTTGGAAAGTCTTGTTGATTTGGTTTTTAAAAAAAGAAAGAAAGAAATTAAACATATTTAATGAGCTAGCAATATGCTCTGCTTACATTTTCAATCTGTTATATATAATTTTATAAATATTGCTGCCAAACCTTTCAGATGTGTTACCAAATTCAATTACATACAAGCAGTACTCTAAATGTTAGCAGAATAATATTTATACTTTGAGTAATGTGATGTAACTGTAAATGTCTATGCAATAACATTTATTATTATTATTTAGAAAATAAATAATCACCGACCATACCAGTTGTCTCAGGTACGACATATCATCTATCAAATTTGCTACTCTGTAAAAGGTAATTTTTTTTTTATTGTATTCAAATGTTTTGCAACCGCTGTGCCTCTGCTCATATTTGTATTTTTCCAGCTCTTCATGATAATATGATTATGCATACTGATCTGAAACCAGAAAACATCTGCTTCCAATCTTCTGATTTTACTTATGGAGTTCGTGCTACAGTAAGTTTAATTTCAGAGTTGCATGCATTAAATCTGTATCTAATTTATTAGTATATTTGAAATTCTTATTTGTTTAAAAGGTATCAAGAAATGTTTAAAACTTTTTATACAAGGATCACAGATGCTAGAATTGATATTGCCAACATTCTCCCGTTCCCCTTTTTTTTAATGTTGAATAGTGGATTTCCAATTAGTCAGATGCCAAGGACCTCTAAATTCAGAGAAGGACAGCAAGAAGGTTGATTATGAACCTTTGTTTTATTAGTTATCAAATTAACTTATGAAAAATACAAATTCTGTAAAAGGGAAATGGGATAACAATATTTTATCAAGTATAATTGGGCAAGTTCCTGTATGCTTTTTATGTTTACTTGGTTATTAGAATATTTATAAAACCAACTACCTGCTTCAATAATATTTTGTGCATGAATACTGGGCAGTTTGAAGTCAATAGATGAATAAAAAAATACATGCATATTCACAAATTCAATGAAATAAAAATATTTATTAATGTAAAAAAAAATCATTAATATCGTAAAAGTGTGCTGAAATGTAACATTAAATTGACAATTTTATCATACGAGTGGGCCTTGTAATGTGCGCTGCCTAGGGTCACAAAGTATCTAAATCTACCACTGTTTATGTTAAATGCATATAATAATAATAATGGATTCATGTACTTTGCAGTGGAACACATTGAATTTAGATTTTTCTGCTACCATGTGCTATGTCATTCACATAAATTTCAGATTTATTTTTCTTTTTTGAAGAGAAATTTTGATTATATATCTGCCTCCGCACTTATATTAAAGGTCATGATGATAATGTTGTGTCTGCATTACCATAGAAAGAAGGGTGCAGTAGCTTCTGAGGGTAAAGCCCCCTGAGTACTCTAGGGCAGAAGTCTGACTACTAGCTCATATGAAGATCATATTCACACACTCGTTTTCACAAACCCCTTTTTTCAGAGGGGCTCTTTCACACACTTCACAGATAGAACATAAGGGGAAGAACAACCATGCCCGAACCAGGACTTGAATCTGGGACGCCCAGATTTCCGGGAAGGTGCTCTACCTTTAGGCCAGGACTCCAGCATTAAAGGTCATGGAAAGCAAATACAGAAGTTTAATATATTAGCAGAAGTTTCTAGGATTTTTAAAGACTACTAAATTTTATAAATCTTTTTTAGTGAAAAGTTCTGCAAGATCATTGTTTTAATCTCTCTCTCTCTCTCTCTCTCTCTCTCTCTATATATATATATATATATATATATATATATATATATATATATATATATATAATATGTTTAATGTTCAATTCAATTTTAAATGTTTTGTGTAAAAGTAAAATAATACCCATTACTATATCTAGTTTATCATAATTTTGGGCTTTTTAATGTGATTATGTAAATGCTTTGTAATAGCCAAAATGTATAGGAAAAGGTAGATTTATTAATCTGTCTCAAAGAAATGTGGAGCAATTTTAAAAGTTTTTATCATTAAGATTGAAAATACTAGATGTTCTATTACAATTTTTTATTTTCCTGTTATTATAGTTATCTTTCATAAGATTTTGAATTAAATATGTTAACTATCTTAATGTCAATATATTATTGATTAACTTAACCCTTAACTTATGGATTAAATAATTTATGCTGAATAGCATGACAGACATACAATGTGAGGACCACTGTAATGTTACAGTGTTACTTAAGATGTGCCATTATATGTCACTGACAAGCATAAGTTGCAAAAAGTTACTTGTCTTATCTTGTAAAAAGTAGATGTTAGCTGTGTAGATGGATTATAAGGATGATTAACACTTTTTTTCATAGTATTGAATCTGATTTTCTAGGAGGTATTTCATTATGCAACTTTAAAGAAATAAATGTAAATGTAGGTTGTGAATCATATGTTTTAAATTGCATATTTAATTCTTTTGACATGTGAATTAAAGATACCTTATTATTATAGGCTAATAATTTTTTTAAATAAGCATTTTCCTAATTTGTAATTTTATGTTGCTGTTTCAGCGTCAACAAACTTATCGTAAGCCTTTAAGTACAAACATTAGACTGATAGATTTTGGATCAGCAATTGACTTCCTTGAAAGTAGAGATATGATGATTCAGACTAGATACTATCGTGCTCCTGAAGTTATTTTTGGTATTTGTATTATGTTTCTTATTTTTCACTGGTTTTTGCAAAATTTTCTAATATGTCTTGCTAATGCTAAGGAAATTTCCAGGGCTTCCATGGAATCAAGCAGTTGATGTTTGGAGTATTGGTTGCATTCTTTTCGAATTGTATACTGGAGAATGTCTTTTTGCAGTGAGTAAATCAAAACTTTCTTTTACAGATGTCTTTCAATGATGTATTCTATTCATTATATATTTTGTGATTTCCTTTTGTGCTTTGAGATTATGTTTATATAACTGTCACTATGTTTATTCATGTAATTTGTTTTTGTTTCATAAATGTAGTTTTTATCCTTGGCTTCTTACTTTAATGATCATTTAAAAAGGTTTTTCTATATTTATAAAAACTTATATTTTATACACTTAACTTTTTAAAATAATTTATCAGTGTGAAAGATTTAATCATCAACTAAATGCATATTTTGAAATATACACCATATTTGTTCAGTTGGCTAATTAAAGCAAAGTTAGAGATAAAAAAAAATTTGGCTGTAAATTTCTCAAAGGTATAATGTAGGTATATATTTATGTATTGGGTTTGTTTATCACTTTTTTCTGACATGTGGACCTTTATCAAAAAGTAAAAATAATCATTGAAGAGTTGAACATTTTTCCATTTGGATTTAAATGCAGCTGTAAAAAAGAAGTTGAAAAAAGGTTTTATATGTATATTTAATATTTCTATCAAGTTCCTTTGCTCTCATACTGCCCCCCCCTTTGTTTTTTCTTTCTTTTATTCTCAAGTTTAAAAAAAATCGCTTTCTGATTTCTGGAATTAGAATAATAGGAAGATAGCAAAAAATCTATTTCTTTGTCTAAAATTCAAATTGCTTTTTAAAAAAATCTCAAACTTTTAATGCATTCATAGCAGCATATAAAATTTCTCTTACACTCCAAAGCAGGTCCAGTAGTTAATTTCTTAACACTAGAGTTGGGGTTATATATTCGATTGGGAAAATGCTCTATATAAGATACTAGAATAAATTTTGTTTAGAGTCAATAAATGTACTTCTGAAAAAATTATAAAGTCTAAATTTTTTTACAATTCCCTGGTCCTAACATTCATAGTTGATAAATTATTCTTAATGCTTTAACATTAAAAAAAAATCATATATTCTGCTGCCAAAACTGACAAAGATATGTTTTGAATTCATTATATTAAGCTAATGAAATAGCTGAGAAATATTAGTTGTTGGGTCACTATAATCCATTAACTTAATAATTTTTCTTAATTTAATTAAGGTGTAATTTTAAGCCAAGGTTTTTCCTCCGAGACCTTATTTATGTCATTATAAATTAACTAGAGTAGATTGAGTCAGTGAAATATGCATTGCTGGGGTGGAATTAAAAATGTATCCTTTGGTCTGCATCATTTTCAGATGTGCAAATCACAACTTCTATTTTGGTTTAAGCATCTCAGACAGTCCCCCCTGCTTTACAAATTGACTTATATATTGATTTGTAAATAACGCTAATCATAAATAAGAATTATTTACTAGTATATATACTTCACACTTTATTTGCATTCTTTTATGCTGGATTGTTGTTAAGACCAATGAGCTGTGGTTTATAATATTTTATTTCTAATATTGTCATTCGACATTTTTTTAAATTCTATTTTCAGATTTGTATTTTCTTCTGTTAGTAGATCACTATTTATTTCAATCCAATTTCAATAATTAGTTTTTAATCAAAATGTGAGTGAACATTGCAGGTAGAGACATATAGGGTTTATAATGAAATTTTGTGGTACATACAATTCGAGGATTCTGTTGTTTAATTTTAATGTTACTATTTATTTGCATCTAAGGTATACAGTAAATATTTTTTTCCCCATAAACACTTTACCAGTCTGCATAATGTTCTCTGCCACAACTTTCATTAGTTAATCTGTTATAATACAGATCTGAAATATTATTAACAGTATAACTAACACCTAGATAGGCTCATCTTTTAATATTTCTCTGATAGTTTGATTTACACTCTCTAAGTTTTAGAGGTGGAGGAGAGAAAACTTAGTTATCTAAGACAGTTTTCCAAGACAATGACTAAGAAATATTTAAATCAGAAAAAAGAAATTGACTTAGATTTTAATGGTTTTAATCCCTTCATTTAAGATCCAGTTTTACTGTCTCAAGCTTACCTCTTCCAGCAAAGCAAGCTGTAATTGCTGGAGGAGAAGCGAATTGAAATAAGATGTTTTACCAGGTTCCCCCCCCCCCTTTTCGAAATTACTCAGAAATATCATATTCAATAGTAAAAATGGTCAGTATGAAAGCTATAGAATATAAAAACCTATGTTAAATGCAGACAAATGTTGAATATTTCCATTAGAAGTATGAGTGCTTGCTTTCATTAAACCTCTGATAATTTCCCAATTTTATTAGATTTTTTTGCTTGTTTGTGAGATGCAGTCAAAGTTTCCAAAGTTCAATTTGTTTACAATCAAAGAAGCTATACACACACACAATATATATATATAATATGCACAGCTCAAATATATAATATAATATGTACAGCTCTAGTGTTGCTTGGTAGTTGGGAAAATGCATTCTATCTTAGCTTGCAACCTACTTATTTGGTCATGTTTCAAAATTATGACAATTCATACCGAAATATTTTCCATATAATTTTTACATTGGATATTAGTCTAATTGTTCTAAACATCAAATTTCCTACAGTTTTTCAACTTGAAAGATATAGGAAAGAGGGAGATATGAAGTTGGGGCTCATGAAAATTTGCATTGACTAGATATAATTACATATTATGCAAATATGTGATCAGATTCTGTATGTTTAATATAAAAAAACCATTCCTTCATTCTCCAAGGAATGCAAATAGGTGATCAGGTTCTGTATGTTTAATATATTAAAAAAAACAAATATTCCTTCATTCTCCAAGGAATCCAAAATGAAAATTGATAGTAAAGAAATTCCCGTGAATCTGGAAACACCTTTCTGCATGATCACTCCCATTTAATAGGTATTATGATTTATGTTAAATGTATGTAAAGTATGTACGAAAATAGGAGAATAAAATAAAGCAAACTGAGAAAATGGGAAAATTTTTTGCTATCAACAGAATTATGTAGCATAGAATTACATTATAATGAATGCATAATTAAAAAATCACACATAGTAACATAATATAAAATTAATAATCAAGTAGTGTGCAACAGTAGAAATTAAAAAATATCTGTACTTCGCCACAAACAACCTTAACATTTTTTTACGTTTTTAATGATATTAAAATGAAATATATTATTGAAAAATTAAATACATAACATCAACTATACTAAAGTCACAAGTAACTTTTTTTCTTACTTTTAGCCTTCTTTTATTACATCTTTTAAGTTTATTTGGTCGACCATAACTTGGAAAAATTCCATTTTATACATGCTATAGTTATTGATGTAGTTAATAATATTTTTATTTTAATTTTGTTATTAAATTTAATACATTGCTTATGCTTTCTTTTATACCCAAAAATGTTGCTACTTTTGTAATTTCCACTGCTAATTCAACCGCATTTGTGGCAGTAGAATCAGCATCAGTTAAAATATATTCCAAATTCTTAATAATTCTGCACTGTTGATGTTTCTTATATGATAAAACATATTTATTATATAAGAATTTAAAATAATTACTATGGGATTATGTTCAAATCTAGCATCTAATGCTTGATCAGTAGTAAAATAAAATAAAAAAGAATCTTTGGGAGGGGGGGGGGGTGCTCTTTGATCAATTCATCTGATACTTCATATGCAAAGTCACTTTTTTTCTTTTTCTTACACGTTATGTTATTGTTGATACAAAATCATCATCAGTATCAATTTTGATGGCAAGGTCCCTTCTTTTATGAACTTAAAGAAAGTCTAGCGTAGTAATATGTATGTTTCATAGAAATAAATACTTGGACAAATTATAAGTAGTTATTAAAAACAATTTTATAATTCCTGATTTTAAGATTTTATTCAATTCAGTTAATCAAAACGGCAACACATCTTATTAAAGCAATAATCTGAATAAATTTCTTGTTATTATTTTTATTGACTCAATTATTTTTATGGAAAAAAATATGAATAATTTTACCTATTGAATAAATTCAAATTTGATGCAGCATCTTACAGATTCAATATACAGTCTTTTTGGACTAATAGAATATTTTATTGAATCTAATAGGGCATTCCTTGATTCTGTTTGATAATCGCATTGTGATAAAATAGCATCTGTGAAATGAAGCTGCTTTGTTAAAGATGCACTTACCATTAAAAATAAGCAAATCACGCTGATCTAAAAAGTTTTAACTGTTATACATAATATAAACTTACACTTGCTATCATCACTGGAGTATTAGCAAGAATAATGTTGTAATAAAACTGTTCTCTTTTTTTAATTGGAGGGAATAAACAAGTATATTCATAATAAGTTTAACCGAGTTACCTGTCTGTGTGTTCCAAGTAGTATACTCCTTATATATTCTTTGTTAATTTATTAGTAAAATAAATTATTTGTTTATATAATACTTTCCCATGAAATTATGGACATTTAAATTAATAAAATAATTTATTTATTATGTTTTCCATAATAATCACTTAAAGTTAAAAATATTTAATTCTCCAGTAATACATTTGTCCTTGAGGTTCCTGTACATATACAACGCCCATAAAAGTAGCTTGTCCAACTGCAATAGCAGAAATATATATAAACTGCAATAATTAATGTTTTAAAAAGGAATCGCCCTTTAATCTTCCTTATCCCAGGAATTTTTAAATATTGTGTTATCATAGTTGCAAGGTTCTGATATTTTCATTCGCTCATGAGACATAATATATAGCTATAACTTTTTTTTAAAAATTTAATTTTAGACCAAAACAGTATAAACTGCAAATTTTTTTTGGCAAAGGAAAAAAATCATCTATAAATTTATTCTAAATGGGTATTTAATATATCAATATTTTTCTCATACACACAACCAAAATACTATATCTGATTTTTGGAAATATGTCTCTGATAGGTGGTGAGGCTATGAATGCGACAAGGCTATTTCATGCCTTCCCCTTGTAATGCAGCACATTTTTATTCTTCAGCAACAACAATTGCTCTGATAAAAAGGTCTTCAAAGGTGGCTTCAACAGAAAAACCCTTATTTTCATGTTTAACTCTCCGATAGCTATAATCCAAAAGACTTTTATAATCATTCTTAGAAGATTTCACATTCATCAGCTCACTGATGGTGCTTCTGGATATCCATCAAAAACAGTAATAGGGGCTTATTGATTGTAATATAATGTTATACATACATAGTATTTTCCTAGATTTACTGAAAATGTTTTTTTTTTTTTTTTTTTTTTTCTTCTCTGGCTAATTCATACATGCTTCGTATGTAGTGATACTAATAAAATGGAACATTGACTGGCATGATAAGTTAAATATTCAGGATTGTGTTGCTAATAGCAAATAGTTATTTTCTTATTTTCCTAATTGGTTTTTATTTTATTTTTTAACATTTCTGGATTAATTTAGCACATTCTTAATTATAATATGCAGTGAATCGGGGCGACTCTACTGAGAAGCATGTCCAGATTCACAGGAATTTCTTCATTAACTACTCCTTGAAACACCCATTTATTTTCTTGCATTTCTTTAGTCATAAAATGTTTCCTTATTTAAACTCCCCCTTTCACTGCTGTGTGCCCAGATTGCTAAAGTATACTTTTTATCTCCTTTGAAGCATGGGAAGCATACAGTAGTTTCAGGGACTTTTGAAATATCTTTTATAATGACATAAATAAGGTCTCTGGGTGGCGACAAAACATCGACTTTAAATCATTCTGTTGAAACACATATACTTTTTTATTAGTGTTTTAATTGATTAATATTAGTTGGTATCCTGTATAATGATTGTAACTATGCATTCAAAAAAACTTCTCTTCCTTTAAATGGTGACTTATACAAGTATTGTGTTGCAGGTTCATGATAATGCGGAACATTTCATTATGATGCATGATGTTTTGGGTGCTTTTCCTGATTTATTTTCCTCGACTGAGTAAGAACATCGTTATTTTTTTTATTTTGTCTTTAATTTATCATTTTTAGCTGAAATGTTGACTTATTGTTGCACTGTTTTAAAGAAAGAGAAATAGAATATTTATGGAACCTAAAATATTTTTAATGCTTAAGAAAATTCTTATTGATAATTTGTAATTTTATTGTAATGTAGTTCATAAATAACATTTGTCTTAAGCACTTTTTTTATGCAAATTTTAAAGATTTTAGTAATATTCCTTTTCCATTTTATTTTACTTATTAGAAACTCCACCTTTAGTTCTGAATTGAGTTTACTTTCATTATTTTATTAAATATTTTCATTATGGAAGGAGAGGGACTAGGAATAGATAAGAACCTGATAACACTACAGAGAAAAAAATTACAAAATCATGTTTGAAAAACTATTTGGTTGTATTACCATACACCCTTACCATAGTTTAAGACTTGCATGCCATACTGTCAGCATGGGGCCAGCAAACAATGGTGATTTTTATTTCTCATCGATCAAATGACAGTTGCGGATGACTGTGGATATGGATCTTTCTTCGTGGTATCACTTTTTAAATGATGCAAATATGTTGAGAAATCGAGTTGCTAGACATTAAATTTATGAGAATCGGACATGAAATATATGATGCGATAGGTAGTACAGTTGCCATTTTGATACAGCTGTATCATTTTGTAAATGGCAATGTGATCATCCATAATAGAAGTTAAACTCACAGTGCTTATTTCAGTGTTGACTTGCATTGTTGGCCTTACACCACCCAGTGATCTATGTATTTAGAACATCAAATTTCCACTTTAAATTCCCATTCAAATTTCCAATTTTTTTTCAAGGCCACAGTCTTTATGGTCTTACTTCTCTGTGACAAAAGAACATGCATTATTGGAATATAATTAGAACAAATCCTGGGTTGTTCAAACAAGTTATGAATTAACACTTTCAATAAGCTTTAGTCTGTTTTGCTTTTGAGACATAACAATCCAAGGATGCAGCTTGTTATAGACTGAGTAATTCTATGTGGTACAGCACCCAGATGGAATCGTCCATAAATAAATGGTTGAACTTAGCATTCAATGATTGATACTTTGAAAGAAATTAGAAATAGCAGCACATTTCATATGCTGATTTCTCAGCGATATCATTTTTACTTGTGAGATTGTCACCAGGAATCCATTCTACTTACATTAATGGCTGTCACACCAAAGAATATAGGAATCTCAAGTTTTTTAATAAGTTTTTGACCCTTTTATATACTGAATTGAGATACATATATATTTTTTTTCACAGCTTTGCAAAGAGACATGAATTTCTTTTAACTTTGGGACGCAGGAAAAAAGGACGTAAACCTTTAAAAGTATGTAACTGTTTTATATAGTTTCTATTTACTTTGTGCACTGTAATAACATTGACTAATTCCCTCAATTGATTTTCTTTAATCAGCCTTGAAATTAAAAATAGTGAATATACTGGTATCTGATAAACTTGGCAGCAGAAGAAAAATCGCGTATGTGGGTGGGTGGGTGTTACTATACTGGGGGAAGGATATTAATTAAATAGAAATGTAACTAGGGCAGATTTAAATTTTCTTCTACATTGGACTAACAGTCAATTTTTGCCAAATTTACAGCTTTTTTGTGACTTTTAAAACTGTTTATTGCAGCATTAGCTGTTAAGTACTTGACTTAAAACTAATAACAAGGCTTGACAGCTAGAGACTTGAAGATCTCAGTATTTTTATGCACTTAAATTCAGAAAAATACTTTAAACGTTAAAAAAATAAGAAGAAAAATTCAATATATATATATATATATATTGTTCCTGTTAAATATTTTTTTAAAATGGCATCGGGAGCTATTTGATGTTATACAGATTGTAATATTAAATATATGCGATGTAATTAAGGAATATAAGGTAAAATGTTTACTAGCAGATTTTGCAGTATATTTGATTTTTGCGTGTGGATTACAAAACTCCCTGCTTATAATTGTTATAGTAAGGAGTTTATAATTATTTAATTAAGGTTAATTTTTAATTTGAAATAAGTTTTGTCTGTAATTAAATAAATAAATTCTCGATTAGAAAGGAAATATATATAATATATGTATATATCTATCTTGAGCAGAGATTAATTTTTTTAATTCAAATAAAATTTTATGCATATATATATATATATATATATATATATATATATATATATAATATATAATCCTGACTTGAGATCTTCTCCCATGATAGTTATAGCCTCGACTAATAAAATTAATTTTATTAGAATCTTTTACATATTCCATCACACATTCTTTCTGGAATAAACAAAAAAAAAATATCTGAAATTTTCATTTGAATTACAATAGTTTGATATATATGCAATGCAAAAGGTTATTTAGATTCCGAATATCAAATTCATTCATTTGTTTTATATATGGTAACACAAACATAACAAAATTAAGCTCTGAGACTAGAATATCATTTGTTAGTAATCAACAAATGTCAAAAATATGAAAAGTTATAAAAATTAAGACCTCTAAAAATCATGTTTGTTTTTTAAAATTTTTGTCTGATATTTTACTCTTTCTTTTCACTGGATAGTGCCTCGTCTCTTGATTTATGGGAGAATCAAGGCATCACAGATAATAGTAGCATATCTGGATTCGATTATGATAACATTTTGCATTGCTTCTGATGAGTCCTATCCTTTGGATTTTGAAGCCTTAGTTAGTGACAGATTTAGGCATTTTGCAATCACACTATGAGGCCTCTTTTTTAATGATTGAATAAATTAGTTTGTTTCATATTACGATGCATTTAAATTTAATCAACATGGTAATACTGATTTGTTTTAATTTAACATTTCATTTCTTTGGGAGATATACTTTTTTGTTTTTTAGTATGTGTATCATAAAAAAATGATTAAAATAATAAAAAGCTAATCATAATTATCAGCTAATAAAATCCTTACTTATAAATAAAGGCATTTAATTATTGTGATTGACTATAAAGAAACAATGAACTTCAAACAAATATAACTTAAAAAATTATTATTTTATAAGACCTGTCAGTTGGAGGGTAATATTAACATTTGAATGAATAATTCTATATAAATGCATTTTACAGTCCTAATATTTTATAATTCATAGAATTTATATTTTTTACAAATTTATTTCCCATTAGGCAATATTTTTTAATTGGCCAGTCTTCACCCCCTTTTCCCAGTTGAACTCCCTAAACAGAAATCTACCTCTGGCCCTAGAAGTGGAAATATTTATTCAAATTTGCATTTCTCTGTTCTTATGCTTATTTGAATTTAAATTTATATAAATTTTTCTGCTGTATGAGAGATGTGGATTTAGTATATATTTTTCTTTAATATTTTTAGGCAGCTCAAATTGAATATCTTTTATTTTTATTTTTCAATCTTTTGTACTTCTCGTTTCTTATCACTGTAATCTGATTCATCAAATGCATCATTTCTCAACTTTTCTGTCGCATAGTGGGATAGGTAACATAAAAATTTATTTTTAATTAAATTTTTTTAGGGGGCATGGAGTTTAAAATTAAATGTGGAATAACCGAAAGATCTTGACATATTTGCCAGATATATGGTTATTTTGATTAATTAATGAATGTGTAGTATATTTTGAATCAAGTTACAGACATGTAAGTCATAAGAATCTAAAAAATGAAACGGGACAATATGGAAAAATGTGGATAGTGGAAGAATCTATTGTTTGCCTAAAATTCAGTTAGATAGTTCCATTGAATATTGCTAGGATATTGATTGTTATTCACAATCTTTGGAATCCTGTTGTAAACTGCTTCTTCATGAATGTAATATTATCCACTATCATTGTACAGTGTTTTTTATAAGGAAAAGAACTAATTAAGTATAATCTGTTTATTTACCATTTCCCACAAAAGATGTGTGGAGTGCAGTAAGAAATGCAAGACAGAGTGCAGTCTACTATCACTCGGGAAAAAAGGTTGGGCCATTTATGTGCTGAACCAAATTAACTCATTTTTTCCAAAATGTTAACTTAATTCATTCTATTAGAGATTCAACTGAAACAGTGGAGTTGATCTTTTATTTTCTTGCATAATCTGCTATGCTAGGTAGACACATACGTTACTATTTTTTTTTCTGTCAATAAAATTTAATCAGTTTTTTAATGATCATTTTGCTTTCTCTCTAGAAACTATAAATCTGTGTATTTTCTTTTTATACAATCCTACAAAAAAGTATCCAAGCATTTCTTATTATTCTTAATCTGTAAAAGTTAAATTCAAAGAAAATATGTAATTCATTTTGGAAGTTATGTCATCTTTAAAAGTGTGTGTGTAAACTGGGGTCGATAACTAAGGTCATAAGGGTCAATCTACTTGTTTGCATAATCTTCAAATTATTCTGTTGTCACCTTTCATTTTTTGTCTTCAGCACGGTTATACGTAATGAAAAATTCTCAGATATAAATTTGAGACAAATTGATTCAAAATAACTCGTGAAATATGAAGAAAGTTTTCGATGTTTCAATAAATGCAAATATATTGAGTAGGTCTCTGGAGATAGTTTCCTTCATTCAGGTTTCTTTCATTTAAACAGTAACTTAGTTCTAAAAATGATAAATGTTTTTTTTTTAATTTAACATAAAAAACAATGAAATATGAGTTAATAAAAATTTGAAATGTATGCTTTTCTTTGCATATGAAATGCAAAAATTTGTTAAATAATATTTTTGAGCATATTTTAGAAATAATGAAACAAGTTTAAATTAAAAATTTGCTGGAATTATTGAAAAAATAAGACTGATATTTATTTTCTGAAACATTTCTTTATAATTAAAACTAAAATAATACAGTACTGTTGATTTGTATGTTCAAATTTCCAACAAATGATACTTTAAAACATTTGTTAAGATTTTTTTGATACTTAATCTCTTTTTACTAGAAGGAATATTAAATAACTGCAATTAATTTATTAAAACATTTTTAGACTTTTTATTTTTTTAAGAAAATGTTTTAGCAAAATCTAGTGATATTATATTATGCACATGCAAGGAGTTGAATTTATGTTCATTTCAGTAATGTTTTATTTATTCACACATTTAACTCTTTATAAATTCTTATCTTGTTTTCAAAAATTTGCTTCTATACTTTTCTCATTAGTTAAAGATCTCATATATCATTTCTACAACTGTAATTAGCTCCCATTTATTGTTTGTCCAAAACAAAACTTCACTTGAAATACGCAGAATAGAAACTGTTACGCATATCAGTTTTTTCACCCTTACTTTTGCATTTATTTCAAAAAGGGGAAAAAAACACACACACCTTAAGCTATGTTAAAAGGCATGCTTTGTTTTGCATTCCATTTTAGCATCCCTTATTTATCATGTCAGCAAATCTTTTTGTAAAGATAAGATGTCCCTACTCTCAAAGAAAGCAAAAATAATGCTGTTTTGAAAACTTTATTTATTGCTACATATCTTAAAAACACCTTGATAAGAAATGAATAAAATTTGGAGCAGTTTTAGGTCTTTCTTCTTCTAACATTCAAGCTTTTTTGTTTCTTTTAAAAAGTCTTAACATACACTTTTTCAAATTTTTAAATGCTTATCATATACTTTCAACATTTTAAAATTAGTATAACTTTTATAATTGATAACAATTATAATGGCATACAATATATGTTGCTGTTTTTCTGGTGTACAGTGTACAAAAATAAACTATGTGAGGATGGTAACATTTCAATGGTTTTAGTTTGTTTTTTAAATTAATGTTTATAATATGAAGATGTGTACTATTTATTATTAATTGAATGCAGTATTTAACATTACATTCATAATTCATTTAAGTGTTTTTAAACCTTCTTTTTAATTTCAAATTTAAATGTGTCCATTATTATCAATTATAAAGTCTCTTTTCATTTAAGAAACTTATAAACCTGTAACTGAAATATAAGATAAATATTATGAGAATTTCAATTTATCTCTCTTCCAATTTTGACTTTGGTTAAAAAAAAAAAAGGATGGCAGATCTTTTGCAGGATTTAACTGTATGTTTTAAATTTATTTAGAAGTGCTGATATTTTTGAAACTAACATTAACTTCAACATAAATATTGGACTTTCTCTACAGGGGTTTATCTATCAAATATATAAAATCATTGTTTATCAATTTATGGAATTTATTTCTACTTTTCAAGAATGTTGGTACATGTAGTTTCTAATTGTACATGTAGTTTCAGTAAAGATATGTTTTGCATGAATCTTTATATGGGGAAGGTATAGGGGGGTAATCCTGCTTGGGATACATTTTTTGTACTTAGTGCCACTAATATGATTAACTTAGATTCCATTATACTACAGTAGAATTTAAAATATAGTATAAATTAAATAAATTGCAAATTACCTTCAGTAAATTTATGAATCTCAGTAAATTTTCTTGATTTGTAGAATTCTATTTGCAATTTGTTTATCACTTCAAGCTGCCTTATAAGCTAATTTATAAATGAACAATATCCTTGTAAATCATCACTTGATGAGTCTCACCAACCTATCTTAATTTTCTAAATTTTGCGAGAGAAAGAAAAGGAACTTATTTTTCACATTGGTACATCATGTATGATCTCATTCATACCGGATGTGAAAAAAAAAAATGTCCTATGTTCCTGATTGTCTTATACATTTTCATCCCCCCTTTCATCTTACAAATTGAGATAAGTAGTGTTGCATATTAAATGATGCAATATTTCATTAAAATTTTTTAATTTCAAAATGTTAAAGTTACAGGAATAATTCAAACCTTTGTGCTTATTTCCATTGAAGTACTTTAAGTTTTGGTTTGAAATTTCTTTAAAACTCTTGTTAAATAAGCTGTTTATCATTGAATAAAATAAAAATAAGTATCATATTGTTATTAAGTGTAATATTATATTATAAGGAAATCTGAAATTCTTATTTCCATTAAGAGAAAAATGTTTTTGTTTATGTAAAAGCAAAATATATGCAACTGCAGGTCGTCGATTGTTCTTCTTTAAATCTTTAAAAAAATAATAATAATAATAATTAAAAAAAATTGCAACTGATAATATATAATGTATATTTTCCAAAACTTAATTTATTATTTCATTTGATTTTAAACCCAGTTGAAGTAGTTTTTACTAATTGTGTGAGTAGTTTTGAATAAGTGTATAAATACTCAAATTATAGATATTTTTATATTTTGTTGATACCATTTGTGAAGTGATATTCATGAAGTCTCATAACAGTGCTCTGATGGAAAAATAAAATAATTCTTTTTTAATGCGTAAAATTTAATCCAAACAAAATCTGAATTCAGTTTCTCTTAGTTTTTGTTCAATTTTAAACTTCTTACATATTTTCATTATTAATGCACTTTTTTTACTATATATAGCGATACATGCATATGTCATCTAAAGAACATCAAGAGTTGTTTGACTTAATGGAAAAATTGTTGAAGTATGACCCTGAAGAACGAATAAGATTATCAGCTGCTCTGAAACATCCTTTTTTTGATCTATTACCTAATCACCTGAAGTTAGAATAGTGAATCTTGTGCTATTTCATTTATGTCTGTGGAATTATTGTTTTATGTTATGTCTCAATTCTATGAATGTGCTTAATCTCATGCTTAAATATTGTTATTTTGTAAGTCACATTGACTAGTTCTCTATTCCTAAAATAAGGTTGAGCTTTTCAATGTTGTCTTTACTTTCCTAGTAACTTCATCAAAATATACTCGTTTTATAATATAGTGTGTGTGTGTTTTTCATGGCAGTGATAGTAATGCAATATTGTGTCATTACTGTCAGTTCATCCATGATAAATTTATTTTTAAAAAATGCAAATGTTTTTCAGGGGGTAAAAAACCAAATCTTTTTCTTCATAAATTTAAAAAAAAAATACTCTTTTCCAACATTGGTAAAATGCAAAATATTTCATTAGATTTAGAGCAAATTGTTTTCTTATGACTCATCTTCATTTTATCATGCCCTGTATGTATTCTTTCAAGGTGTTCATTTTTAATTACATTTGTCACTATGAAAGCACATTCTACAGCAATCGTTTTCTGAGCATTTTTCGCCAAGATCTTTCAAGCATCTCTTTGATAAAAAGAAAATCTACGTATAATTTAATGATCAAATAGATATAATCTAAAACAGCTTTTATATACATACTGTTTAATTTCTGTTCTCTCAGTTTGCTTTGCCAGTTATTAGTTCAGAATAATATATTACTCTTCAAATGACCTTAAAGATTTTATCAAAATTTTAAAGAACATTTTATACTAATAGATGAAATTAAAAATGTGATAAAATGATACTGTATGTTGTCATTTTGTTACAAGTAATGTTACTTGTGATATTTTCTTATGTTTAGAAAGATAATTTCTATATGACAGAGGTATCTCTGCACTGTTTTATAAAAGAAATGTTTTATGAAGAATCGATATTTGAGTTTTTTAATGCCATGTAAATATTTTCATCATTATTGTATATCTAAAAGAATGCTCATAATGAGTCATATTGACTTTCACTAGTCCTTTTGAAAGATGTGCAATTCTTTTTCTCTGTGCTCATCTTTCTTTCCATAAAAGTTTATGTAATACTTAGATGTTTGATGTACTTGTTATTTTATTTATTTAGCTATATGTTTAAAGTTCTGAACTCTTATATACAATATTTGAGTTTTAAAATGTAATTGGATTATTTTATATATCTTCGAATATTATGTTCATTGTGTCATTTCTATTTTCATTTACTCATGGAACTAGTGTTTTATGTGATATTTTGTGTTATGTTGCATTTTGAATAAAAAATTCTTAATGTTAAAAATAGTTAATTTGTTGGTTACTTTTTATGATTTTACGTAAATGAAATTATGCTATCATGCATTATGTTTTAAAGTTTAATTGCTTGTCTAGGTAGGGAAAAAAATGTCAGTTCTTTTCAGAGATAACTTTATGTATTCTCAGAAATAAGGTGAGTTTGTTTTTATCTGACTTCAACTCCTTGTTGCATTTCTGCAAGTGGTTACTTCTTTATACAGCATTTGTTTATAATATTTCAACATCGGTGAATTATTTGATTTTGGAAAATCAGGGCTAGTTGTAACATTTTGGGGAAAAATACTTATATATTTAACATATTTGCGATTCTTTGATTATAATTACTTTTTTATAACTTAACTGTTCATTCATGATATGCATAAAAAACGTTCAACAATTTTGTTGATTTTAGCACCAGAAATATTTTTTTTTCAAACTTGTCAGCTGTTACTACTTGCTGTGAATATGGAGCAACAGTAAAACGATTGTTTTATTAATTAAAATGTGTGAAATATTTAGTAATTATCACTTGGTATAATGATAATAAATGTTATCAAGTATTTTATGGTAAAATAAAGATAAAATTATTTAACAAAATAGCATGACAATCAGTCTGCATCAGAATTGCAGCTAATGAAAGCAAATGATAAACTGCTTCCCATCACTCACATTTTGCAAATTTAACATTGAACCCGTTTTCCTTCATGAGAATTGTGATGATCACTTTTTTTTGTCTTGGCTTTAGGGCCCAAGTGCCTTTTGTTTCGATACTAGATTGCACCCAAGTCTTGTAAGCTGGTCTGGTGTATGCCAGATTTAACAGAGCCAAACAGATTCTGGCTAGTGTGCTACAGAAGCTTAACAATGGGATACCAGCTCGGGTGCTATCCTTATCATCTGAACGCTGCTCAAAATTACATGGTATCTCTTAAAATAACCCTAATGTTGCTTTAGAAGAGAGATTTGTGTCATATACTATAATATGTCATTAGAGTTGCTGTACACATCTCTACAAACTAGATCCTCTTTGCCCTTTTTTTCAATTTCTCTCCCCCCCCCTTCTTTTTAAAGCTTTCATTTTCTCTTATTCTTTTTTCTTGTTTTCATTTCTTATTAATTATGTCACTGTGTTCTTTCCAAGTAAGTCAATTAAGAAGAGGGTGTTTTTTTTTAATTTTTATTATTAAGTCAACCTTAGACTCTTTCCGACATGAATCTTTAGAGAGATAATTGAAAATTGAATCAACATAAACTTAAACTTAATAATAATATAAATTCGAACTTAAAATTTTATTCTCCATTATCCCCCCTACTGCGTTTTTCAGTTTATTTTTATTATTTTTTTGTGCATTCTTCGTTACTTTACTCAGAAAAACTGTGTAATAACACCGGAGGATACATTTTTGAATTTAGGGCGAACCCTTTTTTAAATCACAGAAAGTACATACTTTTAATCGCAACCCAGTCTTCCCAACTGTCTTCGGTTTGGATACCCAGTTTTTTATAGCTTCCGGAGAAGGATAGAAAAGATTATCGTATTATCCATTTTGTCGGTGAGGCCGGGAGGTTACTGATCCGGCATCCAATTAGCATCCAGTAATGCTACTCGTAAAACGGTTATTCCAACGATGGAACTAACCATGCTGGGTAGCAACATTAAAGATTCGTAACAGTATTAATGTAATATTTATAACCATGTAAGTTGTATTAACACACATCTGCTCGTAAATACATCTTTGAAAATTTACAGAAGCTCTGTCTAGTTTTTTCAGTGGAGAAAATTGTTCATTTTTCGAAGAAATCGTTATTTTAATAGTAATAAATTTCTTTTCACATTATTTTTTTTCTCCTACTACTATAAATTCTGTAATCATCAAAAAAGTAGACTTCGGGAGAAATCGATTCATTAGAATCCCTTATATTGTATGTATATTTAGGTGAATTAAATTTAATAAGTGGATCTTACATCAATAACGGATAGTAGCTGAGTTCGACCGATAATTCGATACTAATGGGGAGAAATACCTTTGTCGTTTTAAGAAATAGAAAAATTGCTGAATCAATAACAGAAAAATTATTCATATTCACATATTTTTTTTAATTTGTGCGTTGCTGCTCATATTGACTGAAAATATATATTAATTATTATATAGGAAATGCACACATATGTAAATACTGAAACTAATATGTATAATATATTTGAAACATGAGATGAGAAACGGCAGACATAAAGTTTTTATTATGCCTCCCTTCTTTTTCCACTGTCCCTTACTTTTATCGCTCCTTCTTTTTCCAATAATTTTAACACTGTCATCTAACACAGCATCAGTTGCTCTTAAAGAGAGGCTAAATGGTGAGAGGTTTTTCAACTAATTAAGATTGTTTTAGATTTTAATTTTCGAATGTTTACATTGAATCATAAGAAATATACTAAATATCCTTGCATACCTAGGGATTGCGTAATTTAAACTGAAATACAGTAGGCATCGTAAATTCAGATAAATTTTTATTACTTTGTTCGAATTATTTGCACAAACATTCTCTTTATAAAACGGTTTTTGAATTTGGTTTCCATGTCCATTTTTTGCGAAGTTACATTGACTTTTTATATTTGTATTTTTATACGTCTTAATGCTGATTTATCAAATTCTACATTTTGGTAGAATTTTCTAACGAGAAATTTGATAAATTAAAATCTAATGCATAGTTTTTGTTCAAATTTGATATAATAATTTCTGAATATGTTCTGCAGTTCCTGAACTAGAAAATAAGTAATCTATTCTTTTAGAAATATTCTTTAGTTGTTTTACTACTTCACAATGCGAAAAAAAAAGGGGGGGAACATTTTGTGTTATTTTATCAGCAGAACACCAATATTTAAAGAGTGGGAGGAATACAGCTTCTTTTTTTTTTAGTTCTGGTATTAGGTAATATGTTTTTTAAGCTGTCTGCAAAATTTTAAATCATTTGATAAACATCTAAACTAAAAGATTTTCGCTTTATATCTCTTTTTTTAGCCCGCCTTTTCTCTCTCTCTTTTCGAATTTTTAGAAATTTTTGTCGTTTAAATAGTGTATTTTGGTTTCATATGGCTTTTTAAAATCTTTTTTATGCAAAACTTCAAAAATATAATTATTTTAGTATGTTTCCAAAAATTTTATCCCGAAATTTTTTTTAAAGTATCCGGTTACCTTTGTTTTATGTATTATTTATTCTGCAGATGCATGAAGTGCTAATAAGTGGAATCAGCTTTTAGTATTGACGGCTGTTACTCTATGAGGAAGGCTATGCATTAGTTTTTGGAGCGTTTCTGCAAGAATCGTGGGCTATTCTTGTAAAAGGAAATTGATAAATTTTGTCAATGACATGGTACGTTATGGTCTAGATCTAATTTAATGCTTCAGTTCATCCCATTGCTGCTACAAATGTTATCAAATGACCTCCCCCCCCCCCGTCCCCTTCTAAAAAAAGGCAACTAAATAATCTTATACCGTCTTGTATTACGGCTCAGTAGTATGGTCATAAAATGCCACGTAGTTTAAGATTATAGTTTCGAAAATTGTAATGTAAATTAGGAAAAAGATATTGAATTTTGGCTCTCCTTATTAAAAGTGATATTTGTAAATTTCAAATTTTATTCGATTTCCCTTTCTTTCTCTCTCTTTCTCTTCCAAACCTTGTTAATTTTCAGACATATTTAAAATAACTCTTTTTACTCTCCTCTTTAATCTACTTGTTTTTGTTTCATGGTTTGTGTTCTAAATTTAAATTTGTATAAATATTTGTTTCCAAAATTTTGACAGTTACTTTTATTGAAGAAAAATTAAGCTGAAAAGAGAATAATGGTTACAAATAACATTTTATACAAAAATATAGTACCAACAAATCATACTATATATATATATATATATATATATATAGTCAGCATTTCCATACCACTTTTAGCAATGGATTTAAACAAAATTATTTTTAAACACAATGAAACAGCTGAATCTAAATCCAATAAAGAAAAATATTGTCGAGGATTTTATTTTAAATCCTCGACAATTACTATTAAAACTAGAAAAAGAACTAGTTATTACTTCATTATTTATTCTTAAACTGCAAATAACATTTTATTCACTTGTACTACATTTGTGACTGATAAGACATTGAACACAGAATTTGTTTATATTCGCCACAAGCAAAATTCTATGCTTAGTCTATTCCAATGGTTGAATTTCGAACCTTTTTGATACCAGACACATCATTCATTTTTGGTTTTTTTAAAAAAAGCTTTTGAAATCTGCATCTACAGATATCGAATCTTTGCATTTTTCAGTACAAAAATCTAGATGCATTGTCAATTGTGGTAGCCACAGTAGTTCTGGAACCGAAATATCACGGGTTCGAGATCCGATCCTACCGAAAATTTGTCTCGTATGAAATTCTGGTCACGTTAAATCAGCTTTCATGGTTCAAAAGTTCTCACGTTGGTAAGGCATAAAAGTTTGGAGGATAGAATGTTGGCTCAAGCACTGCTATCTTTTCCACGAATGCTTTCGATGTTTCTCTAAAGCCTATTTACCAAAGCCTGCTATTTAAAGTCAGATCAAGCATATTGGGGACCGCCTCTAAAAGAATAACGCATATGAACTTATAAATTTTGACTTTTAAGATATAATATTTCAAAATAATTACGCATATTGTAATTCATAATAACTACTTTTATTAATAATAATTTTGTTTTCTATTTTATTTTAATCACCTAGTTGATTGGTATAATTAATCTTTGTTGATAATTAATATACTTTTATAACTGTAGATGAATTTAGGAAATTCACATCTGTATTTCGCATTATTAAATATTTATATTATTACCGAAATAACTTAGTATTATCGTACAAAAGAAAGTCTTTTTCGTAGCAAAATTACTTTGATTATAATTTCAGAATAAATAGATATTCAGCGGGTTAATTAAAATAAGAGGCATTGGCGCAGAGGTTTGCCGACGGGGGGGGGGGAGGCAAGACAAATTCGACAGGGAACAAGCACAATTTCTCTAATTTGGCTTTAAAATAACTTATAATAATTAGTTTTTACATTTAATTAAAGGTAATTAAATATTATTTAGATTTTTTTAATTCAGATACTGACACTTTTTTTCATTGTTAAAAATTTGCAAAGATAAGTGTGCAAAATTTGCGAAGTAAAAAAGTGTTCATAAAGGTCTTTTTTTTTTTTTTCGGACTATCAAAATATTGTCAATATTTGAATCTATTTTTTTATGAGATACTTGAGATTTATTTGCACTAAGATCCAATTTTCGAAAAAATATTGTTATATTGCATTCTAGATTGCAGTATATGGATAGAAACACAGATTGCGCCAGAATGACGTGCCATGTAAATTGTAAAAATGCATGCTCTCATCATGGAAGCTATATAAAATGAATGTAGAAATTATATTAAAAAAGTTTTATAAAAGAAATTTTTTAGAAATCTAGCATGATAAATAAAAAAATTATTCGTTGTTTCGCCAAAAATGGATTTTTTATCGTAGTTCCCCTACCTAAAATAATTTTTATAAAAATTGCAACAACGAGATGGAATTGAGATGTATTTCAAAACCGAAGCGATCAAGTTCGCGTGTACAACAAAAACTGACACAAGTTCGGACACGAACAATATAGAATGCGGGAAAGATACGATGATGTTGTTTCTTAAGATAGTCGGAGAAAATATTTTGTAAATATATGCAAAAATTTACTATTTTATGTAAAATATGAAAAATGGACTGCTTAAATATTAAATTTTCCATGTATTTATTTTCCAATGTATATTCATATTTTTAAAAAAACAATGCATTTTATTAAAAAACAATTAAATTTAAAATATAAACTTCTCTATCTTTATTTTTAGGCACTTGTTCTTGTGATTAAGTATTTTTTTTTTTTCCCTTCGAAGCTATTGCAAGCCAGTATTCCTCTCAAAAAATAAGTTTTATCCCCTCAGTTGCATGCATTTGTTTTTCTTAATCCCTTCGAATACAATGACGAGTCAGAATCGTGCATCGAATAACTAAATTTTTAAGCGAAGTTTTAAGTTATTTAAGATGCAAAAATCACTTAAAATGCATTTATAGTATTTTAGGGATTAAAATAATAATAATTGTCCCAAATAAGATGTGCCATCTAATTAGGAAGTTAAGTAAATTTGTATGTCAAGGATGAATTCATTATATATGAATATTCTTTGAATAATTATTTCAATCATCATTTTATCAAGACATTTTTATCTAAAGTCTATTAAAAATTCAGAAGCACTTGAAACTATACAGATTTTGCATAGAAATTATATAGAGTAATTAAAAGAAAATTTTATAAAGTATATTTCCCGATTACATAGTTCTAATATTGAATTGCCCCCCCCCCCCCCCTGTTAACGCCGCCTCTGATTAAGATAAAAATACTAATTCAGTTCTAAATAGTATTGAAATATGATAAGTAATAATGATAAAAACGAGAATTGCAAGATTTAAATCTTCGTGCTAGTATAATTGATGTGTCCTTTCCCCCCCCCTTAATACACCACAATCTATTATAAATAATTTTATTTCTCCCTTTGTAGTTTTAGGGACACGAAATTTTTTACAAAAATATTTAATAAAAGTAACCCATAAAGCACTTAAACGCAAACTGAAGATTGAAAGCTGATTCGGATCATTCTGAAATTTGCTCAGATTATTAACAAAAAGTGAAACTAGATTACTTTGTTCAACTAGTCATTATAAAGTATTTTGCAATCTTACCAAAAAGTCGATCAGAGAACTCTCCCACTGATTTTCTTCTCTTTTTTCCATAATTTCAATTCCTTAGATTCAAACAATATAAAATAAATCGACTTTTTTTCCCTTATTTCAGGCCCCACTCCTCCCAAGGGCGGCTCTAATCATCAATATTTGCAGGCAAATCTCATTAATTAGGTGATCTAATTTATGATGACTCAAAAGAATCGATAAATATTTAAAACGCCAATATGACCTTCCGATCATCTAACAAAAATAATCTATATTTGAATCTCTGAATAAAAAGCCGCATTTGACAAATAAATACAAGTATTATAATCTCATAATTAACATTTTTTCCGAGAAGCAGGCATAGTTTTTCTGATTTCGCGCACAACTTTTACTTATAACTAAATTACTTCAACTAAATATCAGTAAATACTTGGAAAACATTACCAACTTGAGGAATAAAATTTCATATAAAATATTCTGTTTGATTATCTTTTTTAAATCTGACAACTTGGAAATAAAATTTCAGATAAAATATTCTGTTTGATTATCTTTTTTAAATCTGTCAACTTGGGGGGGGGGGAGAAACTGGAGAAGGCGCAATTCTGCTCCCTCCGCTGTATCGATTCGCCTCAGGAAGCTCACTGATTGGTCTCCTCTTCTACCCCAGCCTCCACACCTTTTCCACCAGACTGCTCCTTCGCCTCTCCATTCTCTCGATCAGTTTTCTGCAACTACCAATAGATGGCGGTACTCCCAAGATTTCGCTTATCCCATCCTCCACACCCTTTCCAGTAGAACTGCTCCTTCAGCTGAGCTTCTCTGCATCTTTCTGCTCTCCTAGGTAGATGGCTGTATTACTTACTCACAGAGAGGGGATGCATTGATGACGTCAGATTGAGAGCACGTTTCTTCGTTCCATGCTACGTAACGGAATATTTGAATTTTTTGAGCAACAGAAGAGCTTTTTCGAAGCCAGATATTTTGTTGTTGAAAGGCTGTTAAAGAGTCTCTCATTAGGAAATAAAGAAAAAAATATCTAATAGAAAAGTCAATTAAAATTTGGTAATCTATCAACTTATGCAAAAAATGGCGAAATTATTAAGTCAATAGTCGCTAAATTTAAAGATTAAAAAACGTTTCTACTTTAAACAGTAGACGATTATTAAGGTACAAACCGATTAGGAATTATTTTACTTGTGATTTTAAGATGCACGTTCATCTAAATACTCACTCACTTACTGCATCTAACTAAAAATAAAATCAGCTATTTTTGAAAGCCTTCTTAAAACTAATTTATAATTATGAGTAAACATGAATAAAAATTGCTTATTTTTTACGTATTTGGTTCCATCCCACATCATAATTGTATATACATGTATAATAATACATGTATATATTACATATATAATTCATAAATACTACATTTTCACACTCATATATATATATTTCAAAACATGCGAGCGATGTCATAATCAGTATTTATACTATAATAAATGATTGCAAATATAGTTATTTTATATTTTAATCATAAAAGCTTTAAAGAACACTTAAAATAGCTTTGTTCAAGACAAAATTGCAATCAGATTTTAGAAGACTGACAGTGTGAAGCATTCCACTTCTTCATTTTCTTTAGCTATCTTCTTTGAACTTTTTTTTTTAATGTCATGTTTTACTATATAAGCCAAATTAAAGTTCATGTCTTAAATAGACTTTAATTATTATTTTTACAACTTGAACACTCAAAAGAAAGTCTTTAGTGCAGTCTTTCTCCTGGTCATACAAATTTCTGCTATCACTATTTCATCAAAACAGAGATTCATTATAATGAAGAAAAAGTTGAAACATTTAATAGAAGGAATCTGAGAGTATCTCCTTGCAGGGCCGGATATCTAGGGGGTGCGGCGGGTGCTATGCACCGGGCCCCCGCAATTGGTGGGGCCCAAACATAAGAACTAAAAGAATGTTCTGAACAATAATAGCAATATGTAAAGAAGAGAATAAGAAGTTTAACTGGGACTATTGACGGGTTTGGAAACATGAAATTTACAGATATATTACAGTCTAGTGCAAGTGTGCCACATATTATAAACATAAGGTAAGTAGATTTATGATCATTTACCTCACATACTAGGTTAAACTGCATACAGTATTTTGATATTTCATACGACAAAATATTTAATATTGTTAAACTTATTCATGCCCAGGCCAAAGAAATATCCCTCTGGATGTCAAAAAACAAAATTAGGAGAAAAGAAGAAAATATAAACTTCAAGAAGTCACAAATAAATCTGTTTTCTTGTCTATGAAGTAATTCTGGCAATGAAATTGCTTTGACTTCTCAAGTTACAATTCAAACTCCAACTGGAGAAAGAAAATCCGCACAAACTACACAATCTTGCAATGAAAATGTAGAAACTGTGCAATTCTTTGAAAAACCGTATGTTTATACAAATATGATAAAATCAGGAAATAACGGCGAAAATGGCAATAACAAATAGATCAAATGAATATAAGTAATCCAGATTTATGACCAAGTATTATAACTGATAAATTTAGAATGTTTTGTGTTAAAATCTGACCCGTACAACACAAAGGAGTTTTTGCTAAGAATGCTAAAGGTAAATAATTTTCCTCTATGTACTACTTTAAAAAAGTGCCAAATGATAAAACATAGCTTCGCAGCTGGTTAACTTATTTAAAAACGCAAGACTCGGTATTTTGATTTTGTTGCACACTATTTTCCAAAAGAAGAGGAAATGAAAATTGGGAAAAGCTGTCAACTGTAATTCAAGATCATGAACATTTTATTTGTCACTTTAATTCTTTTATTGGTTGGAATTACTTACTAAAGTCATGTTTGACTGTTAATCAATAAATCACGTTAATATAAATAAGGAAACCCAACAACTTAAATTACAATTTTTAAGAAATATAGATGTGGTTCCATTTTTATCATGCAATAATCTTCCACTTCGTGGACCCCATGAAAATAATAGGAAATCCTAATAATGGAAATTGTGTATCATTTCGCATGTAAATCCCAAGAATAAATTATTCTTACGTTATGAAATGAAGTCCTTAACAAAATTTAAATCGATATAAAAGCAGCCACGTATTTCGTATTTTGTTTTCAAATATTTTTGAGATAATAGCTGGAATATATCTGCTTACTTTGAGCTTTTATTTTTCATCAACTTTAAATAAATTATTTTAAATATTTTCTTCTTGTATTCGTGGTAAAAAGAAGGCGAAACTTTTTCTCCAGCATCAGTCTATTATTGACTTGGAGCGTCACATGTTTTGCTAATCTTAAATAGGTAAAGCGCCAAATGAATATTAATGTTCCAATAATTAAATAGTTAATACTGCTATTTAAATTGTGCTACGATGTTATATGTATGTTTTACATACTGCCATTTAATACTATAGAGTATGTTTACAGTAATTATAATATATTTTCTATTTTCGCTTTTTTCAAAGAAAGTGTTGAGCATAAAAATTCCTATTCGGCAGCAAATCCGAAATTGATTCCTATCTAAAAGAAAAATATTTAGCTCCCCAAGAAGATCCATTAATATACTGGGCAATTAATAAAGTAGGATTTCCGAAGTTATATAAATTAGTGGAACGAAGATTATGTATACTAGCTACTTCAATCCCTTGTGAAGGAAGAATTTTTTCGGAAACGGGAAATTGTTTGACTGAAAAAAGAAGTCGGCTGGGACACAAAAAATTGACCGAGATAATTTTTTTAAATGTAAACCGGTAAAAAATTGAAACTACGAGAGAAATTCGCAGAAATGATAATTCGAGATTTTTAAAGTATTAAGATTTATTTTTTGAGTATTTATATTTTTAATTATCTGAAAAGAATTGTATATTATTAAATGCTTGTGGAAAATGTCTATAAAACTAACTCGGAGAAAAAAAATTAAAGATTTTTAACAATAACTGGTAATAATTGAAAATGCAGAATAAACATACATAATCTAATATTTGTATCATTTAGTCTTCTACTAAAATTTATTATTATTATTACTCTCTGAGAATTTATATTTGTACTTTTTCGTAAATATTTTTACAGTAATTGGGAGCAAAATATGCATTTGAAACTGATTCGAAAAAGAAAAAAAAAATTGCCTTTAAGTAAATGTTAATTGATAATTGCTGAAAATGTAAGTTAACTATTAGTACTATTAGTATTTCATGAAAAAGGGAAACAAATCATGTTTATTTTGTTATAAACACATCTGAAATTGTGCAATATACTCGTATGCAAAAAATTATTGTATCTCATAGAAAAAAAAATAGGAAAAGGTAAATATTGAAAGCATGAGACAAATCTGATCTTAATATGATGCAAGAAATAATAAATACACAAAGAAAATTTTGACTGTTTACTACTCTTGTTTTGGTCCATCTTGCAAATTTGGCTAAAGTGAGTATAAATAATAAATAGAGTAAAATTAAGATAAACATTCTCTTCTTATGAGACTTCAGGAAAAGAAAAATCTTTCATATAGGTATTTGTCAATTGAAAATTTTAATGGAAATTCACATGAAATAATAATAAAAAGAACTTTCGTAGAATATCTTCCACATGCCAAAGATAAAATGTTTCTTATTTTTACAGAGATCCTTATATTAAACATAAAATATTGAAAGTACACTATGAAGAATATCTATAAAAAAAGCAAATGAAAAGAAATATGCAACCAGACAGAGTATAGTATAAAATAGCATCAAAAATAATTGATAGGAAGTTTAATTAAAATTTCATGCAATTATTTCTTATAATGGGCATAACAGGGCATTTAAAAATTAACAAAAGCTTGTCATTAAAAAAAAATCCTGAAAATTACAAAGATAAATAAAAATATATAATCTTATTGTGACCAAATTCTTTATCCTCTCTGGGGAAATCCACCATAAATTATTCTCGATGCCTATGAAAAGAAACACCAGTAATGAGTAAATAGTCTTTACAGTATTTACACATTGAAATATACTTTTAAGCATAAATAACCATTAAAATTTGAATCAAGAATTGGAATTATGTATGTATATGCCGACACAACTTCCATAGTTCAATTTTCTAAATATTCAGGTGAAATATTTCTTTACTTCAGAGTGAAATATGATCTTCATTTCATTAATATAAATGTATATCAAAGATTTTCAATTACAAATAGAACTCAAATGCAGTAACATTAACATGTATGTTTTATATTCAGATTAAAACATGTCTGATTTAAAAAAAATTAAGAATTCACAAACAAGAAATATTTTTCCAAACCAAAGAAATAGACTTGGAATAATAAATTATGAAAAATGAAAATAAATTAAAAGTCAAAAAATCATCATTAATTTTCTAACTTATTTACCTTTTTACAAAAATGCATCAAAATTTTTATGATATAAATTAAGTGACTTGACCTATGAGACTCTTTTCTTTTATTTAGAAATTCTAAGAATTCATAAAAGCTTGCACCTTTTACCTTCTATACCTTTATGGGGTAGCTAGAAGAAGATAAGAACAAGAGATAATTTTTTACTGGGAGATTGGCAAGTGTTTGAAACTGATCCATGCAATATTTCAGATTTATTTAACATTCTGGCTATAAGAGCATATGCATGCGAGCATCTGAACT